>OW240916.1:315531482-315658704 GCA_933207985.1 Pelobates cultripes | reverse complement strand
AGAGATGCATTGATTCACTGGATAAAAACGGCAGTGTTAAGGATTGCGGTATTGGATATGAGGACACATTGAAGACATGCGGCATTGAATTTTGGGGGTGTTGGGCACATATAGCTCTGAATGTGAGTTCTATGGGGGATATTTGGCATTGGATATTGGGGAATGTAGGGGGGATATGAGGAATGGAGGACTGAAGCAGACAGGTGGCACAATATATAGGGGGCTGTGTTGCGGAATTGCAGACTGTTGCATGATGCTATCACCGTATTACACAGTCACACATATCAACATCGTAGAGTTTGGCTTGACGCATGATGACACATTAGAGGGCCGGGGAGGACATCTGGGGTAGCATTGCTCTCCTTGTGCTCTGGCCTGTCTTGTCATCAGTAAAGAGTGAAATGAGGAATTACGGTGGACTCTATGTGAGCCCCAGGTAGTTTTCCACCCTAGCAATGTCCGCTCATGTTATCTGCAGTCCAGTTCTGCCCACACCAGTAGCAGTCAGGGAGGAGAGAAACAGAAAGCGAGAGCTAAACTGCTCGAGTGTAGCCGTGTCACTCGAGGATAAGCAAATGACTATAATTAGTTTTGCACCTGAAAATTGTAACTTGCATTGTCAGGAAACAGAGTAATAATTAGTACGAGGAAACAAGAAAGGAAGCGTCTGCTGGTTATTTTCTTATGGAAATACCGAGCACATAATGTACAGTTCAAATCTGATTACCCTTTTCACAGCCCACTTATGAAAACTTACAAATTCTGTTTAACCTTCATTATAAAATAAAAATCAAGCAGAAGAATCATTATAACCGAGCAATACTATGAGGTCTGTGCATAATCGCTGCCCATATGTTAAACATGCCCTGGGTTTCCCGTTTAGACTCATATTTACTATCATATTAAACGGGATCAAAGGTTACGGAATAAATATGGAACAATTACAATTCTTCTAGTTTTGCCCTAAATGGGCAATGAATGGTTCAGTTAAAGTTTATGTATTAAAACACTGTTTTTTTAGTAATAGAATTGCATTTTACACCAATCTATTATTTGGTCATTCCCTAACGAAGCGGTGAGACTCCAATGTCAGAGAGACCTGGATGATTCTCACTCTGGCTCTCTCAAACATTCTACTAAAACGCATCAATAAATATTATTGAGACTGAGTGTTTTTTTTTAGTGTGGCGTACTCTAGAGAACACTACTATGCAGCGTGCCTCCAACCCATGAGCAGGAGGGCTAGAGAGGAGACATAATGAGACCCTTATCTGACAGACCGTTGATATCTCTTCCTCCACTCTGTGTTTGGTGAGAGCAGAAGGGAAATAAAATAACCGGGCTGGGGGTGAAGAAGGTAATAATAATAGTCAGGATGCCCAGTAACTTGGTCCAAATAGCTCTAGGCCCATAGGGTGCTTAATTCCCCGGGCCCAAGAAGATCCTCAAATCCCCCCATAAAAAGACGAAGGGATCTCTAGTTCCCTAGCATGAAATGGTGAAAGGTTAAAGACTCCCCACAATGTAGTTTGGAGACCCCACGCCTCAACTCCACTCCGATATAAACTTGTAAAAATAAGCAAACGCTAAAAAAAACCCTTACATTTAATGCCTTACTAGCATTTTATTTCTTCTGCCTTTTATAAATGATGCAACATTACTAAAATAAAAATTAATCTAGATATCTTCTAGAGGGTACAATGTATCCCATGTGTTTTATTAACTTCTGACAACCTGAGGAGCCTTTATTACACTGTTAATGGTCAACTTACTTAAGTGACTGAACTCTAATGTCATGTCAGAAGCATAATTATAAAATATATTTTTTAAACTTTTTATAGACAATGTTTATATCCTTGAATATCAAATAAATCCATGAACTAAGTATTTTAAATGTACAAACCTTTATAGTCGACCTTGTACATACAGCAACTTGTGTACTCAGAAAAGTATGTTCTTCAATGTAGCTGGTGTCTGGAGTGCAGAATACTCTTTGTTTAACATATATATAAAAATAATATAATATCAATCGGATATTATAATATAATTTGTACACTTGTACACTTGAAAGTCGAGTAGTTTCATACATTTATGCTGTTCCTCTTACTTGGAATAAAACAATGAGGTCAAACTTATTTTTGTGTGTTTTTGGCAAATATGTTGGTATTAGTTTTTAATTTTTTTAAAAAATTTAAGCAGCACCAATGGAATCATGTTTATTGGGTCTGACCATTTTGGCCTAAAGCAAAAAACTTTTATAAAACATCTTATTCACTTTTGAAAGGCATAGTAAATTGCTTAGTCTGGTATGTTCCTGACATCTGGTGGCGATAATAGCATATTACACATAATGATTAATAAGAGAGTCAGTTCACTATTGGGTCTATTTACTAAACCAAATTCAGAGACGGCTTTTCCATTATGTGGCCAAGAAGGCCTGCCTGGGCCTGGAGGTTCGGTTCTGCCTGCACCCTCCTCGAGCTGGTGAGAAGATCAAGGGACTTACCTGCACAGTCCTTCTATCCCCTACTTCATTGTGGGAGCATTGTGTACCAGTATCAGGTACAGACCACTTTAAGAGTGCCCTCGCAGGCCCCCTGGCCCTTCTCAATGACTCAGATCGGCACAGCCAGCTCCCTGAGTAATACCTGAGCACTGGAACCGCGAGGTTGCTCTTAAAGAGGTCAATACCTGACATTGGTACAGATAATGGAGCATCCCCACCAGAGCACCGGGGATCCAACTCATCCTCCACTGCACCACCAGGAATCCAGTTAACCCTCCACCGGACCATCAGGTATCCAGATCACCCTTCCCTGGACCATCAGGATCCAGCTCACACTCCACCAAACCACCAAGGAACCAGCCCAACGTCCACTGGTCCATCAGGGATCCAGTTTATCCTCCACTTGACCATCAGTGATAAAACTCACCCTCCACAGGACCACCAGAGATCCAGTTAACTCTCCACTGGGCCACCAGGGATCCAGCTCACTCTTCACTAGATCACCAGGGAAGTTAAGCAAGGGGGAGGGAGGCAAAACATACACAACACTTGCCAGCACACACTGAAACATTCAGCCTCCCAATACAACCCTCAGCCTCTTCCACACACACAATACTCAGTTACTTCACACTCTCTCACATACACAACACTCAGTGAACACACACTCCACTCACAAAAAGAGAGCCCATGGTGAAAATGACTACCTACTGTAATGGCAATACTCATGTTTACTAAAAGTAAATCCAGCTGAAAATGGATCAACCCAACCAAATCTGCCTAAACAATTTAGCTTGATGCATTCTGGGGTTTAAAATCATTGCTTTTCATATCCGAAACCTATACAAGGTAAGGTATCAGGAACATTTACAAAGCACCGATTTTACAAGTGAACTATAATTATCAGGGTTATTTTCCGATTGCAGAGATAGCAAATAATTAGGGCAGATTAAAGCCTATGTACATCCACATGCCACGCCGTAGGCGGGCAGCCAGTGGCTGCACATCGTTAGTAAAACTAGCAACTGGGCAGCTACTCCCAGGCAAGCCTCCCAAGAACTTCATCAGGGACCGTATATAAAAGATAAAATCAATATGCCATTACAACATATAAAAAAAAAAACAACAGCAGGATGTTTTTTTTATATGTTGTAATGGCATATTGATTTTATCTTTTATATACGGTCCCTGATGAAGTTCTTTGCAGAACGAAACGCGTAGGACCATACCGTTTTTTCTTTTATTATACTTTATATTGATGGTGATTATTCACTTTTTATCAATAAATACATCTTTTTCTACCATTGCCCGTTTGGAGTCCTGAGTATTATTAAGGAAGTCTCAAGGAGCCAAGGGATCACCAACCCCCCACTTCAACCAGGGGAGGCACCTTATGAGCGATATATTCTACCCAATTCTGTGAGTGCATCTGTATTTAGCACATAACAATGTGTGTTAATTGTACTTCACTATTTTGTATATTCTTATGTTCCTTTTAGATTAATTTTCAGCCGTATCCCGAAGTTTTGTGTTGCTTGTGTTATCTGTATAAAAGGTCGTCTTCTTTGGGTAACGATCTTGGGAGGCTGCAATAACTAAGCTAAGTATTTGTATACATTTCACTACAGTTACTATCTTTAGTAGTGTGTATATTGTATTGTATTATAAGCCTCCCAAGCGTCTCATATCAAAGCGTAGGAAGACCATTATAAAGGCTTTTGCTACCTTAAAATATCAGTTGGTGTGGCACCGGCCATTGTCCAACGTGGATGAGTTTTTTTGGTGTTGCATTTTAAATTTCTTCACATTTTTGGGGGATTTGAATATTTTTTTAACCTCTGATAATTGTGTTTATTATGGACTTTTGGAGGCAGGGAGTAGGGGAGTGGCCACAGTGAAGAAAATCTTAGAAGAAAAAATAATTCTATAGGTAAGTAGGAAATTGTTTTTAAAGGTATTACATTAATTGGTCTCTCCCGCAGAATTATTATGTTAAGGTAGGCAGATAGGGATTTTTTTAATTGGAGGTGAGGCTAGGGGCTTGTGGACAGATGGACAATGGCATTTACAGTAAAATACAGCAAGAACTAAGGATGGGGAGAGCCTGAAGGTCATGATGTGGTATGTGATGAATGGACACCAGGCTGCCATGGAGCTGGATCTGCACTGGTCAGCTGCAGTCATGCACCAGTGAAGCACTCGCCCATGGACATTATTATGCATTGGAAGTGTAGGAACAACAACAGCCCTGCTACGAACAGGTAGACCACACATACGTATAGAGTATGGAAGAGCGTAGTGTGTATTGTGTAAGAGCCGCATCAATTAGTAGAAGTTTCTAACTATTTCTGGAAGCAACATCAGCACAATAACTTTTTTACGCATTGTGGTTATCTATTGCCTTCCGGGCCACCCTGGCCCTTTGCTGGTCCAATTCTCTGCCTGGCTACCTCACTTTCTGTCCACTGGCACTCCCTCCAGTGTCACGTATTCATCCGCTTATAAAAATGTGGTTAATGACATTTACTGTCCACAAAGGAAAAGTTGTGCCGAGCAGCAACCAAATCCACAGAAGGGTTAATGCTGAGCAGCAATTATGCAAATGGAAACCTGGTAACTGACTTTGGGGCAAAGGCCGGTTACAGCCTATCAGATCTAGAGGAGGGGTATTTAGGCCCAGTTCTCATCCTGCTCAGTGCCCTGTCGTGGTTTCCCTTGTGGTTGTCCGAGAACGCGTTCCTGATTCAAGTTTCGTCTGGTTTTTGACTTTGGCTTTGATTTTGACTTCCCTGTATTCTGTATCCCTGACTTCTGGCTTTCCCTTATCATTGTGTCTGTTTCTGTATCCCCTGACCTTGGCAAGTATCCTGACTATTCTTTGGTACGTTAAGTCCGGCCATTCTAAGGCCCAGTAATACGTTACCTATTAGTCATCTGTGTGACACAATTCTACTGCTGGATCAACTAGTAATCCTGACAAAATGTACAACTTACCTCTGATGCATCTAAATACCTCTCTCTGACCGCCTCCATGGTACGCACGCAGTGGTCCAATTTCCCTACTATATATCAAGCCGGCAGCACTTTGGACCTCATCTTCTCCAACCTCTGTACTATCAGCAATTGTCCCCCGACCACTAACTCCCAGTTGTTGTGGGCTGTAGTTTGACCACACCATGCTACTGGTTAAAAGCAGTAGGAGGTGTGTTGAAATGCCTGTTGGCAGGAATTGTGAAAAGCCCTTAATGTGCTTGGGATGGCAATTCCTGCTATCTCTGAGTTTCACGTGCAAAGAAGGATATTCCTTTGTATCTGCTACATATATATATACCTATATATACATAATATATTAAGTTCCATCCCACCAGTGGTGGCTCAGTCCATAGGGGCAACTCATCTGTATAATAGTTCAAATGTCTTTATTTCAAAGTTACTACTTAGCGGAAGAGAATGGAGATTTAATGCAAAGGTTGCAAGTTATTTTCTAACAGAGTAATTTATTTTTTCTACTCTCTGTATCCTGTGAAGAACAGATTCAGGGGGTCGTGATTTCAGCCCCTGCATTGTGTTTATTTCTGCTCATTATTTATTCTTCTACCAGTGTAATGTAGTTATCAAATTCCCTGTCCAATGCCATATAATTATACAGTACTTAGTAACTGCCCTTATTGAAACTGGGACACGCTATATTAATTTCACTTATTGAGTTTCTGTGGAATGAATATGCATTAGTTAATAAATACTTACTAAAGGGTTTGGTCCATGTAAAGGATTATATTATGTGGCGTTGCAAATGATGTTGATATTTGTCTAATTGAGCAAAATCTAAATTTAAAAAAAATATTTTCTGCCAATTCAAAAATTTAACCCAGCTGGTAGACTGAAATCCAAGGCTTTTAACATTTAGGCTATAGTGAGGTACACAAAGTACTTAGGGTCATTTTTAAATTCATTGCGAACAGGGTTGTTCACTAACGCAGGGGTCAGCAACCTATGTCACGTGTGTCATACACGGCACTCAAGGCTGCCAGAGCCAAGTCTCAGTGGGACTTCAGATATCTGCTGGTGTAAACTGCACAGTGATTGCAGGCGGTGAGGGACAATCCTCAATTTATGCATTGCAGCACTTGGAGGAAGTAAACTCACTTCACCCTATCACATGTAAATGGGAATCCGCACTGTAATAGAGCAGCTCACAGCAGCTATTGCAGACCTGGCCAGCCTGGTCCCCAAGGAAGACACCCGCCTTCTGGAAATGCTTCCCCAGTCCCGGCTCTGAGTGCTTTTTGGAAATGTTCCCCCAGTCCCGGCACTGTGTGCTTTCTGGAAATGTTCCCCCAGTCCCGGCACTGTGTGCTTTCTGGAAATGCTTCCCCGCTCCCGGCACTGTGTGCTTTCTGGAAATGTTCCCCCAGTCCCGGCACTGGGGCATTCTGGAAATGTTCCCCCAGTCCCGGCACTGTGTGCTTTCTGGAAATGTTCCCCAGTCCCGGCACGGTGTGCCTTCTGGAAATGTTCCCCGAGTCCTGGCAGTGTGGGCTTTCTGGAAATGTCCCCCAGTCCCAGCACTGTGTGCATTCTGGAAATGTTTCCCCAGTCCCGGCACTGTGTGCTTTCTGGAAATGTTCCCCCAGTCCCGGCACTGTGTGCGTTCTGGAAATGTTCCCCCAGTCCTGGCACTGTGTGCCTTCTGGAAATGTTCCCCGAGTCCCGGCAGTGTGGGCTTTCTGGAAATGTCCCCCAGTCCCAGCACTGTGTGCATTCTGGAAATGTTCCCCCAGTCCCGGCACTGTGTGCCTTCTGGAAATGTTCCCCCACTCCTGGCACTGTGTATCTTCTGGAAATGTTCCCTCAGTCCCGGCACTGTGTATCTTCTGGAAATGTTCCCCCAGTCCCGGCACTGTGTGCTTTCTGGAAATGTTCCACCAGTCCCGGCACTGTGTGCCTTCTTGAAATGTTCCCCCACTCCTGGCACTGTGTGCTTTCTGGAAATGTTCCCTCAGTCCCGGCACTGTGTGTCTTCTGGAAATGTTCCCCCATTCCCGGCACTGTGTATCTTCTGGAAATGTTCCCCCATTCCCAGCTCTGTGTGCCTTCTGGAAATGCTCCCCCATTCCCAGCTCTGTGTGCCTTCTGGAAATGCTCCCCCATTCCCAGCTCTGTGTGCCTTCTGGAAATGCTCCCCCAGTCCCGGCACTGTGGACTTTCTGGAAATGTTCCCCCAGTCTCGGCTCTGTGAATGTCTGATGAAACATGCTGCCAGACTATCCCAGGTTTCTAGGTACAGTCCCATCGTTGTCTTGTGCAATATACTTGGGTGTTTATGAGTTTTAGAATTTGGGTTTTCTGTGGACAATTGAAAGAATTTCACATTTTAGCTTAATTTATTGTTTCAGAGCATCAGTATTGTAACTCATTAACCTAAGCAGTTTCCTGCATGCTGAGTATTATTAAATTAAATATGTTTTAACCCTTTAAGTGTCATAGGTATGCCACTCACATTGTATTTGCCTGAAAGGGTTAATCTCTGAAACTAAACCGTTAAACCAATAAAAACAATAATTTTATTTTCACAGGTATTTTAATATTTCTTATGGATCCAATAGATCGGGAATTGGGGTTTCCAAAGAGGATAGAGTAAAATTCTGGAGTCTGACTCCCCATGAACATAAAGCACTTCAGTAGTTACCATTCTGCAACAGTAGATATCACCTAATCTAATATCTGATTTCCGAATGGAACTAATTTTTTCCAACACTCTCAATTTTGCAGCAACTTGTAAACTGAACTAGTATTTTTTCTGGGGTTCTAGATACATTAATTATGAACTCATTTTGCTCTGTCATATTTTAACAAAAATGACTGTTATTTACAGGATCTATTTGAATATGCTAAATTAAACAATTAGCTGACTAAGGTAATATTGTTTTAAAAAAATGTACAGTCCAAAGTGTGTTGTAGATGTGATGGAGTCTTTATTTCTATTATTTAGTTATTTATCCTTGACGTTTATGGTCTTGGAACATATTGCACTTTGTACATTTGTAATGTGATGTGCTGATAAATTAACTATAAAGCTGAACCAGAGCAACCATTTCACCTTCTGAAATAATGTAATTACATTATAGCAAACAAGAACCTTTAACATAAATAGATTGTTTAAAATATGAAAATATGTGAGCTATTTCCTGACTCAGGTATTCAATAAATGACACTCAATAGTTTTGAACTTAACATGACACATTTTTGTGAAGCTGTGCCTCATGGCCTTCACCATCTACTTCCAGGGGACCCTCTTCAGCTCCTGGTGTCTCATCTGCCATAAGGCGAAGCAGTGAAGTACATTCATGCATGCGCGAAAGTGCAACACTAAGGTCTATGGAAGGCCTGCGAGGCTGCTGGAGGCCACGTAGAGATCGCATTTAGTTATAAGCAAGACAATTCTTGAATACCAAAGCTGTCATTTGCGATGGCTGCTGGGGTTGGACATAAATTGACAGTGGAGCTCTGGGTCTTCAGTGATGGTTGTGACAAACTGGTCTGGTTTCCACGACAACTGGCGCAGTACTCCAAGCTAATTCCTCCCCAAAAGAGCAGAAATCATTTTGCTCGCTCTCCCCTTCTGTACCATAACCCAACAGGACATCCATGATTGTAAATAACACTATAATCACTCCAGCTATCCTGCACCAGAAAACAGGATTACTTGGCAAAGATACTCAGTGGGAGTATAGGAGCTCCGTCACGGAGGTGGAAAAAAACAGATTGTCAAAGATAGTTAATTACATGAGACAATGTAGTTCCTAGGTATATCTTTTGATTGACCAGGAATTTCAAATACATTTCAAGTATTCTTTCATTGTGCAATACATGACGTGCCATAAGGGTGTGACTTCTCAAGTAAACCTGGGTTAGATTATTTAAAAGTTTTCTTTAAATGTTGGGTGTGTTTTGGAACAAAACTTAAATGAACAGCAAGTAATAGCAATCTCGTGTGTTTTGTACCAGTGCATATGGTGTGTACAACTAAGATGTGTGGTGTTACAGGGCTATCAGAAGAATAATAGATTGTATGAATTAGTTAACACAGCATTGACATGATCAGAGCCAAATTCAGATTGCCCAGGGGCCTAGGCAGGGTGCCCAGTTTCTGTAAATATTGTGTGTGTGTGGGAGGCTGAGAGAGTCTAGCATTATGCACCTGTGTATGTGCCTGAGATTGTGTGTATTTGTGTGTCTGTGTCTCTGGCATTGTGTACCTGTGTATGTGCCTGAGAGTGTATGCATTTGTGTGTCTCTGGCATTGTGTACCTGCATATGTCCCTGAATATCCTGGTGCATACCAGGGTTGAGGGTGAATGTTACAGGGTTAGTGTGGCAGGATCAGAGGGATGATGAGTGTGACAACAATGGTGGGTGAGTGTGACTGATTGTGACAGTTTGAGAGGTGATGAGTGTGACAAGGTTGATGGGTGAGTTAGGGGTTGACAATGTATGGGGGCGAGTGGGTGTGGTGACACGATAGTATATTAAACAGTCTCCCCACACTATAATGCCTTTTATTTTTTTATATTAAATTTGACCCCAGTATGCACATTGAGCAAGGGATCCACATCTGGCTTACCATTTTACCTTATTGAGACACTAGGCAATGTGCAAACACACCAGAACAGAAAGCGAGAGGATACTGAGAACGGACAACAACTCAAATAGGGTGCGCTTTGGTGGGTCCTCATTTAGATCTCTAGCTGGTTTTACCTTATTTTGTGCCACTACAGAGAGGACCCATCTAAACGATCCCATTTAAAAGTGCGGTTTAGAGCCTAGTTTCTAAACTGTGGTACACATATCCCAAGGGTTGCTAAACAGCGCAAGAGAGAGCAATGCCGAAAGAACACGAAGATTACTCAAACCCCAAATTGGACCCCTGGGAAAGAATCCAGCTCTCCCAAAGGTAAGGGAACAAAAATTAATAATTTGTGTGTGTATGTCTGTCAATGTGTGTCAAATAAGTGAATGTGTGTCTTTTAGTGAGTGTGTGTCATATCAGTGAATGTGTGTCAAATCTGTGAGAGTGTGTGTCTGTCAGTAAATGTATGTGTCCGTGAGTATCAAATCAGTGAGTGTGTCTCAGTGAATGTGTGTCAGATTGTGTCTGTTAGTGTGTCAGAGACTCCTGTGCGTAAATGTGTGTGTAACTGTGTGTCTGTCAGTAAATGTGTGTGTGTCTTTGTGTCTGTCAGTGGCGTCAAACCAAGTGTGTCTTTCAATATGTGTGTGTGTCAGTGTTCCCTGTGTCTAACTGTGTGAATCAAATCAGTGAGAGTACGTCTATCAGTGAGTGTGTTCTCTATGCGTAACTATTATGTGTTTATTATATTTTCATTTTGCGACTTTTATACTTCAGATTAATCGTTTATAAACTCCTCCTTACATACACAATATTCACATTATGTCATATTTATTTTAAAAATATTATTTACTACCTTTACTCAGGCTTGTTCTACATATTTAGATTAAATTAAATATCCGTATTTACATGTTTCATTTTGAAATTAAATCAATAGAAATGATTTTCACAAGGCACGGGTATTTAGGAATGTTTTAGACCTGCTGGGGTACTTCTCTGTAAAAGGTTGAGAAACATTGATCAAGGGGAGGACGCTCTCTCTACACGAGAGAAACAGCCACCCAGGACGAGGGGTGTCCCTGCTCCCCCCCCCTTTCTACAGCCACTTGCACATTCAGGTGTGCATTACAATGTGACTTACAAGAATTGCAAATTGCAATACAAAGGTTGCAACTCTAGCATGGAGTCTGCAGGATGACCTACCAACAATAGCAGTCATCACGTTATATTTCTACGGCTTTAACAAGGAGAGGAATTATCAAATTCCTGTGACTATGGACACGTTGCAGTACCGCCATTTTGTCTTTCCAATTGGACATACCATCCAGTGCCTGTATCCTCCTGAGACTACTTTAACCAAAAAATAAAAAAGTTTAGCAGCTGATTTGCCTCTCAATGTTTGGACAGTGAGCTCATTGCCAGCAATTTTTTTTATTGGCTGGGGGCGAGTTCTATATTTATGTAAGCCCCCACTGATCATATGCTTTATTGCCAACTACAGGCGAAGCCGATGACTATTCTTAGAAAGTTGTTTTGTTATTTCTCCATAGTTAGGACTGACATGTTACATCTTTTGTACTTCACAATATAAAGTGTGCAGATATGTTCCTGCCACTATATATGCTTTACATTGAAATATGCATATCATTTCTGTCATCTATAAGACAATTAAAGAAATCTCAAGGTTATATTAGATGTAATCTTTTATTTTTAAATACTGTAATAAAGAATATTTAAGTTTTACATTGAGGGGCTTTTTGTTGTTTTGGCTATTGATTCGAGCAGAGAGGATAAGTGACATGCTCTCAGTGTACTCACAGGGCAGCCGTGCTCTCAGTGTACTCACAGGGCAGCCCTGCTCTCAGTGAACTCACAGTATGGCTGTCCTGTGTGCCCTGCTCTCAGTGTACTCACAGTATGGCTGTCCTGTGTGCTCTGCTCTCAGTGTACTCACAGTATGGCTGTCCTGTGTGCTCTGCTCTCAGTGTACTCACAGTATGGCTGTCCTGTGATCTGCTCTCAGTGTACTCACAGTATGGCTGCCCTGTGCTCTGCTCTCAGTGTACTCACAGTATGGTTGTCATGTGTGCTCTGCTCTCAGTGTACTCACAGTATGGCTGCCCTGTGTGCTCTGCTCTCAGTGTACTCACAGTATGGCTGTCCTGTGTGTCCTGCTCTCAGTGTACTCACAGTATGGCTGTCCTGTGTGCCCTGCTCTCAGTGTACTTACAGTATGGCTGTCCTGTGTGCTCTGCTCTCAGTGTACTCACAGTATGGCTGTCCTGTGTGCCCTGCTCTCAGTGTACTCACAGTATGGCTGTCCTGTGATCTGCTCTAAGTGTACTCACAGTATGGCTGCCCTGTGCTCTGCTCTCAGTGTACTCACAGTATGGTTGTCATGTGTGCTCTGCTCTCAGTGTACTCACAGTATGGCTGCCCTGTGTGCTCTGCTCTCAGTGTACTAACAGTATGGCTGTCCTGTGTGTCCTGCTCTCAGTGTACTCACGGTATGGCTGTCCTGTGTGCTCTGCTCTCAGTGGACTCACAGCATGGCTGTCCTGTGTGCCCTGCTCTCAGTGTACTCACAGTATGGCTGTCCTGTGTGCTCTGCTCTCAGTGTACTCACATTATGGCTCTCAGTGTACTCACAGTATGGCTGTCCTGTGTGCTCTGCTCTCAGTGTACTCACATTATGGCTCTCAGTGTACTCACAGTATGGCTGTCCTGTGTGCCCTGCTCTCAGTGTACTCACAGTATGGCTGTCCTGTGTGCCCTGCTCTCAGTGTACTCACGGTATGGCTGTCCTGTGTGCTCTGCTCTCAGTGTACTCACAGTATGGCTCTCAGTGTACTCACAGTATGGCTGTCCTGTGTGCTCTGCTCTCAGTGTACTCACAGTATGGCTGTCCTGTGTGCCCTGCTCTCAGTGTACTCACAGTATGGCTGTCCTGTGTGCCCTGCTCTCAGTGTACTCACAGTATGGCTGTCCTGTGTGCTCTGCTCTCAGTGTACTCACAGTATGGCTGTCCTGTGTGCTCTGCTCTCAGTGTACTCACAGTATGGCTGTCCTGTGTGCTCTGCTCTCAGTGTACTCACAGTATGGCTGTCCTGTGTGCTCTGCTCTCAGTGTACTCACAGTATGGCTGTCCTGTGATCTGCTCTCAGTGTACTCACAGTATGGCTGCCCTGTGCTCTGCTCTCAGTGTACTCACAGTATGGTTGTCATGTGTGCTCTGCTCTCAGTGTACTCACAGTATGGCTGTCCTGTGTGCTCTGCTCTCAGTGTACTCACAGTATGGCTGTCCTGTGGCCCCTGCTCTCGAGGAGTATTGCTCACTTGATACATGGCTGTCCACATGTGTGCTCTGCTCTCAGTGTACTCACAGTATGGCTCTCAGTGTACTACAGTATGGCTGTCCTGTGTGCTCTGCTCTCAGTGTACTCACAGTATGGCTGTCCTGTGTGCCCTGCTCTCAGTGTACTCACAGTATGGCTGTCCTGTGTGCCCTGCTCTCAGTGTACTCATGGTATGGCTGTCCTGTGTACTCTGCTCTCAGTGTTCTCACAGTATGGGTGTCCTGTGTGCTCTGCTCTCAGTGTACTCACAGTATGGCTCTCAGTGTACTCACAGTATGGCTGTCCTGTGCTCTCAGTGTACTCACAGTATGGTTGTCCTGTGTGCCCTGCTCTCAGTGTACTCACAGTATGGCTGTCCTGTGTGCCCTGCTCTCAGTATACTCACAGTATGGCTGTCCTGTGTGCCCTGCTCTCAGTATACTCACAGTATGGCTGTCCTGTGTGCCCTGCTCTCAGTGTACTCACAGTATGGCTGTCCTGTGTGCCCTGCTCTCAGTGTACTCACAGTATGGCTGTCCTGTGTGCCCTGCTCTCAGTGTACTCACGGTATGGCTGTCCTGTGTGCCCTGCTCTCAGTGTACTCACAGTATGGCTGTCCTGTGTGCCCTGCTCTCAGTGTACTCACGGTATGGCTGTCCTGTGTGCCCTGCTCTCAGTGTACTCACGGTATGGCTGTCCTGTGTGCTCTGCTCTCAGTGTTCTCACAGTATGGCTGTCCTGTGTGCCCTGCTCTCAGTGTACTCACAGTATGGCTGTCCTGTGCTCTCAGTGTACTCACAGTATGGCTCTCAGTGTACTCACAGTATGGCTGTCCTGTGCTCTCAGTGTACTCACAGTATGGCTCTCAGTGTACTCACAGTATGGCTGTCCTGTGTGCTCTGCTCTCAGTGTACTCCCAGTATGGCTGTCCTGTGTGCCCTGCTCTCAGTGTACTCACAGTATGGCTCTCAGTGTACTCACAGTATGGCTCTTAGTGTGCTCACAGTATGGCTGTCCTGTGTGCTCTGCTCTCAGTGTACTCCCAGTATGGCTGTCCTGTGTGCCCTGCTCTCAGTGTACTCACAGTATGGCTGTCCTGTGTGCTCTGCTCTCAGTGTACTCACAGTATGGCTGTCCTGTGTGCCCTGCTCTCAGTGTACTCACAGTATGGCTGTCCTGTGTGCTCTGCTCTCAGTGTACTCACAGTATGGCTGTCCTGTGTGCTCTGCTCTCAGTGTACTCACAGTATGGCTGTCCTGTGTGCCCTGCTCTCAGTGTACTCACAGTATGGCTGTCCTGTGTGCCCTGCTCTCAGTGTACTCACAGTATGGCTCTCAGTGTACTCCCAGTATGGCTGTCCTGTGTGCTCTGCTCTCAGTGTACTCACAGTATGGCTGTCCTGTGTGCTCTGCTCTCAGTGTACTCACAGTATGGCTGTCCTGTGTGCCCTGCTCTCAGTGTACTCACAGTATGGATGTCCTGTGTGCTCTGCTCTCAGTGTACTCACAGTATGGCTGTCCTGTGCTCTGCTCTCAGTGTACTCACAGTATGGCTGCCCTGTGTGCCCTGCTCTCAGTGTACTCACAGTATGGCTGTCCTGTGCTCTGCTCTCAGTGTACTCACAGTATGGCTCTCAGTGTACTCACAGTATGGCTCTTAGTGTACTCACAGTATGGCTCTTAGTGTACTCACAGTATAGCTGTCCTGTGTGCCTTGCTCTCAGTGTACTCACAGTATGGCTCTCAGTGTGCTCTGCTCTCAGTGTACTCACAGTATAGCTGTCCTGTGTGCTCTGCTCTCAGTGTACTCACAGTATGGCTCTTAGTGTACTCACAGTATGGCTGTCCTGTGTGCCCTGCTCTCAGTGTACTCACAGTATAGCTGTCCTGTGTGCCTTGCTCTCAGTGTACTCACAGTATGGCTGTCCTGTGTGCTCTGCTCTCAGTGTACTCACAGTATGGCTCTCAGTGTACTCACAGTATGGCTGTCCTGTGTGCTCTGCTCTCAGTGTACTCACATTATGGCTGTCCTGTGTGCCCTGCTCTCAGTGTACTCACAGTATGGCTGTCCTGTACTCTCAGTGTTCTCAGCACGTGGAGTCTGACTGCCATTCATTCAGCTGATACTGGTGGGGGCGTGGTCTGCTGCTTTCTGTGTAGCCACGCCCCCGTGACGAGTAGCTGCGTGGTGATTGGCTGGCGCTGGAACTGCTGAATCTTCAGCTCGGAGCTTGCAATACTGATAGCAGAGCGGCGGAGAGACCGACCGGGGAGCAGGGTTTGCGTTACCGGGGCAACCAGAACATCACCGGGCAACCAGAGACATCACCAGGGGCAGCCAGACATCACCAGAGCAGCCAGGCATCACCAGGGGCAACCACAGCGCATCACCAGGGGCAACCAGAACATCACCGGGGGCAACCACGGCATCACCAGGGGCAACCACAGCATTACCAGGGGCAACCAGAACATCACCAGGGGCAACTAGAGCATCACCAGGGGCAACCAGAACATCACCAGGGGCAACCACAGCATCACCAGGGGCAACCAGAGCATCACCAGGGGCAACCACAGCATCACCAGGGGCAACCACAGCATCACCAGGGGCAACTACAGCATCACCAGGGGCAACCAGAGCATCACCAGGGGCAACCACAGCATCACCAGGGGCAACCAGAGCATCACCAGGGGCAACCAGAACATCACCAGGGGCAACCACAGCATCACCAGGGGCAACCAGAGCATCACCAGGGTCAACCAGAACATCACCAGGGGCAACTACAGCATCACCAGGGGCAACCACAGCATCACCAGGGGCAACCAGAACATCACCAGGGGCAACCAGAGCAACACCAGGGACAACCACAGCATCACCAGGGGCAACCAGAGCATCACCAGGGGCAACCAGAACATCACCAGGGGCAACCACAGCATCACCAGGGGCAACCACAGCATCACCAGGGGCAACCAGAGCATCACCAGGGGCAACTACAGCATCACCAGGGGCAACTACAGCATCACCAGGGGCAACCAGAGCATCACCAGGGGCTAAATCAGTCCGATATTGCGGCCCCAGTGGTTACAGGTAATACATGTGGTGGGGGAGGAAGGAGACAGTTACATCTCAGGAAGGAAGACATCTCACAGCTGGCAGGATGTCTGTAACATGAAGGGGCTGACATGGTGGTCGGGTGTCCATAAAGTGCTGGGGAGCTCTGTAAATACCAGGGGAGCTCTGTTAATACCAGGGGAGCTCAGATAAGATTAGAGCTCTATAAATACATGGGGGGCTCTGTAAATACCAGGGGAGCTCTGTAAATACATGGGGGGCTCTGTTAATACCAGGTGAGCTCTGTAAATACATGGGGGCTCTGTTAATACCAGGGGAGCTCTGTAAATACCAGGGGAGCTCAGATAAGATTAGAGCTCTATAAATACATGGGGGGCTCTGTAAATACCAGGGGAGCTCTGTAAATACATGGGGGGCTCTGTTAATACCAGGGGAGCTCTGTAAATACCAGGGGAGCTCAGGAAAAAAGATGGGAGCTCTGTAAATACCAGGGGAGCTCAGTGATAGAATAAACAGATTACAAGGAGTCTTAACTAGTATCTCTGTTAACTATGAGTGCTACTACCTCTCCCCTAATAATAAGAATGATGCATGCTACACTTACACTAGTCCTGGATAAATTACTCACTGTGGACGATTTATATTTTGCTTTATTATTTACTTCATTGCAGCAATAACTAAAGACAGGCAGAGTTTCCATGATTCATCGCAGAGCTAGCATATTTATTACTGACATGTATAAAGTGCCAACATATTCCACAGCGCTGTACAATTGGAAAAAAGATGGTACAATATAAACAGACCAATACAAAAGGCAAAGCAGAGATCTATCCCGTAAATCTATATTTTATACGGAGTACTGTGCTAGATAGCGGGTGAGTTTACAATCTAAAGCAAGCACATCCATCCCAGACCTTTGTCACATTATTTTTAATATTTTACCATACCGCATCATGGAATTCCACATTGACAGACACACTGAGTAAAGAGCCTAGTAACAAATCAGAACATACAGAAACAATATGATACAGTACATTTTGAGAGTTGCACCTGTAAGTTTACAATCCTCCAAGAACAATACATTTCTTTTGCATCCAATCACAGCCCCTTCCCCCCATCCCTCCAGAGGATACAGCCGCAGAGCCCCCATCCCTAAACAATCCCTCCCACTGTCCCATTACAGAATCCCCTCCACGTCCCCCTTCACATGTTCCTTCCCACTAAATGTGAGCTCTGGCTGGCCACGTGACGTCAGCATTAGACAGTTGTGTGAATGGGCTGTCAGTTCCCTGATGTTTGTCAGCAGATAAAGTCTGTTTTTAGCCAAAGGCTGTGAAAACCCACACATTTAATTATAGCTATTTTGTTTCTGTTTCTGTTTTTTTGTTTTTTCTGCTTCGTTACTGGGCTATTGCATTGCAAAACAGAGAAACTAATGAATTCGTATCCTTGTTTAGCATTGTATGTTCCTGTATATTTTCCTTTAATGTTAAATGATATCCATATTAACTCTCACCAGTTAGCTTTGTTTGCATCGTGGGAACCGTGTGACTTCAAGAGAGGAAGAAACATATATCTGTATGTCTGTAATAGATAGATAGATGGATAGATTGACAGATAAAACCATTGTGACGGTCTGAATAGGTATCACCGTCTAGTATTCCCTTATCCCAAAAAAGTATTATCGCCAATAATCTACATAGTAAAATATCGCTGGTATCGCAAAATAATCCACACGTGAGCCAAAGCTTAATGCTGGAACAAGACTGATTTAAGGGAAGCACGGGCATTCAATTTATACAATAACAGGCTCCTCCTCTGAGCCAGCGAGATAATTGAGTTTTAGCAACATACTTAAACTCAATTATCTGCTGGCCAGAAAAGTTAACAATTTTCACTATTTTCAGAAATATATGTTATACATATTAAAATCATCCTGGCTAGCTGAGGATGATGTGAGTAACATATCCAAATTTCACGAATATCCATTCGGTACTTTCCGAATGGCACTTTGTGGATGTTTGACCGGCTTACCACGAGGTTGTATCCGACCAAGAGTTCCACAGAATTGGTAGCAAGAGCCGGTCTCCGTTCGGATGGATTTGCATGAAAACCGCCGTAGATATAGTAAAGATGATTCGTGGAGAATGCTCCCCCTTGTTCGTCTGTTTGAAACACCTGAACGCCGTTCTTCTACCGTATGTGGAAACCGTTCGTATGGGACTTCCATAGGGACCGGGTGTTTGTGCGATTGCCATGCCCAAAACAGTTCCAGGCACTCGACGACCAAGTCCCGCTGGCGGCGTTCGGGAGTTAAGATGGCCGCCGTCCATTGTTCTCACCACGTGCATTTGTGTGCACGAAATGGCGGCCGTCTAGGGGCATTCAATTAACTTGCGGTTTTCGTGTAGTTATACAAGGTTCTGTTTTCTATTTGGTACTCAGGGTGGTCTCCGTTCGGTAAAACGAATATTTTACCGAACAACGAAAAAAGAAACGAATTGGTTCCAGTGCATAAAACAGCAGGGAGTGGAAATAACCGAACTGGTTGTAGGGAATCCTTCACAACCATCTTAAAGGAACATTGCAAACATTAAAATGTAATACATTTCTTTTTAACATTATAGAGGTCATTGCTCTGTTACAGTTACTACCTCCTTTTTAAATAGAATAATGACAAAAAACAAACAGATTAAATTTAGCTGTAATCCAGCGCTAGAACATTCTGTTCCACCTTCTGAGAGATCATCAGTTGTGATAATTATAGTCCACTATCCAACCCACTGCTTTTCTATGTTTCACACATATATATATATATATATATATATATATATATATATATAAATATATATATGTACAGCCTCTTTCCTTTTTACATTGATGTGCAAGTGTCATCTAATTAAAGGGATCCTATAGTGCCAGGAATACAAACCCGTGGGTCTGAAGGGGTTAAAACCCCTTCAGCTACTTACCTGAAGCCAGCGGCAATGTCCCTCGGAGTTGGGTCAGGCTCCTCCCACATTCCTCCCCGCCAAGGTCAGCGGGCGGGGAGACCTAATGCGCATGCGCGGCAATGGGAATTAGACCCCCTCCCCCATAGGAAAGCATTATTCAATGCTTTCCTATGGGGAAAACCTGACGCTGAAGGTCCATGGATTCCGGAAAGCCCTCTAGTGGCTTTCTGTTAGACAACCACAGAGGGCAGACTTTGTGCTGCATTGTAAACATTCTCTGGAACTGCACTTTCATTACATTGCAGCACTAAGTGCAATAGGGAGACAGCACCCAGACCACTTCAATTAGCTAAAGTGGTCTGGGTACCTTCAGTCCCTTTAATCACTTTGGTGAGCTGAGTTCAAGAAGGAAAGTTCCAGGCTGTCTGATTGAAGAGAGTCTCAGAGAGAGTTACAATAGATGTTTGACATTTGTCTTTCTTAAAGCTTGTGTGCAGAATTGAGTAAGAAAATAAGACTGTGATTAAACACATATGTTTAAGAAATAATACTTTTAGGGACGGAGTGATCAGTGCATGTTTGATGGACTCTGGGCCTTTAAGATAGATACATTAAGCAGAGCAACTGCAGTACATTACTTGGAGTCTGTGAACTATCTGAATCGGCCATGCCTTGGTTAGAACTGTAAGTGACGGCTCTCTGTGACATAAGGCACAACATTGGAGAACATTCAGAGAATACTCCCTGTAACGGACCGTTTTGCGCACAAGAGGTTAAAAACCGTTTAGGCGATATTCCCCTTTCAGATGCACAGGCAGCTACTGCAAGCACCAATCTCCCGAACAGGAAACACACGAATTCTCCAACTCCCACACTGGAAACACACAAATTCTCCAACTCCTGAACTGGAACCATACAAATGCTGTAAACAGCCAAACAGCAAAAACCATACGAACAGTTTACACTCCTGGCAGTCGAACTGGAACAGCATACAATCCAATTCCCCCCAAGAACGAGACGACACTTCGTTTGAGGATCAAGCAGAACTGATTTACTGGGGCTACCTGCCTGGCTTTTATGCAGGTCTCCCACCTGGTGGACACTCGCCTAGGGGACCAGATGGAAGACTGGGAAACATATTGGACATTGACCAATCACAAGCTTACAATCCCACAATGCATTACAATCCCTCCTCTCTGTCCTGGAGATAATTGGGAAGTAATCCAATTATCTCCAAGGACAGAGGCAAAACTCCATTAATCACATGGCAGACAAAGGACAATAAAAGACATAAAATTACATACTGTTACATTTATCACATAGAACATACACATTCTACTTATCCCCAGATAGCTTAGATCTGAGCGCCCATTACTACCGGATGGCGCTCAGATCACATACATACAGTTCAGCCAAAGTTCAGCCAAAGTCTTTCATACAGTCTTTCAGTATACGGCTGGGCTCCATGGCATAGCTATCTGGGGTAGCATGGTTTAAACAGTAAAGTCCTGAATGGACCGGTGTTCGGATAATTGACTGCAGGTCGGAGGGAGGTCGGCAGCTCAGCGGTGTTCGTGACTTTAACAGTCCGCAGAAAGGCACGAACAGCCTTTCTGCAGGGAAAAAGACATGGGGCCATAGTCACAGGGCAGGAGGCTGGCAATCAGTCTTCTCCAATGCCCAGTGGCGAGGTTGGTTCCGCCACACTCCCAACTACCCTATTCTATTGCCCCCATCATTTAAGCAATCAGCTGTTGTTACTAAATCTCAGGGTTTAGTGAAAAGAAATCCATTAAAGGTCAGGAATGACTATTTTATTAGCATATTCTATTTATTTAGTAACATTGGTGTTCTTTAATTTGCAGGACAAACCATGGAAGATCAGATGGAAACATCTACAATGTCGACAACGTTGCAAAACACCCTGATTCAATATCACTGCTTTCCAGAAACCGAGTGGCACTTAGCCAAGAAAACGGTGAGCATGAGTGTTTTTGGACTGTTTTCCCCAATTCTATTGGGTACTTTGTTTTAATATAGATATACCACTGATGAATAACCAACCTCGTGCCCCATGCCATGACTAAGCTTTGCTCCTTATCGTAGTTATCAAGGATCTTAAATCTGCCCAAGGTCAGTGTTAACAGTCAGTGTAGACGTCAATGTGCAAAGACTTCCATGTGCGCCTTCTGTAACAATCATACCTGTACTTGGCCCAGCTGTTATCTCTGCTATAAGAATTTCACCCAGGCACTTATCATTAGAACGTCAGATAATGTATCTTGATTTAAAATAGCTCAGGCAGGGAAAACATGTATTATTATCTTGACCTATGTGTAGAAATTATGGCTGTCTCTTAGGAACTGGTGATAGAAGCTTTGCAATGTCATTTATTGTCAAATATAAAAGTATAGTCAGCAAGTTCAATTTCATGAGTTTTGTTGGAAGGTTAAACATGCTAAAGTAAAGAAAATGAAATCATATTATTTCTCTTGAACATATTCTGGTTCTGTTTTAAGATTATGGAGGGTGTTAAGTAAATGGGTAACTTTGTCTGATAGAGGAGATGAAAAGCAATGAAATGAGATCAACGAGGTAGAACTGTGATGGGCAAAAAAGAGTGCAAGAGAAAGTAAACTTAGGGAAGAATAGCTGAGGTAGAGGGAAGAAGAGCTGAAGTAGAGGAAAAGGAGCTCAGACAGAGGAAATGAACCGAGACAGGTAAGATGAGCCGAGACAGGTGAGATAAACTGTGACAGATGAACTGAGACAGGTGAGATAAGTTGAGACAGATGAGTTGAGACACGTAAGATGAGCTGAGACAGATGTGCTCAGACAGGTAAGATGAGCTGAGGCAGGTAAGATGAGTTGAGACAGATGTGCTCAGACAGGTAAGATGAGCTGAGACAGATGTGCTCAGACAGGTAAGATGAGCTGAGGCAGGTAAGATGAGCTGAGACAGGTAAGATGAGCTGAGACAGATGTGCTCAGACAGGTAAGATGAGCTGAGGCAGGTAAGATGAGCTGAGACAGATGTGTTCAGACAGGTAAGATGTGCTCAGGCAGGTAAGAGGAGCTGAGACAGGTAAGATGAGCTGAGACAGATGTGCTCAGACAGGTAAGATGAGCTGAGGCAGGTAAGATGAGCTGAGGCAGATGTGCTCAGACAGGTAAGATGAGCTGAGACAGATGTGCTCAGACAGGTAAGATGAGCTGAGGCAGGTAAGATGAGCTGAGACAGATGTGCTCAGACAGGTAAGATGAGCTGAGGCAGGTAAGATGAGCTGAGACAGATGTGCTCAGACAGGTAAGATGAGCTGAGGCAGGTAAGAGATGAGCTGAGACAGATGTGCTCAGACAGGTAAGATGAGCTGAGGCAGGTAAGATGAGCTGAGACAGATGTGCTCAGACAGGTAAGATGTGCTCAGACAGGTAAGATGAGCTGAGGCAGGTAAGATGAGCTGAGACAGATGTGCTCAGACAGGTAAGATGAGCTGAGGCAGGTAAGATGAGCTGAGACTGTGCTCAGACAGGTAAGATGAGCTGAGGCAGGTAAGATGAGCTGAGACAGATGTGCTCAGACAGGTAAGATGAGCTGAGGCAGGTAAGATGAGCTGAGACAGATGTGCTCAGACAGGTAAGCTGTGCTCAGACAGGTAAGATGAGCTGAGGCAGGTAAGATGAGCTGAGACAGATGTGCTCAGACAGGTAAGATGTGCTCAGACAGGTAAGATGTGCTCAGGCAGGTAAGATGAGCTGAGACAGGTAAGATGAGCTGAGACAGATGTGCTCAGACAGGTAAGATGAGCTGAGGCAGGTAAGATGAGCTGAGACAAGTGAGATAAGCTGAAACAGATGTGCTCAGACAGGTAAGATTAGCTGAGACAGGTACAATTAGCAGATCAGGGAAGAAGAGCCAAATTAGGAAAAAGGAAACTGAGACAGGGAAATGAAGCTGAGCCAGAAGTAGTGATTCTGAAATAGAAAGAAGCTGAGGCAGGGATCTACGACTATATTTAGTTCCATTGCTTGAAGGCACAGCCCTTATCGGAGCTCACTCCCATTTTATTCCATTATATATTTAAGATTTCCATTTGGTAACAGTCACTACCCACTTTAGTGAGTAATAACTGGTTGGTAAACCTGCTGACAGAGCTGAAAGTGAGCCAGTGAACTGTTAAATTGTTATCTATGTATCCTTGTAAATAAATGCTACAAATCAGAAAAAAAAAAATATATATATATACACATTTCCTTATAATATTGAATAAGAAGAGAAGCATCTCAGTTCATTATCGTAGTTATTCCTACTGAATATTTTTCAAAGTCTGTACAATATTATTTCAATGGTTTTCTTATAAATGATTTCATTAAAGCTCTTAAAATATAAATGACGTACTAATGAATTGTAAGCAGAGTGATTGATACTCTTGTTTTTGCTTTTTCCAGAGTGATGTAACAGTGTGGCGGAGATCCTCTGAGGAATTTGGCGGTTCGCTGTAAGTATTTGTAAGTGTGTTAACCACGGCACAACGTTACATATGTTGTTAACAAACAAAATCGTTTGAGCTGTGATAGACAGACAGGTGGACGGAAGGACAGACTGACATTCACTAAACAATGAGTTGTGCTGCGCTGACAAATTGTCGTGGCAAAATTTACACCACGACTTAACTCTTTCCCACACATTTTACAAGTCGTCTCTCAGTTAACCACAACTCACGTTTTGGTGTATTGACCCCAAAGTCATATGCTCTACTTGGTAACCAATCATGTTTTAAAATTTCATAGTGTATGGAGAGGTCATCTAATTAATTGTACACCGTAATGAATGAGGACCCTAATCTTGGGCAAAACCTAAATATCAGTCTAGGAATTTTTTATAATGTCTCTAGAAACCATTGAGCCCCTTATTTTCCCAAAATACAGGGTTTACTGTATCCCCCATTCTTTTTATATGTCTTTCTCTCTCTCTCTGTAAAATAATGCAATAACGTATAAGGAGAGAATGAGCAGTAATTGTACGATAAGCTGTAATAATACAGTAAATAATAAACTATGTGGTGCTTCCCGGGTATGTGTCAGGTGTTATACCTAGTTTTCTGTGTATTACAGCTACAAATGTGAAGGCGTAGTTAAAGATGTCTATAGCCGAATTGTGGATTACATCCGCCCCGGACCTTACAGACTGCAGTGGGACAGCTTAATGACAGAGATGGATATAATCAAGGAGATAGATCAGGTAAGTGATTTATTGGGTAGTTAATCTTCTCATTTGACAATGGAATCGATATTTTCTACAGGGTATACATGCATGTTTTGTTATTACTTCAATATGTCTGTATACAAGACATAAAAAGGTAGGTGTGCGTCACCATCAGTAGGATATATGGTTTAGTACACTGATGCTGTAGTTTCCATATTATAGACTATAGACAATTAAGCTTGATTTAGAGCATACTCTGTTAGCTTCTTAAGGACTTGCAGCTTCTCTCTCTCTGAGCGGTTTATTCAGTAAACTGGAAATTATGGGAAGCAATAAGGGAATTGCGAGTTTTAGCCAAAGAACTAAGCTGGAAAAATAGCTACATGGATGAAGATTTCCAAACTGGCTAAAATGTACATTTCCCACAAATCACGGTTTACAGCCTAACAGAGAGTGCCTTACACACAGGATCCCCCATGAGTCTTTGACTCATACAATGGTGCGTTACCCCGACATTGGAGGGACACGTCACAGAGCATGACAGGGTGAGGGGGGGGTCATCACTACTCTTGACCGAAGCTGGCGAAACGCACAGGGGAGGTGGGGGGAGCAGCAACTGACTCAATACACACACCATGAGCCAGGGGGACCCAGACAGCACTCAAGACAACAAGAGGGGACCAAGGCACCTACACGCCAGACTCTGATATCCACTGACTCAGAGTTAGCGCTGGGGGACTTACAACCCCATCATACACTCGCACATAGCGACTGGTACGCACCCGCACCAACACCGCACACGCTTCTACACCTATATGCTGTGAGCCTACTCTCTATGTGAGACCTGCATGTCTCAGCTATCCTTGTTCAGATGGGGATCTGCATATCCCACTTTGCCAGATGCTTCCACCTCTACTCGAAACCTGTGTGTTTCCGCATCCTTATAATCTGTATTCCTGTTGAAATTTTGACAATTTTCTTTTCTCAATAAAGAGATATTTACAACAACAAACAAAATTACGTTTCCCCTGTGGATGCTACACGATAATTTTATAGAAATATTTTCACGGACACAAGGTGAGGATTTGTGAAGGTTTCAGTAATTGCGTTGCATGTTTTATGTATACATTTTATCTATTATGCTTATTATTTTAGACTCCTATGTTTATGCATCCCCTCTTTGGGCATCCTCTGTCCCTTGCTCAAGCATATAAGATACCAGATTTTTGGATAAACTCTGGAGAGACAGTGGACTTCACAACCCAAATAGAAGCATGTAGAATACTGGCTGAAAATATATTACTGAGTGCTGTATTGACAGTGGGCTCTGTGACACTTTGGCCAAGTATATATGGAACTAATTGTTTTTATATCAGTGTTTTAGGTCTCCATAACCCACTAGAGATATTATCCTCACATACTACTGGTCCAATGATGGGAAGAACGAAGGGCATTCAGTACTATCTTAACAGTTTTCAATGTCCCCTTCATGTTATTGCCTTGTTAAATGAGGATCCACAAGACCCTCCTTTTATTATTTTGCATTGGGAAAGTGCCCAGCTTTCCTAGGATAATACTGGCTCTTGAGGACCAATTTTTTTTCATTTTAAGTAATTACTCAATTTAATTATTTATCTGGTTTTGTTTCAAGAATGCAGCCAAAAACAGAATGTAGCATTTGCAATGAATCCACAGAATCTACAAAATACTCCCCTATACAGTCTGTCTATGCCGAAAAAAGAGTTTCTGAATGCTAATTGTTTTTCTATTGTTGTTATTAGTTTGCAATGGGCAGCATGAATTTAGTAGATTAAGCAGGACCTATTGTCACTTTAATAACATATATATCTTAAAGGAACATGCCAATGCTAAGAACCAATATTTGGTGTTAATGTTTGGGGTGCTCCTTCAACTCAATACATGCCAGACGCACCCCAAACACCCTAAAAATACATTTTACTTAACTTTTTCTCCAGTGATAAGTGCTTTCTCGTCATTGCTCCACTTCACCTCTGAAAAACGATATTGGCTCATGCGCAGCAACTCCTGCAAATCCACCAATCAAATGCAGAGAATGCAACAATTAACCAATAGAATGCTTTTTATAAGGAATCCTTAGACTAATGCCTCTCTATGGAAGTTCTCACTGAAGTTCGGCTTGAATGATCTTACAAGTAGAGTGAATCTGGACGTCCTCCTAGCTGTCAGCTTGACTGCCAGGGTAATGTTTCTAAATTAATTCATAAAAGTGCAGAGTTTTTTTGAAATCAGCACTTTTATGTCTTGGGAAAAGGTGAACATGCAGTTAATCCCTAAAGCACTTTAGTAAGTTAAACTGCTCTAGCAGTCTGGAGTGTACCTATGAGATTATTTCAAATGTAATGCCTAAATAATTATACTTCATTTTATTTTTTCAATCTCTTTGAAGTTCTGATTTTACTAATATTAATTTATTTATGAAAAAGAAAACCATTCACAGCTGGATGGCTTAAACTAAAAAAAATTAGTTAATTCTACGAAGTGAAGCTTAGTGACCAGGAGAGTCTGTGGCCTGCGGTTCCTTCTTCTAAATAAAGTGATTATCTGTAATAATCGAGACCTGCTTGGAAACACCATCGCAAGCAGCCTCAACTTGTAGTAAGTTGTAAAATCTTAACTACCGGTGCTCCTGGCTTCTCTTTATTCCCCCTCTGTTTGTGTAAGATGGAAAAATAAAGCTGTTTATAATTTAAAACATTATCACGGGTTGAGATTACTTCTATGGCGTTTCCTGATATAGGTCCAGTCATCGCAGATAATCAGTCCAACATCGGTTTATACCGTGTGTAATATGTCAGACTGTGACTTTGCTTATTTTTTGATATCCATCAGCTGTTGGCTCATGGATGCAGTTCTTAAGCAGAGTTTAAAATACAGCTGATTTGAAAATCAGAAGACCAAAATACTTGTTATTTGAATAGAAATCTCAATGTTTCATTATCACAATGTATGCACGCTCTATATATTATCCAGAGTAAGTTTTTTGTTTTAATATATTTTTTTTCGTTGACCTGATAGCATCGCTGTGTGATGCGCTACACAACTGCCGGTCAACTTTTGAACATCATCTCTCCCAGGGAATTTGTTGACTTTTCCTACACCACACCGTATGAGGATGGACTTTTAACTTGCGGTATGTTTTTTATGGTTTTTTTCCTGTGTAGACACTGTGTTATTATATGGAGAGTACTCTACATAACAAAAACCCTGCAATCAGTGCACCTTAACCTTTTATAAAGCATGATAAAGATTGCTGGAGTCTTTGACTCAATATATTATTTCTTCCTTCCCAAAGATCTATACATGAGCTAACGTTCATTTTCAAATTAAATGTACCCCATAAAGCCCCAGTTAACATAGCATTAAACCTGTAGATAAATACGATTTTCTTCCATTTAGAAACTCTGCATTTCTGCAGAGGAACTTTAAACTGTGTCACTACCTCCTTCGTCTTAAAAATCGATATAAACATTTGAATAGCAAGTCATGCTTGGATTCTAGAATCAAAGATGATTCTGAGAACAGTAAATACACTGTAGAGATAATTTGAGGACTGCCTTACAATGACCTGTATAATACAGATGCTTACTGTAACTGTACTTATTATATGGAGGTATTATGCACACACACATTTTCTCTCCATGTCGATGACATTTTTTTCAGAAAACTACATTCCCAAAAATGGCCTCAGGCTCCTCACAAATTTCCAAATGATCTGATTGAACTAATTTTTGCAATTGTGAGTTTATGTTATGTCACAGTTTTGTGAGCTTTAACAGCGTGTCATTTATCACAAGCAAAGCTTGTATTGGATGCTTTTTCTATTTGTTAAATTTTTTAATGAACACAAATAAATTTAAAACAAGATTCCAAACAGTTTAGCGCTATTTAAACTTAGTTTATTTCGTTTTATTTAAGCTACCCAAGCTATATTAATATTTACTGTAGTTACCACTGGCAGATCTGTCAGGTTTTCAGTGTCAGTGATTGAGAAATGGAAAGTGTTCGAGTATGTGATGTCTGCAGCCAGCCAGAAGCTGTAATTACTCACTAACACCCAGGATTACACTGTGAAGATAAGAGGACATTATAGCTTGTAATTACTAACCTCTGTATGTTACTATACTGCCTCCTAATTGGTTAAGTGTATTTACAATGAGAAACAACACCAGCCTGATATGTTTATATATTTTATATAATTCTCTCCCTCCAATTTGATCAGGATATGTTCCGATACTGAGCTCATCTCAATTAGCCCAAGATCACAGGAGAGACATGTTGGCCTTAAGGCGTATGTGCTTGATGGATCTATTTTTAAAAAAATAATAATTGTGCAGTCTCTTTTAATTTTTTTTTTTTAATTTTACTTTTACAAAGACATTTCGGCTGAATTTTATAGATCTTGGTTCCGTTCAGCATAGCATAGTGAATTTTGCGGAATGCATGAGTAAACCTTCTAATTTGTTGTATTGCTGGGAAGAAAACTTTTCAAATTTAGCTATTTTGGCTTAATTACGAAATTTTATTTTTGGGTTATTACTATTTTCTGTTAAATCGTTATTTAATTTGTTAAATATTATATCTGGGTTTATTTGATAAACATCAAGCTGTGGTGTATTGAAAACCGAATTGGAAATTGTAGGCAAAAATAGCTTATATCAAAAATTCTCCATCTTGGCTATAGTCGTAGATTGGGTATTTTAACCTGTAATTTAATATATTATTGGCTTTTAGTTTATAGCAAATTAGTGTTTACTTAATAAACCCCATCAATTTTATTCTCAACTTAACTTTATGCTCTGCTGCTCTGTTAACAGGTGTTAGCACTGAACACGAAATTGTTCGACCTAATTGCGTCCGTGGATTTAATCACCCATGTGGCTGGTTTTGTGTGCCTCTTCCGGACAATCCTGAAAGCAGCTTGCTGACTGGCTACATTCAGACAGATCTACGAGGGATGCTTCCTCATAAGACTGTTGACCTTGCAATGGCAGGTTCACTTGTTAATTTTTATACTGACCTCAGAAAGGCGCTTAAAGAGTGAATCTTCTTTCAGGGTCACCATTATATGGGACAAACAATACATTTTAGCTGTACATTACTAGCCATGGAAATACGTATCCAAATACATCTAATAGGCTATGACCCAAGGTTTCTTGTTTTTTTCAGTGAAAAAAATCTTTTTAATGCCATGTTTACCCTTATTAGATTGTATGAAGAAGAAAAAGCACATATTTTTACTAGTTAACATGGAAGTAGATTAGACGTCTGAAAGAGCTTTACTAATCTAGTGGTTCACAGCCTTGTCCTTGTAGCACACCAGTGGCCCAGGTTTGGTTAGTATCCCTACAGAAAAAAATATTGGGAAATGCCTACATCCTAAACTGTTGGTGCGCTATAAGGACTGCGTTGGGAAACATTGCACTAGACCATTGAAATCAGACTCATCTGTCGCCTAAACCTTAGTTATTAGGTTATTTGGTTCTGGCGATATTTTAAGTTTAAAGGAACGTTATAGTGTTAGGAATAGAAATCTGTATTCCTAACACTATAGTGGCACTGTCCCTAGGTAGATACAGCTCCTCGCCTTATACAATAAGTATTACTTACCTTTTTCCAGCACTGAGGCTTCCTCGGCGCTGCTCACCTCTCCACCTCCTGAGACGTCTTCACAGAGGCATCACGCGGAAGCCAATGGTCCAATCCAATGCTTGTCATAGAGGAGCACTAGGGATGTGATGCACATTCACAGTGAGTTCAGCACATGCATCCAAGCTCCCACATAGGAATGCATTGTGTTCATTGCTTTTCTATGGGCTTCCATGAGCAAGTTTTACCAGAGGTAGATTGTTTTACATTGCAGGGTTAACGACAGGGACTCGGCACCCAGATCATTTTACTGAGATGTAGTGGCCTGGGTAGGTTTAGTGTCCCTTTAATATAATAAGGGATATAGTAATTATATTATGGATTCCAAGAACCCCCTGTAATCAATATGTTATTAATAAGCAAATTAGAAATATGTATTTAATCTGAAAATGTAACTGTAATAGAAGCGTTGTATTCTTGTTATTGCATTGCACATTCTAACTAAAAAATACAGAATAGGGGGACACAGAATAGGGGGACACAGAATAGGGGGTGGGAGGGATTTTGAATTCATTTATTTTCGACATGTTTGATATTGTGCATGCAAATTGCAATGCTTCTTATTTCAGTGTATTTGTTTACACATATTTTAATTGCTAGGCACACACACACAGAATGGCTGTAAAAACAATATCACAGACAGTGCTCCCTAGTTGGTGCATTTTAAACATTTTGTTTTAGAGCAGTCTTCTAATTCTGGAACAATCAGCAGGGACATACCATTGGTTCCCATGGTGATTGCAGCAAAACTGTCCTTACATAACCTCAGTTTATTAAGTATTCTGCCAAGAAAGACACATGGTAGTTGGCATTTGTCTAGTTCTGTTGCAGAATACTCTCTACCTATAGTATTTATCATTTCCTGGACATGGATTTGATCCTCATTTATAATACCTGAAGTGCATTGTTCATTTAACATGAATTAATTCAGGACATGATTAAGCAAATACCTTTACTTCATGACAACCCTGGAACATCATTTTTTATGAAGGGATTAACCTATCTTGCCAGGTAATCGCCAGTTTGGCAGCTCCCCTGTGTGCAAACATTTCCTCGGTATCACTGTGTAAGCATTTCAGTTTAAAAGCTATTGCTTGCCAATGTTTCATTTATGGATTTTAACATTTTTTATTCTGTTTATTTACCTTTTCCTCTGTCCCAGACTGTAGAAATGTTTTTGGATGTCTTTTCTCTATTGTCATCTAAATGTGTATTTCCAGAATTAGTTCTCAGCATTGCCTAGTTTAATAAATAATGCTTGCAGTGTATACCCAAAGCATTTACAAGTGTTTTCATGCCTCCCAAAAGACCCAGATCCGGTGGGACTGAAACATAGAAACATAGAATGAGACGGCACATGATAACTTAGTGAATAACTCTGTTGGAGTCTTACATATTTATTCACTAAAGTGAGTATTCAAAGTGAATTTAAAATTCTAGGCCAAAGTAGCCAAACAACTTTTCCAAGACAGTTCTAACAGAGCCTATGGTTCTATTTAAATAGAAATGCGGTTTCACGGCTCCAAGCCCATCTACTAAGGGGTCAATAACGCCAACCGCTATATGGAGCTGGAATGCCTAATACTTACCAGATATCCTGCTGTAAGTGTACGTTTACAAAATCACTAGCTGAATACAATATGAATATTGTTTCTTTCTTAAATGAAAGATCCAGCTCATTTGCCACATGGACATTAGCAACACAGCTGACTTTAATAACTTCTCCAATATGGTTACTTTGGCCTTAAACTTGAAAGTTGCTGTAAATTCTCACTTTGGTGAATATTGCGGTCTGTTTTTAGTCTGCTTTTCCTTCAGTGGTAAGAGGAGCGTTGTGTACTTTTCACTGCCATATTCACAGATGGACCTTCTTGTGTCCAGGCTGTATGACCTGTAATGATTGCCTGCCAGACTGTGTGCCTTTGGCTGCCCTTTCCTACATTATCTACGGATGAAGGAATGGCAGCTTACTAGATCTGCTGCTAACCATTGGTTATTATTAAATAAATTTTCTGTAGATTTTGACTGAAAGTGTGAGAACTATCATATAATTGCTGTGAACGTTTGTAAAATTCACTCCATATTTCCAAATCACTACCTCCTACAAAGCTGTATGACTTGAACGAAAATAATTTTAAATTTAAAAAGCTATTTTTTTATAATCGTGTGTGTTTGCCATAGTTCAGTAAAACTAAGTACCAAAATGATCCATGAAAGACTACTCAAACCCCACAGGATTTCTGGATTACTGTATTGTGTTTATTATTGGCTGTCCTTGAGGACTGATATCAATAACCAGATTTTGTTTATTGGTGGCTGTCCTTAACTCCAGGAGGACTGATATCAATAACCAGATTTTGTTTATTAGTGGCTGTCCTTAACTCCGGGAGGACTGATATCAATAACCAGATTTTGTTTATTAGTGGCTGTCCTTAACTCCGGGAGGACTGATATCAATTACTAGATTTTGTTTATTAGTGGCTGTCCTTAACTCCGGGAGGACTGATATCGATGACCAGATTTTGTTTATTGGTGGCTGTCCTTAGCTCCTGGAGGACTGATATCGATGACCAGATTTTGTTTATTGGTGGCTGTCCTTAACTCCGGGAGGACTGATATCAATAACCAGATTTTGTTTATTAGTGGCTGTCCTTAACTCCGGGAGGACTGATATCAATTACTAGATTTTGTTTATTAGTGGCTGTCCTTAACTCCGGGAGGACTGATATCGATGACCAGATTTTGTTTATTGGTGGCTGTCCTTAGCTCCTGGAGGACTGATATCGATGACCAGATTTTGTTTATTGGTGGCTGTCCTTAACTCCGGGAGGACTGATATCAATAACCAGATTTTGTTTATTGGTAGCTGTCCTTAACTCCGGGAGGACTGATATCAATAACCAGATTTTGTTTATTAGTGGCCGTCCTTAACTCCTGGAGGACTGATATCGATTACCAGATTTTGTTTATTAGTGGCTGTACTTAACTCCGGGAGGACTGATATCAATAACCAGATTTTGTTTATTAGTGGCTGTCCTTAACCCCGGGAGGACTGATATCAATTACTAGATTTTGTTTATTAGTGGCTGTCCTTAACTCCGGGAGGACTGATATATCGATGACCAGATTTTGTTTATTAGTGGCTGTCCTTAACTCGGGAGGACTGATATCGATGACCAGATTTTGTTTATTGGTGGCTGTCCTTAACTCCTGGAGGACTGATATCAATAACCAGATTTTGTTTATTGGTAGCTGTCCTTAACTCGGGAGGACTGATATCAATAACCAGATTTTGTTTATTAGTGGCGTCCTTAACTCCTGGAGGACTGATATCGATTACCAGATTTTGTTTATTAGTGGCTGTCCTTAACTCCGGGAGGACTGATATCAATAACCAGATTTTGTTTATTAGTGGCTGTCCTTAACTCTGGAGGACTGATATCAATTACTAGATTTTGTTTATTAGTGGCTGTCCTTAACTCCGGGAGGACTGATATCGATGACCAGATTTTGTTTATTAGTGGCTGTCCTTAACTCCGGGAGGACTGATATCAATAACCAGATTTTGTTTATTAGTGGCTGTCCTTAACTCCGGGAGGACTGATATCAATTACTAGATTTTGTTTATTAGTGGCTGTCCTTAACTCCGGGAGGACTGATATCAATGACCAGATTTTGTTTATTGGTGGCTGTCCTTAACTCTGGGAGGACTGATATCAATAACCAGATTTTGTTTATTAGTGGCTGTCCTTAACTCCGGGAGGACTGATATCAATTACCAGATTTTGTTTATTAGTGGCTGTACTTAACTCCGGGAGGACTGATATCAATAACCAGATTTTGTTTATTAGTGGCTGTCCTTAACCCCGGCAGGACTGATATCAATTACTAGATTTTGTTTATTAGTGGCTGTCCTTAACTCCGGGAGGACTGATATCGATGACCAGATTTTGTTTATTAGTGGCTGTCCTTAACTCCGGGAGGACTGATATCGATGACCAGATTTTGTTTATTGGTGGCTGTCCTTAACTCCTGGAGGACTGATATCAATAACCAGATTTTGTTTATTGGTAGCTGTCCTTAACTCCGGGAGGACTGATATCAATAACCAGATTTTGTTTATTAGTGGCCGTCCTTAACTCCTGGAGGACTGATATCGATTACCAGATTTTGTTTATTAGTGGCTGTCCTTAACTCCGGGAGGACTGATATCAATAACCAGATTTTGTTTATTAGTGGCTGTCCTTAACTCTGGGAGGACTGATATCAATTACTAGATTTTGTTTATTAGTGGCTGTCCTTAACTCCGGGAGGACTGATATCGATGACCAGATTTTGTTTATTAGTGGCTGTCCTTAACTCCGGGAGGACTGATATCAATAACCAGATTTTGTTTATTAGTGGCTGTCCTTAACTCCGGAAGGACTGATATCAATTACTAGATTTTGTTTATTAGTGGCTGTCCTTAACTCCGGGAGGACTGATATCGATCACCAGATTTTGTTTATTGGTGACTGTCCTTAACTCTGGGAGGACTGATATCAATAACCAGATTTTGTTTATTAGTGGCCGTCCTTAACTCCGGGAGGACTGATATCGATTACCAGATTTTGTTTATTAGTGGCTGTACTTAACTCCGGGAGGACTGATATCAATAACCAGATTTTGTTTATTAGTGGCTGTCCTTAACCCCGGCAGGACTGATATCAATTACTAGATTTTGTTTATTAGTGGCTGTCCTTAACTCCGGGAGGACTGATATCGATGACCAGATTTTGTTTATTAGTGGCTGTCCTTAACTCCGGGAGGACTGATATCGATGACCAGATTTTGTTTATTAGTGGCTGTCCTTAACTCCTGGAGGACTGATATCAATAACCAGATTTTGTTTATTAGTAGCTGTCCTTAACTCCGGGAGGACTGATATCAATAACCAGATTTTGTTTATTAGTGGCCGTCCTTAACTCCTGGAGGACTGATATCGATTACCAGATTTTGTTTATTAGTGGCTGTCCTTAACTCCGCGAGGACTGATATCGATGACCAGATTTTGTTTATTAGTGGCTGTCCTTAACTCCGGGAGGACTGATATCAATTACTAGATTTTGTTTATTAGTGGCCGTCCTTAACTCCGGGAGGACTGATATTGCATGCATGGGTTAAGACGCTGTGCATGTGATTACTGAGCTTACACTCCCATCCAGCTGTTGAATCTACCTCCAGAAGTAGAAAATATAAATATATATAGTCCTCTATATTGTTAATGTTTTACTCATCTGTTATAGCTAAAAAAAAAAAAAAGAAAAACCTGCATCTTTTATTTCTGATAAAATGTCAGCCATTTAAATGTAGAAATATCATTATATGTTATGACTTTGAATATTGAATTTATTTATGAATGTATTAATTATATTTATAATTATTCTGTGTTTTGATGCCTCAGATGGCACGGTGCATTTTGTGCATTCACAGCAATGGAAAATGTTTGTGTTCATTACCTAAACAAACATAAGGAATATTTTATTTAATTATAAAATGGGCTGATGTATGAAATGCATAATGTATGTATTTACTCATTATAAAAGTATAGATTATATTAGTTTTAAAGTACACGCCATTATCTATGTTTAGTAAAACAATGTATTATTTATGCATACGCATTTATTAACATGTTCATGTTTTTTCCGTCATCAATAAAACCTTTTCATTTGGATATCATTGCTACCTTAGATTTTTTTTACAACTCTTATTATTTGTATGTATGTGTGTGTTTGTGAGTAGAAAAGACAACTATTATGATGCAACCAGTTAACATTATATAAACTCTCCCGAATACCATAACCACAGCGGTTTACTGAAGTTGTTATTGTACAAGTGGACAATGGGTGCAGTGTTTAAGAATTTTTCACAAAACCACAGTCTTCATTGCACACAAATCTTCCCCCTCTCTGACTTCGAGGTGTCAATGAGGAAGTTTAACTTCCTCATTAAGTGGTCAAAATATTTGTAAGGATTAGCAAGGTCTGTGCCGAGTTGCTGTTTACCCCTTAAGTACCACTGGATTGCGAAAGATTCCTTGTGTAATTTGTTTGTCAAAAACAGGAGGGATGTACCCATAGACGTTTTGCACCATAATCACTAAGATAATGAACACAATCCGTTAAAAATGATTGAATGCCAACCATAATCTCAATTTACTAAAGCCAAATATGGTTGGAATTTGGTCGTCATAATAGTCAGGTCTGTAATAGAACCATGTTCTGTTCTCCTGACTTTCTGGACAAAGATTCTTACACTCCATCGAAGATCTCTCTCTCTGTAACATTGTTAAGCTGTACCATCTGTAAAGATGTTTTATGTGTGTATTGATATTTGCTTTGAGAGTAGATTCAATGTATGTTTTTTATAATGAACGTCAGATTGTGTATTAATATTATTAGGTGATCTTGAAGTATATTACGGCAAGCCAGTTAAAGAAGAGAGTATATACATAAAAAGCTATATTCCAATCAACCTTAAAATGTTTATTACAACAAAGCATAGAATTTAAACTGAATAGCGGCTTCCTTTTATGCAAGTGAAAAATTATTAAAAAATCAGGTGAACCCTTTGCAATGTGAGGATTAATTAAGTACTGGCTGGCCAATAAATAAATAAAAAGCCTATGGGGTAAGTAAGATCCCCAGATTATTATAAAGGATGTATTTCTCCTCCCAATGCCCTCACCTGCCATGGCTTGTGTACTAAATGACTAAAATTAGCGACTGGAAAGCTGTGGGTTTGGACAGATCACTGTCCAGCCAGCTAACCCCACCCATGATCAGCAGATGGGGGCTATTTAGTAAAATAAACAGGGAGGGGGCATCTTTATGTTCCCCCCCGCCTGTGGTCTGATGTGGGGCTATTATAATGAGGGGTGGACCTTGTATCACCCCATGCTCCACCCATTGGTGACTTGTGGGGCCCTAATATTAATATTCAAGCTTGAAGGACCTAATGCCTGCACACTAACCACTGATAGTGGTTAGGGACCCTAATACTAGTATTTGGGTGAGGATTCAATGTCCCTCCCAGTCCCACCCGAAGGGACTCTAATTAATTAAACAATAGGGGTGGACATGTTATTATCCACCCCATGAAAAAGTGACATGACCATCCCCTTCCTTGTCCCCCCGAGTGACCAGGGGACCCCAATCGCTTAACCACCCGACTTGTCATGTCAGTCAGCAATGATGGATCAATAGGCAGAACTAGCATCAGCGATGGAACTAACACCAGTACAGCCAGTGTGACGGCACCAGGGAGCCAGTCTATTACTACCAACAGCTTCAGCCTGTAGACTGGACCCCCAAAAAAGCCACCCTCCTGACCAAAGGTAGGAAACTGGTGGGTGGCTAAAAAAAGTGTACATTTTGACCAGCATGTGTGTCTGTATGCTGGTGTATCTGTATGTGTATTGATGTGTGTATCTCTATGTTTGTATTTGTGTCAGTGTATGCATCGGTGTGTCCGTATGTGTGTCAGTGTGTGTATCTTTATGCGTGTCAACGTGTATCTGTATTTGTGTCAGTGTGTGTATCTCTGTGTCTATATATCTGCATGTGTGTCAGTGTTTATCGGTGTGTCTCTATATCTGCAAGTGTGTCAGTGTATGTATCTGTGTGTCTGTGTATCTGCATGCGTGTCAGTTTGTGTATCTGTGTGTGTGTATGTGTATTAATGTGTTAGTATGTGTGTCAGTGTATGTATCGGTGTGTCTGTAAGTGTGTCATTGTGTGTATCTATATGCGTGTCACTGTGTATCTGTATGTGAGTCAGTGTGTGTATGTGTGTCTGTATTTGTGTCAGTGTGTGTATCTGTGTGTCTATATATCTGCATGTGTGTCAGTGTTTATCGGTGTCTCTAGATCTGTATGTGTGTCAATGTATCTGTATGTCTGTGTATCTGCGTGTGTGTCAGTGTGTGTGTTTGTATCAGTGTGTGTGTGTGGCAGTATATGTGTATTTGTGCATACATCTCACCATTCAAATGCCAACACCACATACAAATAAACACCTCCATTCAAGCGTTAACACTACATACACAATTCTGTATTAATACACCAACATTATATATAAACACACCCTTGTATGCAAAAAGCACACACATGAATACTTGAACTCAAATGCCAACAATACATACAAACACACCCCTACATTCACTCACACATACTCCATACAAAAACATGCTTCTATTCAAATATGCAAACACTGCTCAGTGCTAAATACAACACTGTAAGGATAGGGAAATAGTATCTCTAAATACACAAAAATAAGTCCTGTGCTCAGATTCCCTCTACTCCTGTGTGGCAGCAATGACCATAGTACAGCTCAGCCCCGATACATACAATAAAGAAATGAGTTACCTGCGCTCTATGCCAAATCCCTGCGCATATTTAAATAAATAGAGGGGTTTTGTTTCACTCCAAATGCCATTAAGTATAAGCCCACCTGCCACGCCAAGGCAAATGGTAGGTCTCCAGCTGGCAAAGCTTTGTGAGAGTTGTACAACAGATGGGGATCTACCTTTTGGCCACCCTTGCGATAGGGGTCCCAAAATAATTCTTTCACCAGGGCCATCTCTACATTAGTTCCACCACAGAATAGGATCGATAGCCATTAAGTCGATAGTTTTAGTTCCAGCGAGCAGCTGCAGGATTTATTGGGTTAGAAATCTCCCTATAGTAATATGGGGTCAGTATGCTTTTTTTAAATTGATTTTCAACATTTTACTGTTGCGTCTGGCTAGCAAGCGTTGACCAGCTGCAACATCACTTAGCCCTCCTGCTGTCAAGGGTTTTTAACAATTTGCTCGCAGGTTGATAGTGCTGACAGCAGGGAAATAGTACTTAACATGATTGTTTACTTGCCAAAAGCAATTAAATTGCAGAAAACACTGGTTTAAAAGCTGACACCGAATGCATCTGGCCGAACGATGCAGATTTAGTCAGGTTGCCTGAATTCTGAACGGAATTAGCTTTAAGAGATATGACAAACACCAACCAGGTAGGAGTTCAGCCATTTTCACAAATTTCTGCCCATCTGGACAAATATTTAGTGTTTAATATAGACCTGTGAAAGCCAGAATCTTTCAGCTTGACTCTAGTTTTCCTTTAAAACATTAGGTCTTTGGACACATTATCAGGTTTCTGTTAGAGAATCATGTCTCACAGACAAATACAGAAAACACCTTCAGAGGTGACTTTCTCAATGTCTGTTGAACACAGCAAGAGGTAGCAGGATTTTGCTGTCCGTATTATTGACCCTCTAGCTACTATGTGTTTTCATTAAAAACAAACAATGAACTGTTTTGTCACATTTGTGGGGCATTTGTAAAGATCTTGATGGGGTTCTTAAGAATGCAATTCTTGCAAACCCACTGTAATGTACAAATAACACATAAATACCGTCTATGTCTTTCCCTGAAGAAAAGATCGGTTCTCATATTAATTGTTCTCCCGAAAAACGCACTAGGGCTGAACATAGATCAGTTCATTAGGGCATGGAATCCTGCAAATCTATGTTCAGGGAAACTTTCCCAAACATAGATAGGCTTACTCGTGAATGGAATCCTGCGAATCTATGCTCGGGGAACGTTCCCTGAACATAAATTAGCAACCGACTAGGGCTTAGGGCTTAGGGCTTAGGGCTTATTTTCTAGGAAACAAAGTATGTAGGTTTAATGCAGTGAGCACTGCTACACCATATATTTGCACAAGACAAGGTATTATACCCAGGGCCGACATCAGAAATTTTGGGGCCCCTAACTCAGCTCAGGGTCTGGGCCCCGGGGGACACTGTTAGGCTGCAAAATTAACACAGGGTCTGGAAACCTTAAAGCTGCCATGGACTTATGCTGTTAACACATCCTGCTTTCCTTAATCTCTTTATGTATGTTCACTGCAGAGAACAATTAATGTACAACAGTCATGATGAAGTTCCAGAAAAATAGTAATGGCCTTTTTTAATGCGGGTACAGTGTGTATATGAAACAAACACCATTTTCATAGGAGTGTATCCAACAGAAGACAAAATCAACCAATCATAGACATTTAGTGCAAAATTTTTATTATTCATATAACATTACGTATTACAGAAAATTTACTGCGCATGTCTAGCACGTCTTCTCTAAACTATCAAAAGAAGGCTATCTTATTGGAGAAAAAAGGCAGTATGTGTGCTTGCAAGATTGCAGACAGGGGATACTGCATGCATACTGACATACAGACATACATACTGACAGACACACATACACACTGACATACAGACATACATACTGATGGACATACATGCATACTGACATTGAGACATACATACATGTATACTGACATACAGACAGACATACATGCAAACTGACATACATACATACTCACAGACATACATGCATACCCTCTTGTTTCTTACCTTTTCCTACAGGAGGGTGGTTGGTGCTGATGGGAGTCAACGTGGCTCTCCCTCTTCAATCCCTCCACGCTTTCTCTCTTCCCGCACGAAGTGAGCCGGTCATGCTATTACATGGCCCGGTGCAGACCTAAATTGGTCTTTCAGCCAAATTTACTAATACTAAGTAAAGATTACTTAGTATTAGCAAATTATGCCCCTACTCAGCCTGTGGCTGCTCACTGTAAAAAAAAAAAAAAAAAGATCCCACCTCCCGAGCGTCAAACTAAAGGGGGGGACCTATTGCCCCCCCGGCACCCACCCCTGAGTGGGTGGGGGCCCTAAATCAGAATAAGGGGGGGACTTAATGTCCTCCCCCTGGCCCCCACCCGTGAGCGGTGGGTGGGGGCCCTACAGTAAAATAAGGGGGGGGGACCTAATGTCCTCCCCCCTGGCCCCCACCCCTGAGCGGTGGGTGGGGCCCCTAATGTCCTCCCCCCCTGGTCCCCACCCCTGAGCGGCGGGTGGGGCCCTAAATACCAATAGGGGGGAGACCCATTGTCCCTAAAAAAATATTAACCCCCCTCCCAGGTGACTAGGGGTCCCCAAACCCCTAGTCACCCACTCCACCCCCAAAAAAAAAATTAACCCCCTACCTATCCCCCTCACCCTAAAAATAATGAGGGGGGGGGACCTTTAACTAAGTACCTGTAAAAGAAAATAAAACTTACCATTCAATGTTTTCTTTCTTCTAAAATCTTATTTTTTCAGCCCCAAAAAAGGCCAAATGAAAAGCCATAATAACCAACGCAATTATAAAAAAAAAAAAAAAAAAGGTGCAAAAAAATATCTTCACCCATGGAGGGAGGCTCTGCAGACTAGGCTCTGCAGGACGGGGGAAGGCCCCGCCCTGCAATTAGTCTCAGAGCACTCTGATTGGTGGGTTTAAGCCATCCAATCAGAGTGCTCTGACAGGTAAACGAAGAGACTGACAGGTAAGTCTCTACAGTTACCTGTCACAGCACTCTGATTGGTTGATTTGAAATCCACCAATCAGAGTGCTCTGTGTCATTTTACACAGCGTGGGAAAGTTCTTTGGAATTTCCCCACGCTGTGTAATTTGACTCATAGCACTCTGATTGGTGGATTAAGTAACCAATCAGAGTGTTATGAGTCAAATTACACAGCGTGGGGAAATTCCAAAGAACTTTCCCACACTTTGTAAAATGACACAGAGCACTCTGATTGGTGGATTTCAAATCAACCAATCAGAGTGCTGTGACAGGTAAATGTAGAGACTTACCTGTCAGTAGGGGCAAAATTTACTAATACTAAGTAATTTTTACTTAGTATTAGTAAATTTGGCTGAAAGACCAATTTAGGTCTTTCAGCCTTTTGGTAGATAACTCCCTAATACCGTGGGAATTAGGGAGTTATCTACTAAGCGGCTGCAATAGAAGTCCCGAGGTGCCGAAGTCCCGAAATGTCAAAGTTCTGAAATTCCGAGGTGTCGAAGTGCTGAAGTGCCGAAGTGTCGAAGTTGCCGAATTTCCGAAGTGTCAAAGTGCCGAAGTTTCTGAAGTTCCGAAGTCTTGAAGTGCCGAATTGCCGAAGTCCCGAATTGCGAAAATCCCGAATTTCGGAATGCCGAACTGAACCGAAAATTTTCCCCATGCACATGCCTACTGATCACTGAGTTGCTCTATTATCTTGTAGCAGCCACATTATTCTACTTACAATACTGATCCTAACGGTTTGACTGACTGCCCAGGAGTTTTCATGCAAAGGGAAGAGAACTATTCTGCTCTCCTTTATCAATCAATTCTTCGGCAAAGAGTCAATGCTGAAAAATTGATTGACAGGTGTAACAAAAACCTCTTAATAAATAAGTTTTTCTCTCACTCTATACTAGCAAAACTGCTATTACAGTGCATAGATGACATTTCTTTTTATAGGGTTGTGTGTTTAGATCATGCTTGTGAAGTCTCACTGCTTAATTTTCTGCCATTTTAAATGCAAACTTTAACAGAATTTGCAATAAAGGAAGTGTAAACATTACATAACTCTTTACAGGAAGTGTTTAGGAAGGCTGTGCAAGTCACATGCAGGGAGGTGTGATTAGGGCTGTATAAACAAAGTGATTTACCCCTAAATTACAGAGATTTGAGCAGCGAGAGTACAGGGGCATGATCTATACACCAAAGCTGCTTCATTAAGCTAAATTTGTTTTTGTGACTATAGTATCCATTTAAAGGACCACTATAGTGCCAGGAAAACATACTCGTTTTCCTGGCACTATAGTGCCCTGAGGGTGCCCCCACCCTCAGGGACCCCCTCCCGCCCGGCTCTGGAAGGGGTAATAACTTACCTTTTCCAGCGCTGGGCGGAGAGCCCTCCTCCTCCTCTCCGCCTCCGTTCAGCCCGCCCGGCTGAATAAGCGGCAAGGCTAGCATTCAACGTCTCATAGAAAGCATTTACAATGCTTTCCTATGGGCACTAGCGTGCTCTGAAAATCACAGTGAGAAACGCATAGCGCTCTAGTACTGTCAATGGGCAGCCACTGGGGGGAGAAACAACCCATTCATTATAGCAGTTTCTCTGAAACTGCTATAATTATGAAAAAATGGGTTAACCCTAGAAGGACCTGGCACCCAGACCACTTCATTAAGCTGAAGTGGTCTGGGTGCCTAGAGTGGTCCTTTAAAGTTATTTTGGGTATGACAGGAGATATTTAATAAAGTAAACATTACGCTGCCACTTACCTTTAGTGTTAGACTAGGGCAGGCAACAGATTGATTTTCACTTTAATTTGGCAATTTTTTGAAAAATCAAACTTTATTAAGAATTTTTGAGAAATGGCATATCTATTTGTAAGTTGTTATGGTGGTTGGAGTGTTCATTTAAATTACATTTTTTCTTCATTTTTTTTTGTATTGAATTGTTTCAGATATTTTTTGTCTTCCAATTTTTTTCTTTGCAACCCACAGATTGGGATATATTAATATTTGCAAATGTTTTAAGTTTATTATCCTGATATTTAAAACATAAACCTGTAATGTTCACTAGGGAACCCTAACACACAGACAGGACAGAGTAGAGAGAATTGCAATACCGATCCTTAGAATGGTCGGGTTATGCAAAAAGGGATAGTCAAAACACGAGCAGAGGTCAAGGGAAACAGAGAGACGGAATAACGAGAGACAAAGCCAAATATCAGTAATCAGGAAATCTAAATAACAAGTGCAACACTCAATGGTAAACCAAAGACCACAACAGGGCACTGAGGCAAGGGAGGGGTTAGCTTATATACACACAGGGTGTGTCTGATTGGCTAACCTCCAATTAGTGTTAACCACAACACGTGGGAGGAGTTTCTTCCCTCCCTTGTGGTCTCTGAGGTCATCACTGTGTGCTGGGTCACATGACTGACTGCAGCACACATATAAGGAAGCTGCTCTGGAGCGTGCAGCCATAGACATATATATTATAGATGCTGCATTGACCGCTACTGCCTACTGGCGCTGATGAGCCGCGGGGCCGTCATCTTGAATCGGTCACCCGCTCTACTCAGTGTAAGCTGTCAGTGCATTTAATTAATCATACCTGGAGCAATGAGGGGGTGACTGGAGCAATGAGGGGGTGTATGGAGTAAATGAGGAGCTGACAGGAGGCAACCTGGAGTGACTGGAGTCAATGAGGAGGTGACAGGAGGCAATGAGAGGGTGACTGGACTAATCTGGGGGTAACTGGAGCATTCTGGGGGTGTATGCAGCAATGAGGGGGTGTCAGAACAATGAGGGGTTGTCAGGAGCAATGAGGAGGTGACTGGAGACAATAAGCGTGTGTGTGGAGGCAATGAAGGGGAGTCTGGGGAAGATTGGGGCAATGAGGATATGTGTGGAGGTAATGAGGGTGTGGGTGTCTGGAGGCAATGAGGAACTGTGTGGAAGTAGTGATGGGGTGTCTGGACAATTAGTGGATGTCTGGGAGTATTAGGGGGTATATGCAGTTACTACCTGGAGTTAAATGAGAGTACCTGGGGTTATTTGGAGATAGGAGGTATATGGTGTTATTTGAAGACATCAGGAGGTGCATGGAGATGGCAGGAGGTACATGGAGTTGAATAAGGACGATACTCTGCTACATCCATATGTTTTTTCCCCTTCTGTGACAGGCTCAGCTCCTTGAGTTTCGGACTCAGAACTACCAGTTGTCAGACAATCTGCGCAAGAATTCCCAGGGTAACCATATGCTCTCTGTGGCAAAACCAGCCACTTCAGCGTGTATTTTTATGTGTGGGATACTATCCCTTTAAAGACTGTTAGAACCAAGTTGATAACTGTATGTGTATATTGTGCGAACGAGAGCATTCGTATGCTGGCGGCGAGAAAGCCACCAGCATTCGTACAATAGTTTCACGAACAGTGTATTTCAACACTGTTCGTGAAACGAACTAACTACCAAATGGGAGACCACACACAGGAGGTTGTGTGTCTCCCATTAAATATTGCAACAATGTTTCCTTCAGTGATTATTGGGTTTCAGGGTGGCCGCTGTTCGGCTACCGACCACGCAGCGGTCGGCCATCTTGGATCCTTTGTTAGCCCAGCGGTATTTGGTCGTCGAGCGCCTGGAACTAAAATCGGCTACTCGACGGCACGAATACCACTGGACTTCCAGGCCGTTCGGGAGCACCGGTCCTTCGGTGGTTTGTTCCCCTATATCCATTCGGTATTTTAAGGTGAATATAAAGTAATATGTATTTTCGTGCGGCGTTCGGTTATTTATGCTGGGATCTGAGCGCCACTTTCACGAAAGGTGTGCTCAGACCCCAGCTATATGCCGAACAGTCATTCGGTAAAATAACGTGAATAATATGTATTTTTATGTAAAATGTCAGTTCTGCTGGACGGAGGGATAATCCACTTAACTGGGTATTCTAGTGGGAGTATCCCTCTCGTGCAGCAGTGCATGGTGGGAGAAATGTCCGGGTTGTTAAGTTCCCCATGTAGTCCCCTACTGTACAACCCCTGGAATGTCAGTAAGGAAACCCCTTGCATGGGGAATCCCATAAATGCGGTGACCTGTGATTAAAAGCACAGTTGACTCCCAGCCTATGTGTCGTCTAGTTCTTGGGAAGAAAGGATTCATACAACGCTACCGGAATTATTGTATGCTGTGTTTATTTGCCTGGATTATTTTATGCTGTTCCTGTTACCCAGCGGAGATACCGTGGATTATACTACCTCTCCGCTACACTCTCCCTCCTCCCCCGACAATCTCCTTCATCGCCTGCTCCCCCCCAAATATTTTCCAGCCCCCGCTCCCCCGACAATCTTTCATCCCTTTTCATTACTTTCACACAACTAGAAGTACGACTGGCCCAAAATGGCGCCCGCATTTCTCGCCCCCCCCAGAAATCAATGCGACATCTAATAATATATATATGTCTATGAGTGCAGCGTCAGACACACTGCCAGTCTGGAGACAGGGACCAGATGACGCTGCTCACTGGGATGAGGTAAGCAAGGTCGCCGCGAGCAGCGCGGGGGCAGGGAACCTGACAAAACCATTTGATTGATTTTACTTAAATTCCTTTACTTTTGTATTTTAATATTTAATATAACCCTAAAGTAAACCATGTCAATCTTGGCATTTGGTGTGTGACTCATTTTATATCTTTAAAGAATTAACAAATACAATTATCATATGGTTTGTTTGTTTTTTCGCATGGAGGAAGCATTAATTATTTTGTATTTCACTCACATTAAACACTAGAACCGTACAGCTATCCAACTCGCAACTGATTTAGCAAATGTAAAATTGTATGGACTGGATATGTTAAACTTACTTACCCGAGTGGAAGACAGGTTGCCAAACATAGGAACCCCAACTTCAGTAATGAAACAGAAAGAATAAATAGCGCTCAAAGTCCACTGCAGGTTTAATCTTCACAAAACAAAAGGTAACAAACAAAGGGAAAGGTCACATTAAACACCTAACGCGTTTTGAACCTACAGGTCCTTAGACATAGGTCTCCTGGGAGCCGATTAACCCCTTAAGGACACATGACATGTGTGACATGTCATGATTCCCTTTTATTCCTGAAGTTTGGTCCTTAAGGGGTTAAACCTCCTGTGGACTTTGAGCACTTGCAATGGCGTTATTAACATTTCTTTCTTGACCATGTCTAGGGCAGAGCAATGAAAGGTTAGCTCCTGCAGTTTCCTGAAATTGTCAAGAACATTGATTAAGAAACTATAAACACCTACTCCAGTCTTCCATATCCTAAGTCTTTTGTTTTTGTTTTTTCCCATGCAGGACCAGGGCCGTCTTTAACGCGAGGCAAACGGGGCAGCTGCCCCGGGCCCAGTTGCTCCTGGGGGCCCAGAGCAGCTGCTCTGTGGGCCCCACGATTTGCGCAGCCCCTATGGACCGGGCGGTGCGGCTCCCACACACTGAGGAGGCTCCCCATGCACTAAAGGCCACCAGGGGAGCATGTGTCAGCAGGGGCCCGGTCGGGCGCTGTGGCGCTTAAACAGCGTGACCGGGACCCTCTTCCTGTTCTGCAGCCGGCTGGGAGGAAGTGACGTCAGTGTGTGTGTGTGTCAGTTTGTCTGTGTGTATGTCTGTGTGTGTGTCAGTAGGCCTGTGTGTGTGTCAGTATGTCTGCCAGGATATATTTGTGTGTCAGTGTATGTGTGTGTCAGTATGTATCTGTGAATGTTTTAATGTCTGTCTGTGTGTATGTGCCAGTACGTCTGTCTGTGTGTATGTCAGTATGTCTGTGTGTGTCAGTATGTCTGTGTGTGTATGTAAGTATGTCTGTGTGTGTGTATGTGTGTGTCAGTAGGCCTGTGTGTGTGTCAGTATGTCTGTCAGTGTATGTGTCTGTGTATGTATGTCTGTGTGTGTGTGTGTGTGTGTGTGTGTGTCAGTATGTCTGCCAGGATATATTTGTATGTCAGTGTATGTGTGTGTCATTATCTGTGAATGTTTTAATGTCTGTCTGTATCTGCCAGTACGTCTGTCTGTGTGTATGTCAGTATGCCTGTGTGTGTGTGTGTGTCAGTGTGTATGTCAGTATGCCTGTGTGTGTGTGTGTCAATGTGTCTGTCAGTGTATGTGTCTGTGTGTCAGTATATCTGTCAGTGGATGTGTTTGTGTGTGTGTCAGTATATATGTTAGTGTATGTGTCTGTGTATGTATGTATGTCTGTGTGTGTGTCAGTATGTCTGCCAGTATATATTTGTGTGTCAGTGACTGTGTGTGTCAGTATGCATCTGTGAATGTTTTAATGTCTGTCTGTGTGTGCATGTGCCAGTACGTCTGTCAGTGTGATTGCGGGTTGGGCGTAATTGGGGGGTGAGGCGGTGGGAGGGGCAGGGCCCAGGGGGCACAAGAAAATGCATTGCCCAGGGTCCTAATCATATTATAGACGTCCATGTGTAGGACAGTAGGTCCTTTGAACCCTAGTTTATTGTTTGTGGATTACAAAGGTGTAATGTGGCCTACATTTTGGAATGATGGTTGTCACTTCACCACAATTCTCTCTTCAGGGATCTAAACTAAACCCATGTTGGGAAAAGATTTTGAAGTCATTACAACTCATTGTAATGTCATAAATTTTAGCTTACATATTTGATGAATTATTACAATTATTTACTTTGAATGAATATTCTTGTGGTAAGATGAATCCATACTTAAGAAAAAATAAAAATAAAATATGTGTATATATAGTGACTCCAAAATGAAATCATGCAAACTATTGGTACAACCATTTATAAATAATGGACAATCCCAATGGATCACCTTGGGACAAACTGTTTGTTGTATGCTGTGTCATCATATTTGTTTGTGACATAAATGCTTCCCAAACCCAATCTTCACTCAGGCATCTTTTCATTCAATCTATTAGTTTGTACAATAAAAATAAAATAAATAAAAAATACCAAATCCAAACTACATACAGCGTGCAAGCTATAATGTATTATTTTGCTTAGGTACACATGTTACATATTTCCAATTCTATATAATGCAATGGCAGAAAAAATCTATGAAAGTGCTCTTTTGGTTAATAAAATACTGTATATAAAGTGTTACTGTAAGGCATTCTTAAACCTATGAGTGCAGTCGAGAGTCGCAACACTATACACGGAACCATCGTATCTGTGGAATGTTTTTTGTTTTTGTTTTTGTGGTTGTTTTTTTTTGCATAAATGCACATACTATTTTCATGTAAACAGTTGTTAGATATAAGTGATAAAACTCAAAAGTGGTACACATCTTGAGAATCAATGTCAATCCAAAACGACATCATAATAATATGAAATGAAAACTAAAACTATTTAGCATAATCCCTATTAAGTTCCAGAGCTTTATAAAATTTTTCGAAATAAAAAGACTTCACACTTCATATGTTGTCTATCATGTAGATTCTATGCATATCAAGGTTATAATTAAAATAATGTTTACTCATGTCATAGTTCACATGTCGGTAGATTATTGAGAGTTGTATCATCCATGTTTGAGGTCGGCCATTTTCTAGAAGCAGTCACATGCACTGGATATTCTGTAGTATAGCCATCTTGCACACTTTGTTGCACCTCCTCAAGTAAAATAAATAAAAAATGCCGCAAGGCCATGCTAAAGAATCTTTTTTTTTTCTTTCTGGGAGACAAGTTGATTTTGCTGGTGCATGAAATGGCATAGACCTTGACCGAAACATGGAGATGGTATATTCATGACCCACCATCCTCATCCTGTTTAGATTCCTGAGTGGGAACTTCTTCATGACCACTCTCTTGTACTGGAGATTGATTTCGACTGGTCTTGTTGCTGTCGTGACTGCTATGGCTGCCAGCACTTCCTAGGCGGGTCGAAGCCACTACTGCTTTAACTGCTGCCTGCGGAGAAAAAAAACAGTTCACAACGTGGAAGGTTGTCCTCAACCAAAACATCAAACACACCATCGATACAACATTAGTGGTTATAATGTGGTAATTCAATGATTAAAAGAACTGTTCTAATAGAAAAATCTGTTGAGTATGGATGCTTGATGACCACATGGAAGAAATGTTCAGTTATGGGAAAGAATTGATGTCATTAAATATTTTGTTAATTCTCAACAGTCATATTATTATGCTCATGAAAATATGAACTCAGATAGACAGAAGGTCTAGCTCTGGAGTGATACAGTAATATTAAGTTATGTTACATATAGAATGTGTATCACTAGAACGCGCCATGTGTCAGAATGATAAATAGGAATGAAATGAGAAATGTGCGAAGTCAAGTAACTCATCTCTGATAATGTATATCCTGTTTATAGATATTAATCAGGTGGGTACCTCATCATGATGCCTATAAGGTCAGTGTCATGGGGACATGTTCCATTGACATTCCACCGATCTCATCAGAACACCACCTTAACTTGATGCACCAAAACCCTGTTATTATCAGTTATAAACTTTTTATCATAAGGAGCATATTTTCCCATTAAACGCTATTTCTCGGCTGTTGCCTCTTTGTAGACTGTTAATAACCTAAGTATCTACTAATACAAAGGCAACATCTTTGATTTTGACGTACTTTGAGCTTGCGTCGAGCATTAAACTCTTGAAGTTTCTTTTGAGCTGTGTCCATATGAGCAAAGTTTGCCGCTTTTCCTGTTACCCACGGGTGCTGTAACGCTTGCTGAGTGGTGAGACGCTTTTTCGGATCAAACACTATTAACTTTTTTACCTGTTATTAAGGAAATACAGTGCAACAAAAAAATACAAATTACACCTGATTTTAAGATAGTTTGAAAATGTTTACATCCAGTAGCTCACGCTAGATTGGGTATCTACACAGAAATGCCGTACAAACACGAGTGAAGTTAATTTTATTTACAAGCCACACCTGGTATACCCAACAGAACAATATAGTTCATTTTTTATTTTTTATTTTCAAAATAAACAGCACAACACAGGGCTAAGTTTCAGTTGGCTATCATTTTGGGAAAAAATCGCACGCATGATAATTCTGATTTAATAATAGGAGATTTCAGTTTTGGTACCTGGTCATATGATCATTTAATGACAGCATTTTTATTTTCATTGCTCTTTTGGTAGATAAGCAATGAAAAGGAAGGATGACTATCCACTTTTAAAGGATATAAGTAAAGAGAGATTAATGAACGACACTGTCACTGTTCGGTGACTTTGCAAAATCCCCCAATGGTGACATTACCACTGGTGATATGGGAGTCGGGGGGGGGGGGGCGGTAAAGGTGAGATTACTTACCTGAATCTGTCTTTTGAGGTGGCAACTATCTCAGTCGTGCTGCTCCTCAGCCGACGTCACTGCTAAGTACGCGAGATAGATCTATACGCATGCATTAAATACATCTATATGCATGCACGAGATTACAGCATTGAGATATATTAATGCAATCTGCACGACCCTATGAACTTGAAATTATTATTGTATTCTTCAATTATGGAACGACCTCCTGCACACTTTCAAATCTTCCCCAAGCCTAAAGTCTTTTAAGAGATCCCCCTCTACATACCTCAAAACAGAATGCACGTGTCATGGTTGATTATATATTTCCTACCTGTTCTGTGTAAAAATTTTATATATATTGTGTATTAATATTGTTTTTGTATTTTATTGTACCCTAATGTAACAATGCAATGTTTTGTGGACCCAGGACATACTTGAAAATGAGGGAAATCTCAATGTATCTTTCCTGGTAAAATATTTTATAAAATAATAAATAAAATACAATTTTTTTTTGTGTTAAAGAATTTGACTTCCTTCCAAGAAACCACAAAATGTGAAATATATATTCAAGTAATACAAATAAAGCAAATTCCCTATGTAATTGCCGACTGAAAGAACATTGATAAAATAAGCCAGCGAGAGGATTTAATGGAATATAACTAAAGCGGCCAACAACTGATCATATTGCTTAGAGATCCAAGTCGTTTGTTCCTGTCATGTCAAATATCATGTCAGCTTTGTAAATGGCACGATGTACAGCTTTTGTTTTATATTGATACTGGGGGCCTGATTACATTTTGTATAAAATAACTGCAACGTGACAAATGTTGCTGTGTCAATAAAGATGGTCTATGTGAGACGTATGCCGTCATTACTTTAGAGACAGTTCCTCACATTAAAATCTATTAGTTTAATGACCGCTGCACCTGACATTCTGACATATACCAGATGAAGTCTTCTCTTAGTTGCTTCGCGTTACTTAGAGAACTCTTTGATGTTGCTGTCTAGTGAATGAGTTAGTGCACTAAATCTTATGTTAGTTTGAGAAATCTTTGAAAAATGTAAAAGGCTAACTGGTGTTGCAGGTTAGCATGTTGCCCTCCTTTGTATTCTTTAGATAGGGATGGTGAATGAGGGTAAGCAAATTCATGATTCGGGGGCCTTTATTTTAACTCTGGGCCCTAGCCAGTCACCTAAAGTCAAAAGAGAGAGTGTAGAATGCAGTCTAAGTAATAGGTTTCACTAAACACTTAAGTGATCTGTGCAACTAATAATATTGGAAGTGTATGCAGAGCATAACCCTAATCAATTAACAGATATACAGACTAAGATACACACTTATTTCGTACATGCAGTTATTTCAAATACAATACTAGTCATTGAATATAGTACAAAACCTTTATAAAACTAGTCATTAATAATGCAATTTAGTTAAGGACAAATAGACGCAAAAAAAAAGCACAAAATACTATAATGATGGCATGATCTGTGTGTACACTTATATTTATTAATACAAAACACAAGATCCAGCGCACTCACCTATCCACTAAACAGCAACTTCAATGTTGAAATATTTTATTAGTTTTTTTAAAAACACCTAATCTAGGCAAAAATAAGTGTAGTGTAGGACCTGCCAAAGATGGGGTACATTGACGTTGTGGCAGGCTTATGCACTGTATGATCATATAATGTAACTAAACCCCCATTAATTTTTGCCTAGATTAGGTGTTTTTAAAAAAAACAAACAAAATCTTTCAACATTGAAGTTGCTGTTTAGTGAGTGCGCTGGATCTTGTGTATTGTATTATTTGGCCCCCAGCAGCACCCCCATTTATGCATGTTAAGGTGAGTGCAGCCAACCCCTCTTGTTTTATATATATTTGGGAGTCTAGCCAACTCCTTGGTTTTGCACCCCTCCCTGTCACAGGTGCCTCATCCCAGGGCCCTATTTAGCCTTGTACTGCAGAGAGCCCCAGATGGATTTTTTTTCCTCAAGTAAGTGGTTAATCTCATAAGAGCAGACATTAGGCTGTTAGTGTAGGACCTGCCAAAGATGGGGTACATTGACGTTGTGGCAGGCTTATGCAATGTATGATCATATAATGTAACTAAACCCCCATTATTTTTGCCTAGATTAGGTGTTCTTAAAAAAAAAAACTAATAAATTCTTTCAACATTGAAGTTGCTGTTTAGTGGATAGGTGAGTGCGCTGGATCTTGTGTATGGTATAATTTGGCCCCCAGCAGCACCCCCATTTATGCATGTTCAGGTGAGTGCAGCCAACCCCCCTTGTTTCATATATATTTATTAATATATGTATATCTTACTGATTGGCACAGCATTTTGACGCACATGTACAGCTGTAACAAGACCAGCCAGGCATGGGAGAAAAATGACCTATTCAGCGCGATTGGAGGTCATCTAAAATGCCACACCAGGACTATAGTGTCGGAAATCGATGTTCGCATTCCTGACACTATAGTGTTCCTTTAATAATACCTATCTTGAGTAAACAATATGTTATTCTTAGTAGCCTAAGTACAGTTAATTCCCCTGCATTCTAATACACTTCACTTTCATTTTAAGTGTTTTGCTCATTGATTTAGATGTTTTTTTTTTTCTCATTATAGTAGTTTGTGTTTCTTTTTTATTAAATTTTTCCTTAATTAAATTGGATTATTAGAGACTAGTCTTTAGAAATAATTTAATAACGTTTTGCAACATACCATGACTAGTATTGTATAAGAAATAGAGCTATAGTGGAAATAAGATCGGGTGTTTATTTTTTCTATGGCTATTTTAGTCAATATAAAGTCACCTAAAGTCACCTTACAGTGATCAGTGCTGTGTACATTTTACCCCAATAACAATAAAAGTGATTTCAGGAAAGAAACATCTACTCACCAAGTCCTTGGCGTTCAAAGATACATCGTCCCACCAGGGGGAGACAAAGTCATAATGACAGTTAAGAATTCTTTTAAACATGTATTGATCCCCCCGCTCATCGTAGAAAGGTTCAAAGCCACAAAGCCTGCATGGAAACAGATTGACACAGTTGACGATAAAATACTGACGTACAGCAGTGATACTTAGTGTCCAGCTCATAAAGGAGTCAACACTGGCTGTCTCATGGATATGGCCGTAGGGACCGTTAATGACAATTGGGGATATAAATGAAACACGTCTTTAGAAGAAATCATTAATTTAACTATTTTATTTTATGAGATAAAAATTCAAAACTGAGTCCAAGTCCCCAAACGTGATCTCAATTTATAAGTCTCATTTTCGAATCCATTTTTTAATAAAAGTTACAATATTTTATGCGGTGTGACTTGAAAACAGATATAAAAATAAATTGATAAAATGTTGTAACCCTGAACCCAGCTATTACTTGTTTCTTTATCTGGAAATACTGATATAGAGAAATATTCTGTTTAATTCTCATTAAGTTGATATAAGATGTTAATATATCTCTTCCTGCTGTCTGTTCTGTGGACCTTTAACCTCAGGGTCTAGAGGGTTACAGTAAGTAAGATTTAATTTCGTGTTGCTACATGCATGAACTGTTTTGATGTAACATTCCCTTGACATCTTAGCTTTAATTAAACTTCTAATACAAAGAGATATGTGCACAATATGGATAAGGGTGAACAAGAAGCTCTAACACCTTAAAGTGGTATCCCCTTTACCACTTAAAAATAGATAATGTGCATACATACAAAAGATGGAGCTTCTGAATAATAGTTCAACAGATATTCTGTAAAATAAAATTATACAACAATAGTGCAATACAGTATTGATAAAAAAAAGCTTGAAAAGTAAAATACAACTTTTGTCTCTAGTCTGTAAATTTCGGGTCTTCGTGATGGGCTGCGCGCTCGGGCCCTGGAACATCCCTTCAATGGCCCTATCGAAGATAAAAAGATATTGAAATATCTCACGCGCCATGAAGCATATAAGTGAGATATTTCAATATCTTTTTATCTTCGATAGGGCCATTGAAGGGATGTTCCAGGGCCCGAGCGCGCAGCCCATCACGAAGACCCGGATTTTTACAGACTAGAGACAAGAGTCCAGTACCCTCAGGAAGGCAGGAGGATTTCCTTCAGCACACACTTATACACAACACAAGGAAAACTACTGGGATCCACTATAATAAAAATGTATAATTCATAATAGGACTTACAACCTTGGAAAATATGGTGAGATCCACCCATATATTATAGTGTGCACACTGGGACTGTATATACCTCTTTTTTTCTTTGTATTGCATTTTTATTTTTTCAACATTTTTTTTTCTCTTTTTTTCTTTTTCCCTTTTTTTCCCTTTTCCCTTTTTTGGGATGGGACCTCTGGACTCTTGGATACTATTTAAACAGCATCATCTGGACAATATAAATCTGTGATTAGGCTTTTTTAGCAACATGGAGTTATGTATATAGTCTTGCAATGAATTGTTCCCATTTGGATATATTGTTTGATTCTAGTGTGTATATACCAAATAATTTTATTTATTTTTTCCTTCTTTCCTTCTTTCCTTCTTTCCTTCTTTCCTTCTTTCCTTCCAAAATGTTTGGAGTGCAGTATCATTTTTGGTAGTTTACATTATTAGGTATTGGGCCACCCTGATACTTTGCACCAAATATAGGTGAAAGAGTGCCGGTACGTATAATTTTAATTATAATTTTTGTTGCAACTATTCATATGTTTATTATGTTTTGGACACTGTTACGGACTATACAGCCTATCCAGAAGCTTATCTGGTACACTTTTATTGTTTTTATATTGTGGAATTTTTATTTGGATCAATAAAGCACTTTTTCTTAAAGTAATCTCTTTGACCTGGCATCTGCATATTTTTGAGCCGGTTAAGGCTTAATAAAGCACAGAACACTCTGGAGAAGAAGGATCTGGACGTCCTGGAATGGTCCAAAGGCGCATACTATCCGAGTCATATGAGGGTATGACGCCAGGCTTGTGAGTGACACCACTCTTGTATTTTACTTTTCAAGCTTTTTTATCAATACTGTATTGCACTATTGTATAATTTTAATTAAACTTCTACTGCTGGAAAACCACAATAGCTGAGGACTACACAATGTGTGCTCCATCTACCCGAGACCAGCTCTTACGCTCTCATTTGGGGGCTTTAAACAAGAGTCTGTTCACTAAACAGTGAAACCATTCTCGTGACATTATACAGTGAGATGTTTTTAGTTCAGAAGTGATTTGAGTGATATATTAACTCATCTAAAGTTAACTTTTTTGCTAACTAGATGATTTTGATCCATATTTTGCAGTGATTCCATCTCAAATGACAGTTTAGTGAATGAACCATTCAATATCAATCAATAACTCCCCCCTCCCCATCCCCCCAAAACAATAAAAACTTGTCTCATTAAGATGTGTCAATACTGTTTATACTGGGGAAGTAGTGGTAAGTTCTTCAACAGTTTTACAACTTACTCTGAAACGATATCAAGGTACTCCTGCCACTATAACTACTACAGCGAGCTTTTGTGCCTATGTTCTTCTCCAAGATGTCTCTATGTCTCATTTCTTACAGCCTCCATGATCACATTATTTGGTTTGTTACTATTGGTGAGAATTGAAGAATTTATGTAAATAATTAATGATCAGTCTACTTTAGCAAGCACAAGATTTGGGAAGAAAACACACCACTTGTTCCACAGTGTAGACAGAAATAAATTCTTCAAATGTTATTTACTGATACTGAAGGAGTCCATTCACAAATTTCGATTTACACTGACAATGTATATGGCTTGCATGAGGTCTTCGTAAAAAAAATATCCGGGTGGAATTTTCACCAAACGCAAATCACTTATTCCACCAGACTGCCATGGGTGTAGTCAGTAAGCACTGACTTGTAACCATCTCCAGACTCTCAGTACGTCAACTGACAGCACTGAGCAGGTAAACTGCTAAAGAAAAATACTTAAAGACATATATGTAGGGATTCCCCAAACCTGGTATTAAATAGGGATATCTGAAAAAAATGACACATCCTATTTTCACACCCGGTTATCCTTGTTAAATGATCATGAATGGATACTTTATACTCTTGCCCCAATATTGTAGTCAGTGGTCAATGATGTAAAAAAATTAGTGGAGTCTTCCCAACTCACTTTGACACAGGGTCTCTGCATGCTTCCTTCTAACGCAAAGTGTTAGTGTGAACAATACAGTGTGCTGGAATTAGATGTATACAAGATGTACGGTATATTTTATTCAGGGCTATTCACTCAAGTCCAAATGGACTGGTAATGAATGGGGCAAAACAATCTGGCTGCATACGGTGCAATTTGAACTGCAAATTCCGGACATTGTTCAGGCTATTTAATAACGTACAGATTTTGCAAATAAGGCCCCAAATGCGACCGGAGTTTGGTCAGAGGACAGCATGCATCAAATCTGGGCGTAGAGACTTCAAATCTGAGTTCGGATTTAAAAAATTTTTTTTTTAAATTTGCCCACTGGCTGCTTTCCAGCCATCTAAAATAGTTAAAAATAAATAAATAAAGCCTTTGGTGGTCAATAAGACCCCCATATTACTATAAGTAAGGTTTAAAACCTTCCTATTGCCTCACCTGCTATGTGCCATGTGGCAGGTGAGGGCATATTTAATAAATGGCTAAAATTAGCGACTGGGCAGCCTGTGAAATAACGGAGAGGGACATTGTCCACCCACCTAATGTGTCCCCCAACAGTGACTGAGGGCTATTACATAATAAGGGGGGAATATAGTGTCCTATCCCTGAATCTCACCCATTGATGGTGGGTTGGGGCACTATTAGTATTAGGAGAGAGGGCCTACTATCCCCACCCACCCCCAAACCCTCAGCGAGTGGGAGCACTAATTAATTAAACAATGTAGGAGTGGACATTCTATTGTGCAACCCCACCCTGTTGTTAATTAATTAGAACCCCTACCCACTACCCAAGGGTAGGGGCTGGCCTACTTCCCCCAGATAATAATATTATGTTCTATTAATTAGAACTCCTACCCACTACCCAAGGGTAGGGGCTAGCCTACTCCATCCAAATATTAATATTATGTTCCCTACCTGCCGCAAATAGGTGGGGGCAGGGGGGAACAAAGTGCATGATTATTTTTATTAGGCCCCACACTGGATGCATTCGTCCCTCTTTAGTTTTAAACCGGAGCTTTGTGAATATTCTGAATCCTATACTTTGTATAGGATTCGGGTTGGAAAGCACTGAATTTAATCTGGACACCGAATGCAACCAGACGATTGCTGCAGTAAATATGAGAATTGCTACTGTGGTTGGAATTCGGTCATCTTTCACCAGGATTTTTACATCGTCACAAATTCTGGTGTTAAGTGTATAACCTGGTTAGTTTATATCCTTACTTAAAGAGAAGAAGAAAGTCTCTGAAACGTGTCTTTCAATTTGTATTGTTATTCCATTAAAAGGTATCTGCATACTGCAATCCTCCTGTTAGTTTGTTACATGGCAGGTGTTTGAGACAAACATTACAATTTCTCACTGTTTTATTTATTACTGCATATTGTTATCATATTTTATGGGGAAAGGAAGCTTTTAGCCAATGAATACAATTACGGAATGGGATGAAGAATAAAAAGGAAGCAAACAATATCTGGAAGTAGATAAAATTAATCAAACAGATGGTTCCAGACGTGCTTTGAAACTAGCTAATAGTGAAAACAGTAAAAAGAAATGTTCTGAAAAAATGAACATGCATGTATGTATATTTTCTGGAAATTAGGTCAAATCAGCAAAGGTAAGTAATTATAGTACCCAGTTTTTTTTAAAATTCTGAATCTAGCATCACCCACGTTATTTAAAGGAGCACACTGCCGAATTTAGTTAAATTTTTTTCAACAGTTTAGTAAATGTAATTTTTCTGCATGTTTTCTTTGGAGGTATAAAAAAATAATAGCTTGCAGTCTGCAACCACTGCAATCCCTCACTTTCTGTCCAATCAGAGCCTTCACACTGAGAACCCTCTGTTTCTGTCCAATCAGAGCCTTCACACTGAGAACCCTCTGTGCTGGAGCCACGAGCGCTCTGTCCTAATGTATCTGCTGCTTTCGTTAGCTCTGTGGAGCTAAAGGACTTGGAATAAAACTTCCTCCTCCACTCCTCAGTGACAGCCAGATGGGTGTTTCTGCCCCCAATTTATAAAGGTGCTGATTTCTATTGAAATTGTCACTTTTATAAACTGATACAAACATGGCAGAAAGTTTAACTGCATTATGTGTCTGAAGTGTTCCTTTAAGACATTCCTTATTTATCTTAGTTACCTCATGTTGGTAATGGAACCTGAAGCAAAGAAGTAGCAATTCTAAAGAGCGATTAATACTCCTTTCAACACTTAAAAACAAATAATAATTTAAGATGATTATTATCATTGATCCATTTATGAGTTGGGTGATATGCATGAGAAGACTGAAAGGGGGCAGTGAGGTGACTGCCCTCTGGGCTACTTGCATACAGTGGTTGTGGTCTGTAGCCTCATAGTACCATTCATTTGACCATTAAAATAACTATCCCGCCATGCTGAGTTGTGGACTACATCTCCCCTAATGCTTTGCCAGCATTATGACTGTAAGTGCATCATGGGAGATGTAGTTCTCAACAGTTGTAGTGCCAAAGGTTGCCTATCCCTGCTTTTTGCACAGATTTCCATAACAGCAATTTCCGCTTGCTCAGTCATTAATGGGGTAGGCCTGGTGTGCATTCACACACCACTGACATGTCCATTATTCTGGTGGCACCGTTGGGTGGTATGCAGGAGATTGTTACAAGTGACCCCTGGACAGAAAGAGACAGTACTAATAACATTTATGTCTCTTAGCCATGACATTTCTTTGTGAATTGGACGGTGTGACATCATCTATCCCTGTAACCATTATCAGAATGACCTGTACACGTATTCATAGAGATCTATGCACGTCTATGAGAGACCGATTCTAATGCCACCAATAACAATACTGTGAGCACTGTATTACCTGCCCCTGGTAACACCTTCTAGAACATACACATCACGTTCTCGAAGCCTGATATCATGTTCTCGAAGCCTGACATCATGTTCTCGAAGCCTGACATCATGTTCTCGAAGCCTGACATCATGTTCTAGAAGCCTGACATCATGTTCTAGAAGCTTGACCTCATGTTCTAGAAGCTTGTGCTAACAAACTCAGATACTGCAGTCCACCATGAATATCCAACTGGGCCAGGCCTCGAGTGCATTGATTGGGCCTCCAGCAATACACCTCATGCCCAATTCCAGCCAGCTGTCTTACTCCTGAAGTACTGTGCCAACAGACATCCCAAAAGACATACTGCTATTTTAATCCATGGCAGAAGTCACCCCTTGCCATCTTTGCCAGTTCTGCTTTCTTCTTTCCTTGAAAGAATTTTTGAAAAACCACTACATAAATGTCTTTTTTTAATGGATCTATACTTACAATATGTAGGTTATTATGCCCACAGACCACATGTCCACTTCAGGACCATAAGCGCAGCCTCTGAGAATTTCAGGAGCTGGAATACAAGAAGAAGAAAAAAAAAAGATTAAAATATCTATAACTAAAAAGAAAAAAACATATCAAGATCAGTATAGTTTTACCATGTGTTAGCTGGTCAGGGTCGGAGCCAGCTATTAGTAACTGGTTATTTTGTGCTGTTAGGTGTGCAGCAGGGCTCAAGACAACTAGTTACACAATGTTTGAATATATTTATATTGCTACAGAAAATAACTTTCCTAAAAATTCAGTACATCCTACCCCAGTGATCTCAGCTTATCACTGACGTTCAGGATGGACAGGAATGAGACTGACAATGTGGAAGTGGCTGAAGGAGGAGCAGTCTCCAGGTGCCACTCGCATGGTTTGACAAAAAGCTGGGGGACTTTTGACACCATAACCATTACCCTGAGCTGTAAAAATACAGAGAGGTTACTGGTTGTTTCTTAATAGGCTCCTTTGGTAAATAAAAAAATATATATATATTAATCAACTATATGTAAAGAAATAAATGTAAAAAAATTGAAAAAAACAATGAAACAAAGAAACACAGTTGGCAGATGGGTTCTTCTGACTTCAAAAGGCCTGACTTATAATGTATTTAACAACTACTTGTGAATAACTGTAATACATTGAATCAGTTTATTGCAAGTAAAACTCCGGGCCTGCACATATGGCACCGTTAGCATTAAATAAGGGTTTTAGAAACTGCAGCTTCTATATTTGAAGGATACAAGTTGTGTGAGTTGCTTTGATAATTATGGGTAAGTAATACATTAAGATCAAAGATCAAGATGGATACTAATGGGATAAAAGATATGTGTGTGATTAAGATTGTAACAACAAGTAATGGCTTTGAACTAATAAGCTCACTTTGATAAATGTCTGTCTCCATTGTTCTTAAGAGCGTTATTTATCATATCGAGAAAGGCACCTAGTTACATATCTGTTACAATCAAGACTGGGCTTCAACCATAAATAATAATGTAAATTGCACTTTAGCTTTATTTAAATTAAGGAAAATAAATGTCAAGTTATCAATGTGAATATTATATTGAGGATTCTAAGTGATGTCAAACTGCTCAAAAGTGGTCAGTGGTCACATAAGATATCACAATTCTTGTGCAGTGGAAAATAATTAGAATGATGGTATTGTAATCACATGAGCATCAATAAGGCGGCTCTATTACAGTCTGTGATTTTTTTATTTTATCCACCTCTACACTATCCCGGGAATATACCGTCCCTGTCCTGGCAATATGTCTTTTCTTTTCTGTCGGGTCTTTATTCCAGATGCAGCCATTTTTCACCATCTGGGAGTGATTTTGGACCATTGTCTGACATTTCTCAATTCTCGCGCATGCTCCAATTTGCATCAAATAGTCGCAAGATGAGCATGCGCAGACTCGCATGTTTGACGCTTTGGGACGTGGAGGACAGGTGAGCCTTATGGGTAAATATAACTTGATAAAGTGAAGCTTGCCTTAAGCTTAAGGTCATGTTTTGTCAAGTGGAGGAAAGTACATAAAGTGAAGCAGTCCTTTCTGTATAGTCCCTACTTTGCTTTGTGGTTTTTTAAAGAAAAATGGAAGAGATAAGAAGAAACAAAGAACAGACTGACAGGTAGGAAGGAAAGAAGAACCAATCGAGGAAAGGCAAGTTTGATGTGACAGAGCCACCATAACGGCCAGACTTGTGCAGAAATGATCGATTGTGCTCAAGCCCAAATTTGATAGTTTTCCGATTTTAACAGTTTTAACCTAAAAGGTCTAATTTTCATGTCAGTTCCTGCTTTAGTAAAGAGTCCATGAGGATTGAAACTGTTAGGAATGCAAAGTGAATTAGAAGTGAATTTCACATTTTACCCTAAAATGGACAACTTGGACAAACTATCCAAGCCAGCTATGTTCTTAGGTTTAGATACTTTTGACTGAAATCAATAAAAGGAATGGAACATATCAGCTATGAAGAAAGGTTAACAAATTTAAACCTATTTAGTTTAGAAAAACGTCGCCTGAGAGGGGATATGATAACATTATACAAATATATTCGGGGCCAATACAAACCATTGTGTGGAAATCTATTCACAAACCGGACTTTACTTACATAGGACACGAGGCCATGCGTTTAGACTGGAAGAAAGAAGATTTCGTCTAAGGCAAAGGAAAGGTTTTTTTACTGTAAGAACAATCAGGATGTGGAATTCTCTGCCTGAAGAAGTGGTTTTATCAGAGTCCATACAGATGTTCAAACAGCTACTAGATGCATACTTGCAAAAACAGAATATTCAAGGATATAATCTTTCAATGTAGGGCAATAACTGCTTGATCCAAGGATAAATCTGACTGCCATTCTGGTGTCAATAAGGCATTTTTTCCAAGCTTGTTGCAAAATTGTGCTTCAAACTGGTTTTTTTTGCCTTCTTTTGGATCAACAGCAACAACATTTGTGAGGAAGGCTGAACTTGATGGACGCAAGTATCTTTTCAGCTATGTAACTATGTAACTATGTAATGTAACTATGTAACTTACTTTGAATTCCTGAAACTACACACTTTAGTGAGTGACCTGACCATGAGACAAGTTATAACCAGGCTATTTACTATTCACTAAACTGAGAATTCAAAGTAAATTTCACATTTAAGGCCAAGGTAGTTGTACTGGGAATTTTTTAAGTTTAGCTGTCTGGCCTTAAAAATGAAATTGACTTTCAAATTTCACTTTGGTAAATAATCCTGTCAGTGCATTTTCCCCAGCAGTAGACGAGCCTGATAAGACAGGAAATTTGAAGAGAGCTTCATTAAACGAGCACTGTCAAAGCAGACTGTATTTGTCCTCTGCATGTACTTGTAATCTCTCAGTGATTTAAAACTCTAATATAAGTCACGCTAACAATTGCTGTGACTGAGCAATGCACTCATTATAAAATCCACTTCTCGGGATAATACTGTATGATCTGTTCTATTTAACAAAGAGAAAAAAATATTAAATTATCTTGGGCTTAACAAAATTATATCAGCATTTCTCTGACGGGAATAAATAATACAAGCCAGGAAACAGAAACAAGTGAAGTCAGTAACTCATTGGTGATTGAAAAAAAAAAAAGAAAAAAAAAAAAAAGAAGTCTATTTGGCCATCAATTACAGAATTATTCGCTAAATAGCAAATTGTCGTAAATTGCTGTGCCTGTAGCTGAGCTGGGGACATTTTAAAAATGAAAATTTTTTGTTATCTTCTAGCTTCAGCTGAAGATCTTGGCTTCCTCATCAGGCTGCTGTAGGTTGTATGTAAAGTCCAGGTCTCCTGCTCTTCTCCTGTGATGCCAATCAAGTCTAACTGACTCAAAGCACGTGCTGATGGTTTTACTTCAATTTCCCTCTAATTCTTAGACTAGTTTCTGTGGGGTATTTTTTTTGAAAGTTTTTTGCCTCAAGGGGATGTGGTATAAAATAGAGAAAACATTTTTTTTTTTAAAAACAGCATCAGAGCAGGATTTGCCACGTTTTGAGTTTATATCCAATCTTCTGAGACATTCTTTCCCAAAATGTAATATAATTTATGCAAGCTATAACCATACCAAGTGAAGGAACCAGTCAAGACAGTAGGCAATAGATGAGGATAATGTGCCAATGAGGCCAACTCTGAAGGTACCAGATGGTTGATTGGTGTGACTGCATTATGACCACAGAGGAAACAGTGCAAGACCAACATATATGCAACAAGCTGTAATTTTTCCAGGACGCACTGTCCTGACGCACTGACAATGAAGACCTTAGAGAATGCAAACAAGACGAGTGCAGACAGAAAATCTCTATTGGAAGACAGAGTAAATCTTTCAGTAGTGAACACAAAACATTTTATATTTTGGGTTCAAATGGCTTTATAGGACCGAAACACATACAGGAGAAGAAGAGAACATGAGATCCATTTCAGTAGACAGATGACCAGTCTGGTTCTTCTTGTAGATTGTAGATCCTTCTAACACTGGCATGCTTGAGAATTAACAACTACAGGTGATATAAGTAGGAGGAAAGTATAATCAATTCCAACATACCAGACCAGACAAAATCAGGGGTTCCTAATCGATATACATTTAAAGGCTGGCACACCCACCCAAAGTAATAAATAATACAGGGTGAGATACTTACATGATATTTAGAGGGACATTGCAATGTTAATGCTTGGTTCCTTGTGAAAATCACAGTACGTAATAAATGGCAAGGACACAGTATTCTATAAGGTGGTCAGAATAAGGTGGTTCTTGCTGAACCTAACTTTGAAGATATTTTGTGAGAAGACTTTTGGGTCATCATGACATTTTTCTTCCTTTTAGTTCATAAGACTTTTTGAAACACGTTGGGAGTTTGGAAAGTTTTAAAAGGTAATGGTCACAATGGTCTCTTACAGAGACGAAGTCAAACCAAGAAAAACAAATGAAAGATAGATAGGTATTAAGGATCATTAGAGAGGTTGGAGGTAACGTGGGTACCCCAGAGGAGTGAAAAGCGCAGTCATTCAGATAATTATGAAAAAGCTGAGATCAAAACATAAAAATGGATGCTAATTTTATACCTAAACCAAGTAAGGACAATAAAGAACAGTAGCCAAGGGTATACCATACAAACCATAACCAGGAGATCTGTCAGAATCCAAAAGGCATTATTAGGCAAATACAGACTATGACAAAAATTGTGAAAACTTGATGTGTCATAATTGTGTCAACTAAAGACGTACATGTTACAATATTGAATAGAAATACCACTCAATGAGCGACTTGGTACCTGAGGACGATGGTGGATGCCATTAATTGGGAGGGGAAGAGAGTGTGAAAGGATGCGACCATGGCCGGTAGTCTTATACTGGAATTATCATCTTATTATGTTACTCAGAGAAGTTCATGAAAAAGAGCCGCCTCATTTCCAGTAATTTATTGGGCAATCATTCCACCATCAGATAAGAGGTGAGCTATCCTCTTAAGACAGGCTGAGCATCCTGGCAAATATAGTTTGGAAACAGCTGAGGTGTAACGTTACCCACTGTTGTATACATGTTGAGATCACAGGATATATATTTTGCTTACAAGTGTGGAGTGATACCCTTGTATGAGCCATTCCCTCTTCTGGACCAAAAACATCTTTCTGTCTTTTCTAATGTCCGTCATCACAAAAGCATATCAAAACTACAAAAGCAATAAAAGTTCAAAGTAGTGTATCTCGTAGAATTGTCTGTCTTGCAACAAAGCACTCTGTAGGTTACAGATTTATCTAGCCATTAATCTCAAGGGAATCACAAGGGAATCTAGGGAATATTTAGATTATTCCAAACATTTTTTTGTGAAATGTTAGGGGATAAAAAAAATGAAAAAAAAAAAAAAAACAGAAAGCAAAAATATGATTTTAATTTCCTCAATTTTCCACCTTTTCTAGTTTATTGATCAAATCTCTAAGGAAAAAGTGTCATAGAAAAAAAGAAATTCAAAAGAAACAAAATATTTCAATATTGAAAGCCAGACAACAATTATCATGCTGAAAAATAATTGAAAGTATTGAATCCTAAAACCTGATCTATCCAATTAAATTAATCTATTTCCCCGCCACCACACACAGTTCTTATATATTAATACAAGGTGACGTACTCCAAGATGTTCAAAGATGTTTTAAAAAGAAATTGCAAGGCAAAAGGTCTGGAAGCTTAAATCATGCTTTATAAATAATTTTATATGAAAATCTAAAAGCCTTAATATTCTGGAGGGAATTAATTATTAAGCCATATAGCATAAAATGAGAGAGTCGCACTTTAAAGAAGAAATAAAATATTTATACAATTTTTTTCGGTTTCTGCAAACATTGCTGACTCTTACCACAATACCCTGGAGTACCACATACAGTCTTCATTGTCACTTGATCATCGACAATCTTAGACAAACCGAAATCAGCTGAAAAACATGAACAAAAATTAATAAATTTAGAAAGATTATATTTTGCTGTAATTGTTCTATATTTCATGGAAACATGACATCCGACAATAATTATTCAATAGCCATTACTCGAATGGGTGACTTGTGTAAAATACTAAGAGCAACAAAAAAATAACAAGTATTCACAGATAGCGAGTTTCAGATATATTTTTCATTTCTTTTTTTTTTTTAAATCTTTGTTTATTACTTTTTTTTCCATAAAAAAAAATTAAGAAATATCAAAAGCAAGCAGTAAAATATTGAAATTGAAAACTAGTGATGTCGCGAACGGTTCGCGAACTTGCCGCGAACGGTTCGCTGTGGTTCGTGTCGAACCGTTCGTGGCGAACTCCGGTCAGCTGACACATCCCTGTCAATCTCCGGCAGACCCTCCCTCCCAGACTCTCCTACTTCCTGGACAGCATCCATGTTGAAGGCAGCGAACCGTGGCGAACCGTTCGCGGCAAGTGCGCGACATCACTATTGAAAACACATTGTCTCTGAAAAAGTTTATAAACAACATAAAATAGGTTGAGAGTTGAGGGGAAGTAAAAAAAAAGAGATGAAAAAGGGAGAGTGCAGGAAAGAAAAGGGAGAGAAAAATATATAATAATAGGAAAGGGAAGCGATAAATTGAAGTATCAAGGGTTCTGTCAGTACAGCTCTCCAGAGACGTCTGCTATTATCGAAGATGGGGGAGGGTAGATAATACCAGGTAGACAAATATTTGAGGTGACTGATCCGGAGAACTTTTGCAATTTATGGTCATGATATTTTATTATTGATTAGCTGAGAAATAGCCGCTGAACACTGAATATAAGTGAAGTAAACACAAAATTGCTAAATTAAGGGTAAGATAATTGCGACTACTATTGAGTTGGTTGATTTTTTTTTTCCAAAATCAGTTTATTTTTTACCAAAATTCAGAAATTTGTTTAATAATGCAATACAATTTGACGTTCAGTGATTAAACTCCATAATAAATATAACCCAAGTCAAACACTAAATAAATATATATTAGTTGAAACCCAAATAATCTGCCTCTAAAATAAACAAAATCTTTTCAATAATTTCATAAATAAGAACCGTGTAAGCTTAGAAATAAAACAATAATTTATCTGTTGTTGAAGTCATTGGGTCTCCATAGATTGAGTTCCCCATCTCATGAACGCAGGATGTTGTAATAATTGTGTTCTGGAGGCTTCGATAGACAATTAGTCATTTGTGATCGTTCGTGTGGTTTTAAGTTCTCATAGAAATGAAGAGAAAAAAAAAATACCAATCCACGTCCTTAGAAATGAGCATTATCCCTACATCTGCTTCCATTATTTACTGCCCTCACTCATCTGTCATGAGATATGACATTCTCTCCAAGTGCAGGCTTCTACAATTAGGGAACATTTCTTTCCTGTTCAGTGCTAAAGTAATTAGTGTACACTGTTCTAAATTCAGCAAAATACATTTTCAGTATTAGACTGTATTTATTTTTGTAGAGTGCTAGGACATTGGTTCTTTGAATACTCTGTGTCTCTCCGTTTGGATTTGTTATGGAGTACACTCTATTCAGTATTAGCCCTGGTAATGTTTTAGTGGTACCCATTTTCCCATAGGCAAGAGAGTTTTTGAGACATCAAATGATCGAACTTGTTACTAGGATACTTTTGGAACCTCAGAGTTCCAGTGTTTGGGGCCTATAAATAATTTCTTTTGGAGGGGTAGATCTATTTTTTGCAATAATTTCCACAGCAGTCTTACATTAATAAAAATCATTGGAATGCAGGCATGGGACATACCTCTCATAGAGTGTGGCACTAGACATAGCTGCACAGGATGCAAAACTAGGGGGGAGGGGGTGGCCGATGTTTTTGGCATGGAGCCCCTGCTACCTCACTATGGCCTTGATTTAATATTTTTGGATACGCTTTTCAAATGATCTAATATTTTTGGATACATTTTTAAAAGTAGGATTTTTTTATATTTTATTGTTTGTTTTTTGTTTTTTAAATTAAAAATGCATCCTAGAATATTAAATAATTTAAAAATAATTTAAAAAGCACATCCAAAAATATGAAATCTCAATATATAAAAAAATATAAAAAGGATAAATCATTTTAAAAGCATATCAAGATGTGTCAGATTTAGTAACTGGACTAAGAATTTAAATGGCATTTCACTGAAATCTTATGGCTTGGTACATACCGATTTTGAGGCAAGCATCCGGTGCAGGAGTAGCATAAAGAAGATTTTCTGGCTTCAAATCTCGGTGGACAATCCCATTTTCATGCAGATACTAGAATCAGATATCATGCATTCTATTAGTTACTGTTGTTTTCAGATGTTTTCTAAAACAAATTAATATCTGGCTTAGGTTTGGATCAATAGAGTTTAAATTCAAACACAAGTTCTTCCAGATACCATTATCATGGAGACATTATGGTCCCATTCAAACTATCTTACGATAATAGCAGCAATACGCAAGTTTCTTATCGGTCGGAATGAAGTTCTACAGCCTCTTAACGTAGTCTTAAATGAACCATATGACATAGAAAGAAACTGCACAAAGCATTGTGTTTTTAACAATGTAATACTCCATAATACAGCTATATTGTTTTTGCAAATTATGTCATTAACACATTTAATGGCAACTTTGTCAAGATCTTTGTCAAAAAACTTTTTGGAATCCCACCGAGTAACCTAATCTAAATCATACATTGTAGATGGCCTCAAAGCATTGAGTGAAAAAGTCAACAAATTCATATTTATCTTTTACAAATCAAGAGTTTCAATGGATCGTTAGAAGACCATATAACCAGGAGTTTCAGTAACTGCTACACACGTCATATCCTGTATTTGGACCACTCAAGACTGACGCACCATGTTTGGTTTTCGTTTATACAAAACTCCCAACCTAGTTGTCATAGCGATGACAGGAATTCAGAAAATCAGACCCTATTATGTAAATGTGCATATTACTGTATTAACTTGAATATACAAGTGATTAGTGCAGATTTGTATTTTGCCAATTCCAGTGATAAAAAACACATATAGTTACATAGTTCCATAGGCTGAAAAGAGACATGTGTCCCTCGAGTTCAACCTTCCTCACATTTGTTTTTTGCTGTTGATCCAAACAAAGACAAAAAGCCTAGTTTGAAACACTTCCAATTTTGCAACAAACCAAAAAAAAACATCCATCTTGACCCTAGAATCGCAGTCAGATATCTCCTTGGATCAAGAAGCTATTTCTCTATAATTGAAAAATTCAATATTTAACTATTATGTTTTTACAATTATGCATCGAGTTGTTGTTTAAACATCTGTACGGACTCTTATAGGACCACTTCATCAGCCAGAGCCAATAGTTTTCCAGAATTAAAATATATGTCTCTACCCTTGGTGTCTTTTTATGTAAAATGTAGAAGTACTTCTACAGCTGAATCCGATACTCTGCACAGGTACCCTGTATATCATTCGGATTGGGTTTAATTGTGACAAAAAAAGCATTATGGAATATAAAGAAAACATTGATAGTAAACACGGCATCATCAGTCAGGTAAATTCACATCTGTATTAGTACAAATATAATTTTTCAATCTTTATGGATTTTGTAGTATAGCATAATATTTTTTTACAATAGTGTGTTTTTGCTTTAAGTTCTATAGTTACTGTGTCTTAGCAGAAAAGTCCCAGAAGTTAACATTTAAGTCTCAAATGAATACTCCTGTCCTTTGTATTTTCCTTCTTCGTACAATAATGCAGACAGATTATAATAATTACAATAAACTTTTAGATTTAGAAAATGCAGTAGAGAAATGCTTTGAAAAGTCCATTTTATTCTCAATCATCAGATGTGTATTCCATGTGCACCGATGGTGACATTTCAGACAGGCCAGTAAAATGTGTGTCAAATAACAATGATTAAGGAGTCTTGTGATGGCAGATCGTACAAAATACATTTAGCTGGCGCGATCACACTGCTTTAAGAATGAGGGAAAAAACAGCCTTTTCAGAGTGGAGGCTAGAGGTGTTTTTTTTAAAGATACATTCAATTCATTAATAGACACAACGAGCCAAACTTCACAAAGCTCTTCTTCCCAACTTCCGTTGCAAAATTATTTGAAATATAATCTCCAATTTGATGCATTTAGCTAAAATGATTTTTCTTTCTATCCAATAAAGGAGCATGTCTACAACTAACATAATGTCAGGATTACTAGCTGATCCAGCACGTAGAACTGTATCACACCTAGGACTAAAGGTAATGTCCTTCCGGCATTAGAATGGCCGGACTCAACGTACCAGAGAATAGTCAGAATACTTGCCAAGGTCGAGGACACATAATGAGACACAACGATGAGGGAAAGCCAAAAGTCAAGGATACCAGAATACAGGGAAGTCAAACAAAGCCAAAGTCAATAATCAGAAATAAAAGCTGGGGAACACACTCTCGGACAACCAATAAGGGAAACCATGACAGAGCAATGAGGAAAAGGAAAGAGGCGTTTAAAGAAGTCTCCTTCAGACTTTGACCCCAGAATGTGCGTGCGCGTCCTTTGCGGACGTGGAGTTACTAATTGGAATGGATCCGCAGTGGCCGGCGTCTTTCAATATGCTGCAGGAGTCAGATACACCAGCACAGGGCTGCTGTGTAGCACCTCTGTTAATGCCAGAAAGGCATTTGCCATTAAGGACATCACAAGGTGAGGATGAACATGTGACACATAAAACTGGTATTTAGCTACTATAGATAAAAAGCTTAAACAATACTAAGTATACGGTACCATGATTTAGGGTGCTGCTTCAAACAGTTGGTTATTTTTTTCCCCAATCAATAAAATTCAGGAGCAACAGTCAAAACCAGATGTGAGGACGGGTGAACTTGATGGATGCAAGACTTTTTTGCAGCCTATATGATTATTATTTTTATTATTTATAAAGCCAAGACAAGACGAGTTGGACGCACAGGTACAAAGGGTGCTGAGGGCCCTGGTACAAACACGCATACATTCTAGAGGGAGTGGGGTAAAGTGACACAAGAGATAAGGGAAGGATGTGTTTTATGTAGAGGAAAAAGGAGGTTACTAGAATAGTTTATAGTGAACGGTTAGTTTATTGGAAGACACAGTTACAGGACGGGAAGCAGGGTGGGTTATCAAGGTGCAGGGAGGGAGACTGTTAACAGTTGTATTGATATGCTTTCCTAAATAAGTGAGTTTATAATGATCTTTTGAAGGAACTGGGACTGGGTGAGAGTCTAATGGAGCAGTGAAGGGAGTTCCACAGGAACGGTGCAGCCCTACAGAAGTCTTGAATGTGGGCGTCAGAGGTAGGAGTACGAACAGAGGTTAGACATAGGTCTTCGGCAGAGCGTAGGAATTTAGACGGGACATACTTGTGTATCAGTGAGGATAGGTAAGTTGGAGCAGCATTATGTAGAGATTTGTAAGCATATACCATAATTTTAAATTATATTAATATACAATCTTTAAAGGGCAAATACACTGCCAACATAGTTTATCCCCAGTAAATTTGAAGTCGGTTCTAGAGTACTCATAGAATAATTCACCTGATCTAATGTATATTTACCTAAAGTTTAGAAAATAATGGACAGACGCCCAAGGACAAAGTTATATTTTATTACTCCATGGGAACCTTTTACACACAGATGATTATTTTATTCTGGTTAAGACTCCAACATAAAACTCCATGTACAGAAAATGGCATTTTTATTAACAGAAAAATTACGAATTTAAAAAACAACAAAAACACCCCTTGGGCATACAGTTTGAATTTATGTTTTCAGTCTTAATGTAAGAAATACAAAGCACGGCTATATAAATCCCCGAGAGAACAAACAGTGAGCTGAAGCTTCATACTGGGAGGCAGCGGGCTAAGTGGTGCATTGAATAACTACTACAAACATGTCTGCACTCACTGGAAACATTTGTATTTTCGTGAACAAATTAAGGACAGATTATACAAGGCTCCCCTGTTATACAAGATATTATTCTGCTGCAAGAGATGCATTTACACTGCCCCAGTTCTACAAAATCTCAAACATTTAACATTTCAAAAAGTATGAAATCAATAGAACGCCAGGCTTGTGTACATGTTACAGAGCTGATGATATCAGTTGATGAGATCTACAATCTCAATCTGAGACCATATACAGTGTAACTTGTTCTGAGTCCAATACAGATGAATATAAGATCAGATGTATCATAACTTTATATTACAGTCTTGAGAAGAGAATGTTTGCTTTAATTAAATCTTATAATATCTGGATGAACGATGTGTGACCAATAATAGCTTTTTCTTCAGCTCCCTTCAGATCGTTTCTAAAGCCGCTATAATAGCTCAAGCATCATTACTATCAGACAAAGGAGACTTATAAAGTATCTCCCAACATTTCATATGAGCAACGAGAGGGGGTGCGGCCACAGGCATCGTTGGTCTAAGAAATTATAGGGGACTTACTAATAACAGGTTTATACAATGTAATTTAGAACAAGGGCAATGTGTCTTATTTATATAGACTAATTTATAAACACATTTATCGTAGTTTAATGACACATTACTTGGAGTATTATTGCTGTGGAGCTCTGTTAGATATGCAGACACAGCAACATTATGGAGCTCCTAGAAAAGAGGGACATTAGACAACTGTAACCCCAATTCTAAAGAAGCCCAATCTTAACTCCAACTCCCCATCCAACTATCGTCCTATCTCGCTACTGCCTTTTGCATCCAAGATCCTTGAAAAAATTGTGTATGCGAGATTGACAGACTTCCTCGAGTCCAACGCTCTGCTAGACCAGCTTCAGTCTGGTTTCCGCGCTAAGCACTCTGTGGAAACGGCACTGACCAAAGTATCCAATGATCTACTTGCTGCAAAATCTCGTGGTCACTACTCTATCCTAATTCTCCTTGACCTGTCTGCGGCTTTTGACACTGTTGATCATCAACAGTTTCTTCTCATCCTCCGCAATATCGGTGTACAAGATATTGCTCTCTCCTGGTGCTCCTCCTACCCCTCCCAGAGCTCTTTCAGTGTTTCTTTCTCTGGCTCTGCTTCTTCTCCCCAACTCCTCTCTGTTGGTGTTCCCCAAGGTTCAGTCCTTGGTCCCCTACTGTTCTCCAACTATACTGCCTCCCTTGGTAAACTCATTACCTCCTTTGGCTTCCAATATCATTTCTACGCAGATGACACACAAACCTACCTGTCCTCTCCTGATCTCTCCCCGTCCCTCTTGACTAGTGTCTCTGACTGCCTCTCTGCTGTCTCTAACTGGATGGCTGCCCACTTCCTTAAAGGACCACTATAGTGCCAGGAAAACATACTTGTTTTCCTGACACTATAGTGCCCTGAGGGGACCCCCTCCTGCCTGGCTCTTGAAAGGGGAAAATGGTTAAAACTTACCTTTTTCCAACGCTGGGCGGGGAGCTCCCCTCCTCCGATCCTCCTCTTCTCCTCCCCGTCGGCTGAATGTGCACGCGCGGCAAGAGCTGCGCGCGCATTCAGCCGGTCACATAGGAAAGCATTCATAATGCTTTCCTATGGACGCTTGCATGCTCTCACTGTGAAAATCACAGTGAGAAGCACGCAAGCGCCTCTAGTGGCTGTCTCTGAAACTGCTGTGTTTATGAAAAAATGGGTTAACCCTAGAAGGACCTGGCACCCAGACCACTTCATTAAGCTGAAGTGGTCTGGGTGCCTAGAGTGGTCCTTTAAACTAAACTTGACCAAAACTGAACTTCTGGTCTTTCCTCCCTCAAGTGTTGTTACTCGTGTGTCTGTCTCCCTCCAAGTCAACAGTGCTACCATCAGCTCCACCACGCAGGCTCGCTGCCTAGGTGTTCTCTTTGACTCCGACCTCTCCTTCAAGCCTCATGTTCAATCTATCGCCAAATCCTGTCATTTCCATCTCAAAAACATTGCGCGCATCCGCCCCTACTTAACGCCAGATGCGACTAAGGTGTTGGTCCATTCCACTGTCCTTTCTCGCCTTGACTACTGTAATCCGCTTCTCAGTGGTCTTATGTGCTCCCAACTTGCGCCGTTACAGTCCATAATGAATGCGACGGCGAGGCTCATCTTCCTGTCCGCCCGCACCTCCCATGCCTCACCCTTCTGTCAGTCCTTACATTGGCTTCCTATAAGATATAGAGCTCAATTTAAAATTCTAGTTCTTGCTTTCAAATATCTACATAATGCTGCTCCCACCTATCTATCCTCCCTTATACACAAGTATGTCCCGTCTAGGCCCTTACGATCTGCTGAAGACTTATGTCTATCTTCTGTCCGTACTCCCACCTCTGATGCTCGCCTTCAAGATTTCTTGAGGGCTGAACCGTTCCTGTGGAACTCGCTTCCCTCCTCTGTTAGATGCTCACCCAGTCTCCACTCCTTCAAAAAATAGTTAAAAACCCACTTCTTCATAAAAGCGTATCAATTAAACTGTTAATAGCTCCTGACTGATTCCTCTTCTGCAGCTGTCACTAGTCTAATACTATCCTTACATTTTTCTGTCATTTTACCCCACTCCCTCTAGCATGTAAGCTCATTGAGCAGGGCCCTCAACCCTTCTGTTCCAGTGTGTCCAACTTGTCTGGTTACAACTACATGTTTGTTTGTCCACCCATTGTAAAGCGCTGCAGAATTTGACGGCGCTCTATAAATATCATAATAATAATAATAATAATAATAATAATTAGGATAGGAAAGAGGGAAAGTGGGATTTGGGCCCAAAGCAGTTACATTTTAGGCACAAATTCTACTCAGAGCAGGAAGAGCCATGGGAACCCCAGCAGCAATAGTTTTAATGGAAGTGTCAAATTGGACATCAACCAATGAAACCATTCAGTAACACAAAATGAAAATGAAATGCTCTTATTATACTTAGGATAGTGGCAGTCTATCCTGGGCATTTATTCTATAGATTAGACAACTACAAAATGGCGGAACACTAGGTTCTAAAAACTGGTAAATGTTGTATACAGCATAAAATAAAGTATTTAATAGTGTATCCCCCATACACTATTAAATACTTTATTTTATGCTGTATACAACATACCCCCCGTACCATTGTTCCCTTAGATTCCTTCCCCCATATCTGCTCTTTCTTCTCTATTTCAGTTAGTGTACCTGAAGCCTGATTAGATACACATTTACTGATTTTAGTCTTAGCCCTCCCTTAGCTGCCCCCCCCTTCTCCGCCCCCCCACCCCCCCCACCGCCAGTACACTAGTTGATACTTAATTCTGTGCTATACAACATTAACTGGTTAATACAGAGCTGTGACTCAGACACCTCAGCATGGTACCCAAGCTGTCCATTACATTGTTTATTTAACCCCTTAAGGACACAACTTCAGAAATAAAAGAGAATCATGACGGAATATTTCTGTCATGTGCCCTTAAGGAGTTAAATTTTTTGTTAGTTATTCCTTGTCACTGGGAAGAATCGTTTAAAGGTAAATTACTTATTTATTATTCTAAAATGACATTTAAATGCCCACAGGATGTATAGCGTGTCCCTCCAACTGTTTTTGTAACTCTGCAAAACATTATTATTTATTCTGAACTTTTACAGGCACAACTGACAAGAATTAAAGTTAGACTTGAACAAAACAGGATGGTAGTGTCAATAATGTAAGTTGGCATGAAGCATAATTATATTGTGGCATCCAGATTATGTTACTGTGAATAAATGTTGTGAGCAAAGCAGCAATGTAATAGCAATTTCTCCTCACTAAGAGACAAAACACATTGTAATGGCTTTTTTTGACAACACTTAAATCCACAGTGAAATTGAATTGACTATAACGCGCCTCACTGAGAAGCTGTACGGGATTTTTAGATAAAAATGGCATTTGGTCCGTGTCCAGTAAATAGATATCTTGCTCGTAAATCCATTTGAGACATAGACCAATAAATAATTCTAGTCTTTACTGAAAACTTAATAATGTTAGATTTATCTCTAGGGGAAGAAAAACTCATCTGAAAAACCTAAAAAACATTTCTATGCTTAATTTTTCAAGTAAAGAATCATCTGAAAAGTCAGTTTTTCTTTTAACTTTGGAACACGTTGTAGCAAAGCATTAATAAACCTGCGGTGAGATCAAAGTGAAAACAGCATTTTTCAACGTGTTCGAGTATCTCATTGCACTATATTTGTACATGATCATTTCAGAAAAGAACAATCTTTCATTAGCCACAGAAATCCTTAAAGAAATACTATAGTTTAGGAATACGAACATCTACTCCTAACACTATAGTGGTGGAGTGGCTGGTCCTCGGCCGCTAAGGTGCTGATCAATGCTGCCATCAACTCCTGCCTGGACTACTGCAATCTGCTTCTCACTGGTCTTACGCATTCTCCCTGCTCAGCTCCCTCACGCGCCGCAGAGGAATCCCGGGAGCTGGAATATGATGTCACTCCGGCTCCCGGGATTACTCTGCTGCGTGGAAGGGAGTTGAGCAGGGAGAGCTCAGCTCCCTCACTTCCTGCTTTGCGTGCCCGCCCGCTTGCATTGGTGCTCACAGACCAGAGCTCCCTCGCCGCCCGCCCCAAGGGGACCCAAAGCTGGCCAGCCAGCTCAGGGCCCAATTAAAACGAGGCTAACAAGCCATTTGCCTGGGCAGTTAGGTGCAAATTGGAAAGTGCCGCCCAAGGCAAATGTCTTGTTAACTTCGCGGCAAAAACAACCCTGGGCTGCAGACAGCGGATCTGCAGCTTTTGCAAACTGTTTTTTTTTTTCATGTACCCCCAAAGAAACCCTGCAGAAAGAAATACATGGATATTTTGGGGGGTATATCTGCTAGATTATTAAAAGAAAACCACATCATCATCAATGGAGTGTACCTTTAACCTTGGCCGAAAAGAAAAAATGTTTTAGTTTTTAGCAAACTGATTATTAATGTTTACACACACTTAATGTAACAAAGTATCTGATATTGAACTACTTACTGCAACTGCCTCCAGGATCTGTTTCACTGCGTCAGCTGCATCTCTCTCGCTGTAATAACCCTTCTCCACAATCCTGCAAACAAAGCCCCAACATTATCACATCATTAACAAAACAACTTGTTGACACTATTAGAAAAACATTTTAATCCAAACAATGAGCAAAACTGGATGTATCAGTATGGTATTTACTTTATTAATACATACAGATTTACCATCAGATGAACTGGACCAGAGAGCCCGTTAATTGATAAAAATCCTGATTGGTTACAAAATGCGTTGTTACAATGAAAATAGATTAAACTGCAAAATTGGTGAATATTTTGATATTGCCATATATCTCCCCCATAGAAACCTGTATCATATATAATCTATCAGTTCTTGGTTCTTTAAAGGAATACTATAAGGTCAGGAATGCAAATGTGTATTCCTGACCCTATAGTGTTAAAAACACTATTTAGGTTGTCCCCCCCCTTGCACCCCTTAAAAATTGTTAAAACTCTCCTTTATTCCATTGCTGCGCGGATCTGCCAGTGCTGGCCCTGCCCCCAGTCCGCCTCCTTGGCTGACATCATCAGAATCAATGATCTCCAATGCTTTTCCATAGGATGATCAATCAATGTATCTCAGTGGGGAAAGGTCAGCAACTCCATGCAGTGTGTGGAGACGCTAAATGTCAGTGCTGCACTTATCGTGGCTGTCTGAGTGGCTGCCACTGGAGGTTTCCCTAGGCAGCAATGTAAACACTGCCTTTTCTCTCAAAAGCCAGTGTTTACATGAAAATGTTTGCAGTGACAGGCTATACTCACTACTACATTGTAGTTGTTCTTGTGACTATAGTGCCCCTTGAAATCCTTTTTTACTTTAAGCAACCCTGCGTCTCTGCGGACAGATTTTACATTTTAGGGAAGGGGTCAGGACACACTATGTACTTTACAAAGGCTTCTTGCAAAAGTAGAAAAAGAAGTAGAATATTTGGCCTCTCCGGACAAAATTGTACACAATGCTGTGTGTTTAAAAACTATTCCAATCTTTATTCAATACATTTGTTATAAAAATTCCATGCAATTGCAATGCAATAAATGCTCCCATAGTGTAGCTGCCACTAGTCAATGCATTTTGTGCAAACATAGCACTTCTTCAAGACCATGTAACTACGATATCGATATCGATATCTCTATCTCTATCAGTGTGCCATAGGGGATGTCATAGGTGGTATGCTATGTTCTATAATTTACACATGTCTCACCTGTCAAACAGTTCGCCTCCAGTCACAAGTTCGAGGACAAGGCTAATTTCTGTCGGAGTTTCAAATATTTCCTTCAATTTGATCTGCAAATGAAAAGAAAACCGTGTGTTGTAGAAGTATTAATTTGACTATAAGAGCATCTCTATGTGCTTAAAGAGATGTATAGACTAATTACTTTAAATGTTTAATTTAACTTGTGCACTTGACCCATGATCTGTATGTATTCATCAACCATGCTGGCAATTTGTCGTACATTTTTACCCCAATCTTAAAATACTTTAGATTGTTAATAGCATACCTGTAGCAGCATAGTTAGTTAGGTGTCAGGTAAGGATGCAGGTCTAATTTGGGGGGCATGTCAGTGACATAAATTGTGCCATGCCTTAACATATCCACGGCACTGCCTTCCTAAATAGGAGAAATGAGCCAACTGGTTCAATTTCAGATCGATCCTATTTACTGGTGCCAATCTAGAACTGAATTACAGTGCGTCATAAAGTAGAGCAGTCCTGCTGAAATCAGGACTTTTGGCTGCTATTGGTTAATAAATATTACCATCCAAGGCGAAAGCCCAACATTTTCAAAATATGCTGTACAATATTGCATGGATATTTTTTGACAATAATGGTTGGATGAGCTTTCGAAGAAAACCTTTACGGTAGATGAACAGAGACAGTCACATATATTTATTTTTATGAAACTGCTTTCTGGCAGATTGGGGTAAATATTATTGTCATTTTTCTTTTTTAATAAATATGAGATTATTTTAATTCAAAAGGTTTTGACAGACACAGATCAAATCAGGCAATACATTTCCATCATGTTTTAAATAAATAAAATATTGTTTATGCAAAATTAAATCTATATTAATATTCATGGTTTTATTTTACATGCAAAATAAGTGTAGATCGGTATGGAACATATTTTTTTAAAATTTAATTACAGACAAAGCGGCATTACTTATGAAATATAAATAAATCCCTTGCCAATGTCTGGGTATGGTTTCAGATGTCAGCAGATTTAACATGTTCTTAAATAATTCATCCAGTTTGATAAAAACAAACTCATAACTTCAAAAACATATGTCACGTGGATTTTTTTTATCAACTCTATAAACCCAATTACATGCGGATAGCTCCTAGCAAAGAGAACTAGTCAGTGCTACACACGTACACAGTTATAGGAATAAAATATTGTTCAATTTCATTTCCCCTTCAAGGAAACATATTTCTGTTGGAATGTGCATGATGCTGGAAAAATCAATTTAGCTACTTTTTCTGAATTATTACATCAACATTTTTTCTTTGTTTGCTACAATGCACTTTTTGTTTGATTTCCCTAGATTCCCTGTATGAAACGTAACAAGTCCACTGTAACTTTTTTAACAATTTACAATATTATATTTACTTATCCTCTATATTAAATGTTATTTATTGAGTGAAGTCAAATACAAAGCATAAAAACAAGGCATACCGTCAATGAGCTAGCAAAGGGCGCCATGTAATATTTCTGGATATGTTTTTCAAATCATTTAATGCCTTCAACATGGATGCTGTCCAGGAAGTAGGAGGGTCTGGGAGGGAGGGTCTGCTGGAGATTGGCCGGGATGTGTCAGCTGACCAGTGGCGAACCGTTCGCAAGAAGTTCACGGACGGTTCGTGACATCTCTAACCAAGGACTGAACCTTGGAGGACACCAACAGAGAGAGGTTGGGAGGTAGAGGCAGAGCCAGAGAAAGAAACACTAAAAGAGTGCTGGGTGAGGTAGGAGGAGCACCAGGAAAGAGCAATACCTCTTAGACCAATATTACGGAGGATGAGAAGAAGCTGTTGATGATTAACACTGTAGCGGGTGTGAATGAACATAGAACAGCAGAGGGAAGTATTGTAAGGGGAGAGAGAGATGAGAGATCTCTTCCCTGATTGCAGAGATCTTGTCAGTGAAGTGAACTGCAAAGTTTGTGGCAGTTAAGTCGGTAGGAGGTAGAGCAGCAACAGGACGAAAAAAAAAAGTGTTAAAAGTGTGGAATAGTCGCTTGGGTTCGCGGGAAAGAGTGGTTATGAGGGTATTGAAGTAATTTACTTTTGCAGAGGAAAGAGCCAAGCTGTAAGAGCGCAGCATACATTTATAGTGGAGAAAGTCACATATTTACATAGATGAAAAGAGACTTGTGTCCATCAAGTTCAGCCTTCCTCACATATGTTTTTGCTGTTAAAGGACCACTCTAGGCACCCAGACCACTTCAGCTTAATGAAGTGGTCTGGGTGCCTGATCCAGCTATGGTTAACCCATTTTTTCATAAACATAGCAGTTTCAGAGAAACTGCTATGTTTATGAATGGGTTAAGCCTTCCCCTATTTCCTCTAGCGGCTGTCTCATTGACAGCCGCTAGAGGCGCTTGCGTGCTTCTCACTGTGAAAATCACAGTGAGAGCACGCAAGCGTCCATAGGAAAGCATTGATAATGCTTTCCTATGCGACCGGCTGAATGTGCGCGCAGCTCTTGCCGCGCGTGCGCATTCAGCCGACGGGGAGGAGAGCAGGAGGATCGGAGACAGAGAGCTCCCCGCTCAGCGCTGGAAAAAGGTAAGTTTTTACCCCTTTCCCCCTTCCAGAGCCGGGCGGGAGGGGTACCCTGAGGGTGGGGGCACCCTCAGGGCACTATAGTACCAGGAAAACGAGTATATTTTCCTGGCACTATAGTGGTCCTTTAATCGAAAAGAAAGCAGAAAACCCAGTCTGAAGCGCTTCCAATTTTGCAACAAACTAGGAAAAAAAATCCTTCTTGACCCCACAATGGCAGTCAGATATCTCCTTAGATCAAGCAGCTATTGCCCCACTAATTAGAAATTATATCCCTGTATGTTATGTTTTTGCAAGTATTTATCCAATTGCAGTTTAAACATCTGTATGGACTCTAATAAAACCACCTCTTCAGGCAGAGAATTCCATATCCTTATTGCTCTTACTGTAAAAAAAACATTTTCTTTGCCTTAGATGAAATCTCCTTTCTTACAGCCTAAATGCGTGACCTCGTCTCCTATGCATAGCCCCGTTTAGGAATAGATTTCCAGATAATTGTTTGAATATATTTGTATAATGTTATCATATCCCTTCTGAGATGCCGTTTTTCCAAACTAAAAAGATTAAACATTTTTAACCTTTCTTCATAACTAAAATGCTCCATTCCTTTTATCAATTTTGTAGCTCTTCTCTGCATTTTTTCTAGTGCCACGATATCCTTCTTTAGAACAGGTGCCCAAAATTGCACAGCATATTCAAGGTGTGGTCTTACTAGCGATTTATAAAGAGGCAAAATTATATTTTCATCCTGAGAATTTATGCCCATTTATACATGACAAAACCTTACTGGCCTTAGCAACTGCAGATTGACATTGCATATTGTTGTCTATAACAATTCCCAAATCCTTCTCGTGTGTGGTTATCCCTAATTCACTACCATTTAGGGTGTAAGTTGCTTGTGCATTCTTGACTAATAAAACTTTGCATTTCTCTACGTTAAATTTCATCTGCCATTTTAGTGTCCATTCCCCCAATCTATCTAAATCCCTCTGCAGCAAAGCAATCTCCTGCTCACATTTTATTACTTTACAAAGTTTTGTCATCTGCAAACACTGAAACATGGCTTTCAATGTATTTCAAGATCATTGAAGGACACCACTTACCACTTTTGTCCATCCTGAAAATTTACCATTAATGACAATTCGTTGTACTCTATCTTTAAGTCAATGTTCTACCCAAGAACAAGAATATTCGTCTAGACCAATTTCTTTTAGTTTGAAGACTAACCTGTTGTGTGTAACCATATTAAATGCCTTGGCAAAATCCTAGTAGATCACATCCACTGCAACACCCTGATCTATACTTCTACTTACTTCTTCGTAGAATGCAATTAGGTTTGTCAGATGTGGAGTGAGATCTTCTGCAGTTCTGGAGCATTTTTGGAGGTATAGAGTCAGCTTGGTGTGCCAAGGTTGTAGTTGGGGGCGCTTGCTGGGTATAGTTCAATACTGTCAAAAAAAGACTTGCCAAATGATTTATCAACAGAAGTCACCATTAAAATCTATGGGAGTTTTTCTAGAAAAATCATTTGGAAAGTTTTTCGTACAGCATTGAATCGTTTGAAAATCGTTTGTTAGCGAAATCTGAAAAATAAAATGGAGAAATCCACACTGCGGCATTTATCTCCATCCTAGAACTGATGGCCTCCATTTTGGCTCCCTGTTGATAATTGTTATTCCCTTTGCACCTGTCAAACAGCATAGAGATTGGAGGAGAAACTGAAACAGTGTAACATATTCTCCTCCTCTAATTTAATGTGTGCCTTGGCTGTGCCAGGACTGAACTGGATTGTGTCATTTGCTTAAAGGACCACTCCACACCCCAAAAGCACTTCAGTTTGCTGACATGCTTTATGGGTAAAGAGTATCCTCATTTAACCCCAGTTTATAAAAGTGCTGATTTTTATAAGAAATCAGCACTTTTATAAATTAACTAGGGAACACCCCCCTGGCTGTCAATCAAACAGCTGGCAAGGATTCCTTCCTACTTCCATTAGCTCCCCTGAGTTAAAGGAAGTGGCAGACATCCTCTACTGCAGCATGCCTGCCTCCCCCTCGCTCCCTTAAAGACCTCAGACCAGCTCAACAGCTTCATCCCTGCACATGCGACCAGGTGCGTGCGTGTGTACGAAAAGCCGAGCGTGCACGACCAGATTGTGCATGTGTGTGCATGTGGGGACCAAGTCAGAGGCTTCTCAATGAAGGCTTCTCCTTTGTGAAGAGACTGAAAGTCTCTTCCGGGACAAAAAGGGGAGGAGCTTACAAAGGCTGCAGTCATAAGAACTGCATGTTTTGTAAGCTATCTTAAACTATATTCCCAATGAATACATACATTAAAATATGCATGTATGTATTTGTTGGGGGTATATCTACTAACCTGTGTTTTTTTGGTGGGGGGGGTTTGGAAGTGTGGAGTGGTCCTTTAATCTTTAAAACACATGGGAAATGGAGCATCCCATGAAAACAAGGTTAGCATGAGATATAGATTATTTTCAATGTTTTCTTCAAAGATATTGTGTAATTTCCTTAGAAGTGACGATTCCTCTTCAAATCTGTTTTTGTATGGTTGCATTATGTGAATTGGATTTTGCTCAATATATAATCGCAGTGAATTGAAAAATGAATCACAAAATTTTCCAACTCAGCCATAGCCACAAACATTTCGCAATCTGGTATTACACTACAATAAGGTGTTTATTGAATAAGCCCCTTTAAGTTGAGATGTATCGTAACTGAGCGTGAGCAGGGAGCAGGTGAATTGAGTCCAACTAAAGTAAGGATACAGTTACACAAAATGTCATTAAAGTAAATTAGACATCAGATTTATCAAAATGATTACAATAAAATGCGTGACTTACAATATTTGGATGAGAAAGTCTCAGTAGTACTCCAATTTCTGTTCTTACAATTTTCTTGTCTACCTGGTTGAATGGGAAAGACCAACAAAACTCGTAAATTATTTTTGTCAGTATCATAAACATCTCTTCCTTCAGTACTATTACTTATTACACACAAACCCAACATTATTATAAAATGTACCATATTTTGCCTCTGACCATCAGTGTCAATAAGGGTCGACTTTAATGGCTATAGCTTGGGATGTAGGGATCTTTAGCCCCAGATTATTCTTGTAGTGAGAATACTAGTTATTTAATATTTTTATATAGGGTAGATTCCTATCAATGTAGCTGTCCATCTGAAATGATAAGCACTAGTATTTGGACTTTGGAGCTGGTAGAGGAAAGGGAGCAATTTCTTCCCAAAGTGATGGGCTGTAGATGATGGGAGCAAGGTCACAGTACTCTATAGTGATCTTTTCCTTTACTCTGGTAGATAGTCCAGGGGACATGGCTGAAGCACCACTGGGTACCTTTTCCTCCTAAGTCTATACTGGGATGTACGAGCAGCACTCTTTCTGTTTATGTATGGACAGAGACATAATACAGAGAGATGAGGATAAGTAGAGTTAGAGGATGGCATTGGAGATTGATCTTGGCTTCAGCCGTGACACAGGGGATATTGCATTTTGCTTTTGGTTAAAGCCAAGTGATTACGTAATTTAGTAATTTTGGATCCTAATGGTTCAGCTTCATAAATTGTAAGCCAGTTTGAGCAGGACCTTCTTCACCTCTCAAATATCTACAGTACTTAATAATTGTAAATCACTGCTAATTATTGATAGGTTAAAAAGAAAGAGTTGTGGAAGAGTAAAAATTATAGTCTTGCTATAACTAGATTAAGCTCACTGAGTATACATGGGTTTATCTCATTTAGCCCTAGGGCTTTAATGTTATCAAATTGCTGAAGCAATTTATCAGCCAAACACATTTACTGCAAGGTTTTTGTAACATTCATTTGTACAATCTACAGCCATCAGTTCTACCTTAACACACAACAGAAAAGTCATATTTAAACCTCCTGATCCTTGCTAGCCGGCATACCCATTTCAGATCTAAATGCCTAAGATTTAAGATAAGAATGCAAATGGATTCAATATACTTAACAAAAATAAATAAATTAATACAATGATCTGTGGTTTCAAATCGCAAACATTACAAACCTTTTGATGCAAGTTGAAAACAGCCCTTGAATTTTCTGATTAGTACTTGTGAGGAGATGAATTTTATGTATACGAGCTCTTTCAAACCCGCTGTGAGTGCAGAATTACAATTTCACTGGATATTGCGAAACCAAAGCAATCACGCTTGAACAAAAATAGTCAGAGTTTTCTAAGCAATAGTTTTCTTCATTTGTGCTATGATTATTACACTACCATCTGCTCTTCCATTTTTTATTATGTCACTCTATTTTCTTCCTTAGATATGATCAATTTGCATCTCTGAATTTCATTATCAGAAATACATGAAAAGTCTGAATTTAGGAGGATGACAACCCAACATATGTTATCCAAAGTAACGTGTTAGGTGTCGCTCAGCAAACACACCTTACAGGTGTTCTTACAATAAAAACTGCTCACGGAATAAATCCATCTACTGTTGTTCTTGTCAAACTCAAAATATGATATAGAGTAACACAGTGAATAAAAATCATTAAATCATTAAAAAAAAATCTTTATGTATGCATTTTAGACTTGACATTTCTAAATTAAATGGACACTATAGGTACTTGAATTACTTTATCTCAATGAAGGGGTCTGGGTGCAGTGTCCCTGTCCCCTTAACCTTGCAATGTAAAACACTGCCATTTTAGAGAAACTGCATTATTTAAAATGCAATAATTATATTGCAGGGTTAAAGGACCACTATAGGCACTCAGACCACTTCAGCTCAATGAAGTGGTCTGGGTGCCAGGTCCATCTAGGATTAACCCTTTCTGCTGTAAACATAGCAGTTTCAGAGAAACTACTATGTTTACATATGGGTTAATCCAGCCTCTAGTGGCTGTGTCATTGACAGCCGCTAGAGGCGCTTCCGCGCTTCTCAGAAGTGAGAAGTCGCCAGCGTTCATTGGAAAGCATTGAGAATGCTTTCCTATGGACTGGCTGAATGCGCGCACGGCTCTTGCCGCGCATGCGCATTCAGCCGATGACGACCGAAGGAGGTAAGTGTTTAACCACCCCCTTGTGCCCGGCGGGAGGGGGACCCTGAGGGTGGGGGCACCCTCAGGGCACTATAGTGCGTGGTCCTTTAACTCCTGCTCTAGTGGCTGTCTGAATGAGGGCTTCCAGTTTCTTTAAATCCCTTACAGGAAAGCATTGATTCAATGCTCTCCTATGGAAAATGTCTAATGCTTGCCGCGCATGCGCATCTGGTTTCCCCATCGCCGTGTTGTCGGAAAAGGCGAAAATGGTGTCAGTGGTTAGCTTTAAAAAGGTAAGTGTTTAAAGGGTGTTTTAACCTTTTCAACACTGGGAGAGGCTGACCAATTGTACTACATTCTCAGCAAACGTATCATTTATCTATTGGTTATTCAGTATGAACAGAAACAAAAAGGTTTTATTTGACCTTGAGGCCTGCATATAAAACACACTGTGCTAGAGTAAAATTATAAAATGGAAAACACAATATTGATCTGAGACCTGTATACATGTTTTTTTTAATGATTTAATATTATAAAAAATGTTTTAATTTCTAAGGTTTTATATATTATATATTTTTGTTGTTTTTATACTTTGAAAAAATTATTTTACAATTGTATCCAAAAATATCAAATCATTTGAAATGTGTACCCAGCAATACGAAATTGAGGTCTAGGAAGTAAAACACAATTAAATATGAATATAACCATTAAAGGAACACTATAGTCCCCTAAATTACTTTAGCTAAATAAAGCGGTTTTAGTGTATAGATCATTCCCCTGCAATTTCACTGCTCAATTCACTGTCATTTAGGAGTTAAATCACTTTGTTTCTGTTTATGCAGCCCTAGCCACACCTCCCCTGGCTATGATTGACAGCCTGCATGAAAAAAAAAACTGGTTTCACTTTCAAACATGTAATTTACCTTAAATAATTGTATCTCAATCTCTAAATTGAACTTTAATCACATACAGGAGGCTCTTGCAGGGTCTAGCAAGCTATTAACATGGAATAAGAAAATCTTAATTAAACAGAACTTGCAATAAAGAAAGCCTAAATAGGGCTCTCTTTACAGGAAGTGTTTATGGAAGGCTGTGCAAGTCACATGCAGGGAGGTGTGACTAGGGTTCATAAACAAAGGGATTTAACAACTAAATGGCAGAGGATTGAGCAGTGAGGCTGAAGGGGCATGTTCTATACACCAAAACTGCTTCATTAAGCTAAAGTTGTTCAGGTGACTATAGTGTCCATTTAATAATTTAAATAGTATTGAGCAGAATATGCTATTACAATATTACTTTAATAGACATCTGATATGTAGACCACAACTATACGTCGTCTTCTAATACTATTAGCTATATACCTGGTCTCTCAAGCTGATGATACAACATATTCACCACACTTAACCCTTCAGTATATTTGCCATTTAGCAGAGAAAACTTTAAGTGTTCCTGTTGTGATATGTCTCATCAGGTTATTCAAAAACTTCAATCATTGTTTGAAATTTGTCAGTAATTATTTTCTATCAAACATTTCTCTGGTGATAACATAATCCATTCTGGATAGAAAGTACAAATCCAGTGGAATAATGAAAGCTGTCTTTTCTTCATCTTATAATTTCATAAAAATACAATGAAGGATGGGATTGTATGGTTCTCTGATTAATAGTTTTCTTCCAGGCAAATATGTAGATATAAACAATTACCATGTAAGGAACACAGTGTAAATCAAGGTCAAAAACATGAAAAGCTAGCTAAAGAGAAAAAGTGCTACCTACAAACTAGGTGATCTATTATAACTCCATTCCCCATGGAGTTAAAACATTAATAGTACATACAAAACGAAGAGGAGCACACTAAATGAAAAATCTATTGTATTTAATTCATGCTAAAATATATCATATGAAAATACACACAAAATATATAAAAGACATGCAAAAAATATAGTACAAGCAATCTGTGAGACAAAACATTCAAGCAGAAGCCTGTCCTACCTCTTACATAAAGTTAAACAACCAAAATAAAGTGATATATAAATTCATGAAGCAGAAGAAGAAAAATAGACAACATACCAGAAAATACTGGCAAAACGAGGAACAGTGAAAAGTGAGCGAACACCAACAAAGAAGCCCCCCAACGTTTCAGCTATGAGCCTTTCTCAAGGGAGGATACAAAGAACAAATAAACTAACAGTATTATTTGCATTCTTGATTGAAACAATTAAATGCAGCATGAGAAAGGGTGGCCACCCATTAATGAACAGAGTCATATGCGCCTGTGGTTCCAAGACTCAAGTGGAAATGTCTCATATTAGGAATGAACATAAATATGGCAGAGTCATCAAAGATATTGGAAGATATTGATCTGGACCTGTTCCTGAACTTGGTGGATTCATACAGCTTGTTTGTTGATTATTCATGAAGCATCCATTTAATCTTTTATTTCACCATCATGTTAGAATCATACAATTTAAAAGGTAGTGTGGTGGGCTCATTTATTGAGTATTAAGTAACTCCATCCAGGCTATTTTTCTGGTCATCATCAAGATATGACTCAGTGGACAAATATCTACCATCTTTGGTAGTAACATTAACAGCTAAGACTATTACGTTGTCCAATCATAACTGGTGACATCTGAAGTAAAACTCTGCTTCTGTAGTATCCTAGACTAGAGAGTGTTTGATCCCTGTATGTTCATTGGTTCACCAGCCCTCATGGAGCATAATGCTTCAGATGTGTATGATAGGATAAACAATACATTAATAATTTGTCCAATTAGAGCGTAGAGCTAATTAATAATGCATTCCTGGAATAAACTCATTGGACACCTCAAGAGATAGCCTAGATGTATACCTCCACTTTGTTTTTTTCGATCCCTGGAGGTCTGGTGAAGTTCATCAGGCTTCTGTAGAGTAGCTGAAGCCACGACCATCACCCTTCATTGTCTGAGAGAATTAAATGCGATTCCAAATACATAAAGATTTGCACGGAATTGACTTTCACCAGTCAGTAACTCTCGTTCCAGGCTGGTTGATGACACCATAATGACGCTGCCAGAGATTTAAATAAACCTCCAGCAGCAGAGAGGATCACTGAATTAGTCATGGTGTTTGGAATAAGTATTTAAGGAGTTGCCAAAAGCTTCAAATCTAATCAAATAGGGTACTTCCAAACACAGAAACATAGAATGTGACGGCAGATAAGAACCATTCGGTCCATCTAGTCTGCCCAATTATTTTTAAATACTTTTTTGATTCCCCGGCCTTATCTTATAGTTAGGATAGCATTATGCATATCCCATGCATGCTTAAACTCCTTTACTGTGTTAACTTCTACCACTTCAGCTGGAAGGCTATTCCATGCATCCACTACCCTTTCAGTAAAGTAATACTTCCTGATATTATTTTTAAACCTTTGCCCCTCTAATTTAAGACTATGTACTCTTGTTGTGGTAGCTCTTCTTCTTTTAAATATAGTTTCCTCCTTTACTGCGTTGATTCCCTTTATGTATTGAAATGTTTCTGTCATATCCCCCCTTCTCATTTTTCCTCCAATCCATACATGTTAAGTTCCTTTAACCTTTCCTTGTAAGAAAAAAAAGTGCATTCATTCTAATGGATGAGAATATCAATTTTTGCTTTACAAATCACTGGTAAGACCACATATTGAATAAATACATACAGAGACTGTGTCATATGAAAGGCCAGGTGTCATATGAAAGGCCAGGTGTGGTCCAAGGGGCTACAAGGGGATTTGCACTCTGGACTCTTTCTGCCTTAGTTCTGCTGTTGTGCCTCTGAGCCACACTTCAGCTCATAATGACACTATGACCTGTCCCACCTGAGATATCCAGCTGTTCCTATGGCACAGCTTCATTAGGTTCAAATGAGTTATAAGAAGTTAATTTATATGTCTCTCATTCTGATGAATCAGGGCCTCAGATCCTATCAGACAGGGTTTTTTTAACCTTGGATTCTGACATTGATAACATTAGCATCTCCATCAATGCCTGGAGGTCGTCATAACAGTATGGTCAAAACAAATGGCCTAACCCTTAAACAGGGTTTTAGATATTTACACAAGCATTACATGGCTCCTTTATTGTGGTGGGTTAAAATAATTCTTTATGACATAAAGAACCTTAGCACGATGCTTATCAAATAGGCTTTTTGTGTAACACCCAGCTTAACCCCTTAAGGACCAAACTTCTGGAAGAAAAGGGAATCATGACATCTCACATATGTCATGTGTCTTTAATGGGTTAAAGGAGCAAAATAGGGTCAGGAACACAAACATGTATTCCTGACCATATAGTGTGAAAACCACTATCTGGCCCCCTTGGCCCCCTTTGCCTCCCTAAATATAGTAAAATCTGAAGCTGCTGCCTCTGTCTGTGAACTTTCTCTGACATCATCAGAAGTGATGGCCTGATCCAATCACAATGCTTCCCCATAGGATTGACTGACACTGACACAGAGGCAGATCAGGGGCAGAGCCAGCACAATTCAAACACAGCCCTGGCCAATCAGCATCTCCTCATAGTGATGAATTGAATCAATGAATCTCTATGAGGAAAGTTCAGTGTCTGCATGCAGAGGGAGGAGACAGTGAATGTTTGGATGCATTTTAGGCAGCCGTGACCCAGGAAGGATCTCTAACAGTTATCTAAGGAGTGGCCAGTGAAGTTATCACTAGGCTGTAATGTAAACACTGCATTTTCTCTGAAAAGACAGTATTTACAGCAAAAAGCCTGAAGGTAACGATTCTACTCACCAGAACAAATTTAATAAGCTGTAGTTGTTCTGGTGACTATAGTGTCCCTTTAATAAAGACCTTGTATTGAAGTTGTAATAACTGGGGTTTCTTTCATCACTAAGAAAAAATGCTGGATCATTGTTTCTCAAGAATGAATATCTGTCTAGATAAAGGATTTGTGCAATAATATGAACTCAATTTGATGTATTAATTTATAGTTTGCATCAAAGTTATATCAGCTATAAATGTAAACCGAGTCTGTAATGACAGATTGCTGCTATGTGGTAGGTAACCTTGCAAATTTAGTTTGCCAGAATTCATTTCATTGCCAATGATAATACAGTGTGAAAATCCATGAACTATGAACTGCAACATTGTGACAACATGATCACAAAAACCCCCCCAAAACAACAACTCACATAATCTGAAACTAAATAGGCACTAACTCATCTGGGATTAATTCACTAAACACACCATTTTAACAAACTGAAAACTGAATTGCAAAAACAGCCAAACTGTGATTATAGCTGGGTTATAGAATCTTCCCAAATCTGCAGTCTTCCCCTAGATAACACAATTCTATTTACAATTAACTAATATTCGCTTATTAGTGAAAAAAAAAACATCTGTATTGAGATTATTCTTAGTGACCAAATATCTGAGCAAATTTCAATTTATCTCAGATTCATGTTTGCTGAATATATCCTGTGGCGAACAGAACCTCGCCACGGGTTCCTGGAGGAGCCTGCTTGCCAGCCTCCTGCCTCAGGACTATGGCCCCTGCAATAGACCTTGGGTAATATACTTTAAAAAGGCTCTGTTTGTGCAATTGGAATTATATGTAGAGTTGAGCGGACACCTGGATGTTCGGGTCCGGCGGGTTCGGCCGAACTTTGAAAAAAAGTCCGGGTTCGGGCTCAAACTTGACCCCGAACTTGACCCCGAACACCATTGAAGTCAATGGGGACCCGAACTTTTGGCCACCAAATTGGTTCTAAAAAACTCCTGGAAAGGGCTAGAGGGCTGCAAAAGGAAGTCAAATGGGGATAAGAGTAGGACAAGTGCCCTGCAAACAAATGTGGATAGGGGAATCACTTAAAAATAACATAAAATAAGCAGCCACTTAGTAGATAACTCCCTAATTTACACGGTATTAGGGAGCTATCTACCAAAAGGCTGAAAGACCTAAATTGGTCACCTAAATTGGTCTTTCAGCCACATTTACTAATACTAAGTAAAGATTACTTAGTATTAGTAAATTCAGCCCTTACTCGCTATACCGCAAGTAGGGGCGTGTCTAGTAAACAGTGAGCAGCCAGTGGCTGCTCACTGTAAAAAAAAACAAAAAAAACCTATTACCCCCACCCCTGTGCGACGGGTGGGGGCCCTAAATAAGAATGTGGAGGGGGGGACCTACTGTCCTCCCCCCCGGCCCTCACCCCTATGCGGCAGGTGGGGGCCCTAAATAACAATAAGGGGGGACACCTACTGTCCTCCCCTCCGGATCCCAACCCTTAGCAGTGGGTGGGGGCCATATATAAAAATAGGGGGGGGACCTAATGTTCTCCCCCCGGCCCTCACCCCTGAGCGGTGGTTGGGGTCCATAAATAAAAATTGGGGGGGACCTAATGTCCTCCCCCCCGGCCTCCACCCCTGCGCAACGGGTGAGGGCCCTAAATAACAATAAGGGGGGACCTAATGTCCTCCCCCCAGCCCCCACCCATGCACAGCAGGTCCTAAATAACAATAAGGGGGGGACCTAATGTCCTCCCCCCGGCCCCCACCCCTGAGCAACTAGGGGTTCCCAAATCCCTAGTCACCCCCCTCCCCCCAAAAAAAATTACCCCTACCTACCCCCCTCATCCTAAAAATAATGAGGGGGGACCCTTGTCTAAATACCTGTAAAAAAAAAAATAGACTTACCATTTGATGTCTTCTTTCTTCAAAAATCTTCTTTTTTCAGCCCCAAAAAAGGACAAATAAAAATCCAGAATAACCACTGCACTTTAAAAAAAAAAAAGCTAACCAATCAGAGTGCTCTGTGTCATTTTACACAGCATGGGAAAATTTAATAGACATGACCCTACTAGCTGGGTCACATGCTACACTGGCCAATCACAGCCATGCCATTAGTAGGCATGGCTGTGATGGCTTCTAAGGGCACACGAGTCAAACGCTTGTTGATTGGCTGCCCTGCGGCCTTTCAAAACGCGTCATTAAATCGCCGAACTCTGAACTCCAACCCGAACATACAGTGATATGTCCGTGTCCGTGTCCGGGTCTGGGGTCCAAAACACGTAATGTTCGGTATGAACCCGAACTTATCAGTTCGGGTTCGCTCAACTCTAATTATATGCTTCGGGAACCAAACAGCCGCACGAACCAGAGACCACCCGGGAGCCCAATTGTTAAGCCCAATTGATACTTTGTAGCAATTTCCACCGCAGTGTTCTAAGTGTTCGTCTGTGTGGCTGCATTTCATATGAACAACCATGAGGTGGGGGCCATCTTGTTCCTGCGAATGCAAGCAGTGGTGTTTGGGCATGAATCTCATGGAACTAGAATCGGACACAGAAACTCCTGAACACCGCTTGACTTCCATCATCGCCGGCGTTCGGTTCTACCCCACTTAGAAAGTCACTGTTCTTGTTTCCACGAACAAGGGGAACAGGCTACACAAGTAATTTAAGTATTCCATTCGTTGTTTTATGTACTTTTGTGCTCCTGAAAAGAGACAAACCATTAGCCCTGATTCCCTGGAACTATTGTGGGCATAAGAGCATGTGCACGGTTGGTCAAATAAGTGACTTCTATGAAAATCCCGAACTCCTGAACCAAACTTGGTGATTTTTGGATATGTTGGTCACCCAGATCGTGGTTATCAGGGGATGTGACTTTTGTGGGGTTTTCATGCGTTTTGAGGGTGCTTTTGGGGTTTGTTAAATTGTATGTTTTTGTACCTGAGAGATGGGAGGAATGTGTGGAATATTTGCTCGTAATTACTCTCCTCTCAGGTCCAGTGGGGAATGCCCCTGGAATGGGATTAAGAAAACCCCATGAATGAGGAGTTGCACGAAAGGCCGCATGTAGCTCCCATTAAACCAGTTCCAGTTCATCCCCAGCATAGTGCCTTGTCTCATGTCTGTGGGAGAAGGTTATACAGGCTATACAGGCTATGCCACTAGGTCGTCCAGGGTGGGAAGGAATGGCGAGACCCCAGCACAAGCTGCGGCAGCTAAGGGCCTACAGTACTGATAGTGTCTGGTGGAGTACTCAGTGAGCACTAGGAAGCAGCGATTGGTGGAGGTACCCAGTCAGGGTGCCAGGCGGTCCGCCACATATCCTATATATCCTGTAACCACCACTAAAGCGCTCTATAATAGTTATGATATCAGGATTACTCTAACACCCCTTTCCCATTGTAAGTAGTTAAACTGGTTTAGAATTCAGGCAGCCAGGAGCTTAAGAGCTTCCATTAGTTCCCCTGAGCTAGACCCTTCAGTGCAGGGCTTGTCTGTTGGCTGAGAGTGTCAGCTGTTCTCACTCAGCCTATAAATTAAGCCATGCACTGCAGGGCTTAGCTCAAACAGAGTGCATCTGGCTCTCCTGTAGGCTGAAGTGGAGGTGGGGAGTGGCACAAGGCAAAAGGCAAACCACAGGTAAGAAGTCAAACCATTTTACAATTATTTGACCACTTACATTTCGGTTTACCCTTGTCACTGACAATCTTCTGGGCAGAGTAGAGAAGTAGAAAGACTGGACAGGCCAAAGGAAAAAAAAGGAATATTATGTTTTTGTTTTGTTTTTTTGTTGTGGGGGTGGGCAACTGGCATGCGAAGGGTAAATGAACAGCCAAAAATTGCACAATAGCATTTATGGTGCCTGGGGTGTGTTCCTTTAAGCACAGCAACCAAAGATAGGCAGCTTTAACTTTTCATTTTGTAATTTGGTAAAGATGTCTGCCCCTTCTCCTGAATGCAAGCAAAGCTGGTTTTATGTAGATCAGGGCGGCCAACACACGGTCTCTGTATGTTGTTGGACTACACTACCCATTACTCTAAAGTTAAAACAAATACAATTCTTCTTAAGATAAAAGTGTTACTTTTTCAATTTACATTTGAAAATAGAAAAATTCAGAATTGGAAATTAGGGTAAGATTTTTTTTGTCTTATTGTATTGTGTTAACACATTACTGTGTTGTATACAAAGCCACTGATATTGTTCTAGATCCCGTCAACATTTACACCCCGCATGACATTAACAGCATTCTAACACAAGTTCAGCCCAAACACATACATACTGAGGCATCTCATGATGGAGTGTGCTCTCCTCATGCTTCCAAATGTCACTTTAAAAAGGTGCATGGTATTAAATCCATCTACATTACTCCCCCTGGATTTAAAAGCATATACATTTCGATGGCGTAGGGTATGTCCCTTTAAATATGTTCTGGTGGAATGTCTTGTGAAAGTAGTCTACAGTCAGAATGCAGCAGCAGGGCCCCCACTTATCCCTCCTTCACAAGATACTGCTGCTTCCCCATAGCCTTGGAATAAAGGTGCATTCCTTCACATTTCAGCAATTCGGACCAATGGCATTTGGTTCAGTTCGGGACTTCGGAAATTCGACACTTTGGCAATTCGGAACTTCAACAATTCAGCACTTTGGCAATTTGGAACTTCGGTAAATTGGGACCCTAACCCTACCCCTAACCCTACCTCTAACTCCAAACCCCTATCACCAAAACCCCTAAACCTTACACCTAACCCACTTCGGCATTTCGGAACTTCAGCAATTCGCAATTTGGAAATTCAGCAATTTGAACTTCGGACATTCGTAAGTATCCGAATGTCTGAATTTCACAAAATTTGTCCGAATGTGTCAAGGCAATTTAGTGAGGATCGGCACTTTGGAAATTTGGCACTTCGGCAATTTGGAAATTCAGCAATTCGGCAATTTGAACTTCGGACATTCGTAAATATCCGAATGTCTGAATTTCACGAAATTTGTCCGAATGTACATTCGGAATGAAACGAATTGCACATGTCTACAATATTTACATACTAAAACCACTAGGTTAAGATGTAGTGGATTTGGTGCTTAGTGTGTCAAGGTGTAGTTCCATACAGTAGTGGTTTAATGTTTGACCACAGCAGGAGTTTTACAAGTATTATCAGCTTTCCTTGTTTATTTTATTCCATACTTTTATAACCATAAGCAGTCAAATACTGCTACTTCATGTAAAAACAAAAAGTTAAATGGCGAGAAATGTAAAAAAATAATAATGAAACAAAATGTCAACTTACAGTTTTCTTCAGCATTTTGACAGCAAATGGCTTCTGTGTTCCTTTTTGTCGACATCTGTATACAATGGAAGTTGCTCCCCTGAAGGAAAGAGAGGCAATGAGCTGAAGTATCGTATTGTATTAACACATTATTGTGTTGTATTCTAACACATTCTTAACAACAGCAAAGCCAACCCATCAGTAAAACAGTGAGATCATATCCATCAAACAATGAATTGGCACAAGGTTTGCAAATTTTAGATCAATAGATGAACTCACAAACATCTGTATCTGATCTGAGTTAAAGATGAGTTTCTGTTTAATATGGGTATTCTTTACTTGTTTGTTGTCAAGGCAGTACAATTCAGTGTCTAGCGTGTTTCCATTAGAAGTGCATATCTCCTGCTCTGTTAATTTAACTTAAATCACATACTGGAGGCTCTTTTAGGCTATTAACAGAGTAGGAGAAATTCTAAATTAAACAGACTGTACAATAAGAAAGTTTGAAAATTAGATCTCTTTACAGGAAATGTTTAGGGAGACTTTGTAGGTCCCATGAAGGGAGGTGTGGCTAGGGCTTCATAAAATAATTACTCATAAATGACAGAGAATTGAGCAGTGAGACTGCAGGGACATGATCTATACACCGAAATTGCTTCATTAAGATAAAGTTGTTTCAGTGCTTATAGTGTCCCCTTTATTCACTAAACAGTAATTTGTAGTGAATTGAACACCAAATGGCAAAATTTGTGGGGAAAATACCTGATTCAACTCAGCCAGTGATAGCTTGGCTATTTTAACCTAGGTCTTGCAATCTGGCTTTAATTTCATAACAATTCAGAGTTTTGTTATTGAAAATGTATTTTATTTTTTTCACGAATTAGTGAATTTAAACTCAAATCAAACATTGATTACAATATCCAATATATGAAATTTCTGAAACAGCTATTTCTGCTTAGATTTTTGGATTTCCATTGAATACAATTTGAAGTTTAGTGAATAAACGCCATTATGTTGATTAGAGATTAATATTATGTGGAAACCCATTCAGCCAGTTTGATTATTTTCCTGGATCTCTATATTTCCACACATATTAAATTAAGAATATTTAATGGATCAAATCACACAATAAATAATAAAGTAGAGTTGTGCACGTCGGGAAAAATTGGTTTGTTTGAATAGATTTGGGCTAAAATTAATTTTGGTTCATCCAAATTGAATTTCATCCATTTAATGATGCAGTTAAGACTAAATTCATCCAAGACACTAAGACATATTTGTTTATAAAACATGACAAATATGAAGCTGGGAATTTGTCGATATCTGGCTATATTTAATAGTATAGGCATTTTTTCAACAAGGCAAAAACAAGGGCTAAATCAAGGGCGCACTGCTAAATAAGGTCCCATCACTTTGGAAACCAATAGATGTATCTCAACATTTTTACACTTTGCACAAAGAATAGCACTTGTTTTGACGTGATACATTTCCCTCTTTATTTCCAGTTTCTTTTCTTAATTAAATCTCTCAACTACAATTCACGGACAAAGACAATTTCATGGCAGAGGAATTAGATTTAATTGTAAGAAGATCTTTGCAGATTCAGACACAACATTCCACATTGCTGTCAATGCTCGATATGGACGCAGCGTCCTACGCTTGACCTTTGTTAATCATCGAGAGTCTTCGTAATGATAAAGGGACCTTTTCTAAACGTAACAATACTGCTTCGCAAATCAAAGTTTGAACTACAGAAAGATTCATTCTCTTCTTATAATAAGAGCAGGTTAATTTACATCTCAACGTATGGCATTATCGTTAACATTGACATGAAAGCACTTCAATGAAGGTATTTTATTTGCATTATACTATTATCAAAAAATCTTAAAGACAAGAAAAATGACTGCTTGTGTAACCTTCTTAATAATTTTCTCTTTTTCCAAGGCATTAAAAAAGAAGGCCACCTTTATTTCCTGCCTCTTTCCAGTTATAGAAATCCTTGCCTTTATCAACTGAAGAATTTCCAGTATCAGAATGGGTGTCAGTTACCATTATAGGTTTTTTTATTTTATTATTATTTTTTAATTATTTAAAGACAATGACTTTTACAAACAGCGAACTGGCCTCTTGATTCTAATTTCAGTATGAAGTGTTCGACACCAAGATTGTGAACAAAACCCCATGTGTAACCAACATTAGAATTCACAGAGTTTATTAAATGCGTGGACATTTTCGCATTACCTGGAACAAATACATTGAAGGGGCACTCTAGACCCCAAAAGCAATTCAGTTTTCAGTCCAGTGCTTTACGGTTTAAAAGGAAACTATAGTGCTAGGAAACAAAGTTCACTCCCATGATGACCCATGGTGCTGGGTCAGGCTCCACCTCCACTCCTCCACCAACGTCAGCCAGCAGGGGGTACCTAATGCGCATGTGTGGCGACAGCATTTGGACTTCCTCCATAGGAAAGCACGTGTAATGTTTTCCTATGGGATTTTGGGTGATGCTCGATGTCCTCATTCATAGCTTGAGGATGTTCGGCATCAGTTAGGTGACCAAAAGTTGCCTAACCACCCAGAAGTCTCTCAAGTGACTGTCTGAAAGAAAGCCACTAGAGGTGGAGTTAACCCTCAAAAGGTAATTATTGCAATTTATTAAAAACTACAATAATTACCATTGCAGGGTTAAGGGACCTGGGACACTGCATCCAGTCCACTTCAATAAGCTGATGTGGTCTGGGTGTCTATAGTGTCCTTTAACAAGGGGTCTCCTTTCCCTCAGTTCATACAAGGGCCCATTTCAAGAGAAATCAGCTAATATGAATGGATTTAGGATTAAATCTCCTCAAGCTAATAGTCACCATTAGTCTAAAGCTTTCTAATGATAAACATTATCCTGCTCAAAAGATCGACAATCCATAAGGATTTGAGGTAGGTGTTTATATATATCATTAGGTGTCTTACCCAAGGACACTTACTTTTGAGTTGTCTCAAACAGATGAAGGCTCCCCACCGTTTATTTTTTTAATTTTACTTTGCCTGGCACAACTTAATGGCAGATTCTGTCAGGACAAGTCAAGCTTGCAGCACACGCCGCGAAAAGCTCTGAGTGTTTGTTTAAGTTTGTTCAAGGTGGGGTATTAAAGAGACACTACATGTACTAGAACCACTATAGCTTAATGTAGTGGTTCTGGGGCAAACAGCTTGACCCAGCTGGGTGAGCAGTGTAAACACCACCTTTTCTGAGAAAGGGCAGTGTTTACACTGCTGCCTAATGCCACCTCTATGACACATCACTGTGACAGCCACTACAGGGACTTCATGAGTTCGCTCTGCACGGAGGGGCTGAATGCTCCCCATATTGAATCAATGCATCTCTATGAGAAGATGCTGATTGGTGCTGCACAGATATGCATGCGCACTAGCCTCCCAAGCGTTGGATTGGCTGAGATCATCAGGTTTTGTAATCTACGCCAGTGAAAATAAAATAACCTCGGCGAGAAAGATGAGTACATCCCTATTCATTTTGCTGGCACCTGGAATCTTATCTATCGGGCTGTCTGACATAATTTTGTGCACACGAAAAGCTCAGTCACATCATTAGTATAACAATAACACTTTTATTAGACTATTTCTTGCATCAGAGGGCCTGCCATTGTACTGGTGAAAGCTTACCTGGAGACTAATTACAAACTCCTGTTCCACCCAGAGGGAGGCCAATAAAATCGCATAAACACCCCATTTTGGGTCCATGTTCACGAAATAAGAGGCACTACTATATACATTAAGGGCCTTCCATTGTACTGATGAAAGCTTACCTGGAGACTAATTACAGACTCCTGTTCCACCCAGAGGGAGGCCAATAAAATCGCATAGACACCCCATTTTGGGTCCATGTTCACGAAATAAGAGGCACTACTATATACATTAAGTATTAACTTACTCTGCAGCACAATATCACATTGCACTCATATTGTATCTTCCTCTGCCTACTGACTGTTAAGAGCTCTCACACCCAACATTATCCCTTTAATAATTCCTGCATATATTATAAGTTTGTTTTCAACAGTTTAAAGAATTTTATGTAACCACTCTTCTCCCACACAGCCAATACATATAAAACCTTGTAATGAAATTATAAATTAAGGATTAAAAAGCTTTAAAATGATTATACATTAAGAGATTTGATTGTGTTGCAGTTACAATGCACTTTTCAAAGTAGGCTATCTTTAGGCAGTAATTGAAAGGCGTTCGTCAATGTTCTTAATGCATTTATGATTGTAGTCAGCATGCGTTCGTGCCGTCGATAGGCCAGTCGCCCCCACAGCCTGTTGTTAGCTTATAAAAGGGGTACCGCTAATTATGCTCTAGCATAAAATGAAATATCATAGGCAGACCATGCCTTCTTTGTTACAAATATCAGTTTGGTTTCTATGGATTATTTTATACATACTAAAAAGAGAATTTCTAACTTTTTGTAAACATAATATGAAACATTAGACATATATTATATAAATCCATGGTAGATAGTTTCCTCCCACACAATGGAACAACCCACAAACTACTTAACATATGTGAATAAGAAGTTAAGAACTCAAAATATATCGGCAAGATTTATTCCACCACCATTAATCCCTTCACCTCAAGCGGTTTGCACAAAAAAAAAAAAGCACCTGTATAATCCGAGAAATTTGGGTTTCCTGGGAAGTAATGTTCAAATATATTTTAATATCAATATGCACAAATAGCATATTATTAAATAGAAACATTAATGGATATTTTTGTTAGACATAAAAACTTTTAAAAAATCATTTACCAAATAATGAAGTAACAGGTAAGAAAACAGTGTTGTAAATAAACATATCCATATTGTATAATTATAATATATATTGTCACATTCCCATGATGTTGCCCATACCATGTCGCCCTTATTACAGCAATGTTGTTTCTTTGGACATAACTACTAATGTATGCACATAAATATGTACACTAAATTATTCATGTATATACGCACTCTGATACATGGACACATATACACATGTTCACGTGCACACGTGTATCAGTGAATTGCTGCTACAACTGCAAGAAAGGCAAACACACATATATATTCACTGCTGCCACACTTACATATGTTGGCAGACAGACACATATACACAATGTCTGATACATGTATACACTCACACAGACACCAGAATGCACTGTCAGACACGTGCACAGACATAGACACTGCCACACACACGAGCATTGCCAGACACATACACACAAACACACAGACTGTTACAAACATACACTGCAAGTAACACACTGTCAGACACATATACATGCAGACAGATACACTGTTAAAAACACACACCACACACAGTTACCATGGTGGTGTAGTGGTGATAGTGTGCTGTCCCTCCTGACAGCAGCCACCATGATGCTTGCCTGCTTCATTATAATGTGTAGTGTAACTTCAAGTAATAAGGAGCAGGGAAGGGTGTGCTTGCTGCCTGTTGCCCTCAGCCAGCTCTTCTAAATGCTTTTTTAGCCTTAGCCACCCTCTAATAACCTTCTCCTCCTTGGGGGAGGGTGACTGTCCAATTGATCTGTCATGGGGACAGCAAAAAAGCATTGAAAGTGCACCTCCTCTTTGTCTGGTTCTTTGTCAAGATTAGGCATAAACGTGCTCACTCTGCATAAGAACAATTATTCCTTGCACAGCCATAAAGATAGCCTGATGCTGAAAACACTGCATTGGCCCCATTTCTGCATGTTATACCACAGACATTATATATGTTATTATAATACACACTGGGTTGGTCTAAATGCTTTTTTTAAAACCACAGCTTAACTCTTAAAATGTTAAAATATTTTGACAAAGATTTAAATTTTTTTTAATCTATTTTTACATATTTTTATATATGATTTTTTAAAAATATTTAAATATTTTTAAAAATATATTTTAAAAGTTTATCCAAAAAGATTAAATGATTTGAAATATGAAACCAATGCCCACGCTTATTAACTACTTCTAATACCACGCCAGTAGTTAGTTGTAAGAACCCTGAAGAAATTAAAAACAGTGCAGCTTACTAAAATGGCAAAAGAATGCAAATGCCCCCATTTAATAAATTCAGCTAAAAATGATGTTTCTAAAATAAAGAGGTTTAAAAAGTGCTATAGAAAACTCTTTCCCCCCTCCCTGACTGTACAACTGATATGACCCATGTAAACTCACTTTACTGTTTAGAAGTAGTAATGAGACTTTAATTTTTAGCTCTTTTGCAGACATTAAATGAGTGGTATTGGTTCCTGGCAGATAAATTAATTCTTCTGCAGGCTGGTAATCATTTTCTGATTACAAATGTGGTTGAGTGAGGCAATATGGATTAAATATTATTTTGCAAAGGAAATGAAAGAAGGAACGTGTATACCTGATTTAGGAAGTGAAGGAGTTAAGGTGTCTTCTTGCATGCGTGTGGGTGTTGATACGCAGAAATATGTGGCATTGTTGCATGACATTTATTGTTTTGCCATTTGGAAACAATGTAGGGTTTGAATATAATGAAATTCTTTCTTTGATTTCCTTTATGAGTCAAAATAATATGGATGCTTTGCATAAGCAAAGTCAAATGTGGAATTATAGGTACATTTTATATTTCCCAGAGTACTCTTCTAAATAATTCTCTGTAAATATGCATAAATAAATAAATAGTAATTATTACACAATTCTTCAGGTTTTACAGAATATTCCAAAGGCAGCTAATCACTAAATGAGATTACCGTACATTCAGACAATTTACAAAGGCAAAATACAACAAAAGTGTGGAGATGGTGGCGCTAAGTTAACTAATAAAAAGAACGTATCTATGTAGCTGCTGTATACACTCTGTGGGTACTCCCGATACCCCACTAAACAAAAGTAATCACCAAGAAACAAAACGCTTTCAGTCTGATTGGTATTTCTACCCTTCAGGCTGTTAGTTTGAGTGCAGCGCTGTATTTATATTTGAGATAAATATTTCTATATGGGGTGTATGAAAATACACTTACCCTCTATATAGCACTTTGTGATAAGTACATAGAAAAAACAGAAAGACAAGATACAAATAATAGTGCAATATTGTATGTTATATCAAAATTGGTGTGTGAGTTATAAATATGGATAAACTCACATATTTTAGAGCCTATTACAGATTTAAGGCTCTAAACTTCCAGGTGTCTGTATCTTTAAGGTAGATCACACAACCTTCTTTTAGTTCAACGATAGTTACGTTCCTCTCCACGTCATATATAGTGAATAGATGCAGAGAAAGAGTGATAATCTAAGTGCAGTGTCTTCAATGATTAATGTGAACAGGAATAAGGCATAGAAATGCTCACCTTGTAAAGAGCTTTTTGGAAACTGGATCTAAGTATGTAGGCCTAGTGTCAATTTCTGGGGTGACACTCCCCTGACCGGAATCACAGGGCAGGATGCAGTAGAAAGGTTAAAAAGATTTATTACAAAGTATTATTAAAAATACAAAATGGAGAAATAAAGTAAACAGAGTGCAGGTCAGGAGTCCGGATACAAGTCAACAGCTCATGAGCTGCACCACTGTAACCACCTAATGGGGAGCTCCAATGAGGGGGTAACCTTCCAAAATATGTAGGTAATAGGAGTAGGTGATGTGTAGCGTCCCACAAGGGGAAACCAACATCAGGAGAGCTCCACTGTATAAGAAATGAGGAAGGGAGGCCCTACCTTTAATCAATCTAAGGATAAAAAGGGATATGCAAACAAAAAGTATAACTTGAAAAAAAGGGAGATCTACTAAACGGTGCCCAGAGGATCAGTTGTCTGGAGTACTAGCTAGCATCTAAGTTCCAGTTCCCCTAGTGTCCGAATGACAGGAAGGTAGTGTAAACGAGGTAAGGGGGAGAGAAGAGGCACAGGGTCCCCAGAGAACAAGGGACCGGGTAATCAGTTTAGATGAAAAGCCTCACACAAAAAATAAATAATTAAATAAATCTATTATTAAAAATAGCTATCTTACTAGAACAAAATTAAAAAATAATAATAGTAACAATATATAGTAAAAACAGGTATAAATTATAGATGGTGGTCAAAATGATGAACCACTTGTTGCCGAGACGCGTTTCGCCGTGAAAAACGGCTTTACAGAATATTCTAAAAGCAGCTAATCACTAAATGAGATTACATTCAAACAATGTTTATTTTGCACCATTTAATTGATCCTCACATATACCCTCCGATTTGTCTTGATTTTGCAAAAACAATGTATTTGACACAGACAAATGCAATCTTTATTAAAAACAGCCTCAGACTACAAAATGCTTGAGTGATGTACTTTCATTTTTTAATATTGTATATGATCTGCATTATTTGCCATACTACCTAAAAATTCAATGCTGCCAGAATGCTGACTACAGATGTCTGTACAATGCTAGGAATTGTAGGCTACTGTCGCAGACGACAAGTAATCAATTGTAGTGTAATACTAAGGATATACAGATCACCCCTTGGCACCACAGACGGTAAGATATGCTTAATAACAATTACTCAGAGCTATTTAATAAGTCCGCCCTCTTGAGAACTGTGGTTACTGTAAGAATTATACCAGGTTCCATGCTAAAGAGTAACCCCATTATCCACTGACCTCTTAGGTGTAGCAAGGCTAGAATTATATACTTAGAAAGTATATTTAATAAATTATGATTATGATCTACTGTGCAGTTAAATTTTGTGTCACAGCCAGGAGATGTATGGCTAGGGCAGCATAAACAGAAATATAAGTGATTTATTTACCTTCTAAATAGTAGAGAAATGAGCAGTGAAACTGCAGCGTCATGATCTATACACCAAAACTGTGATCACTCCTTTTAGTATTGTATATGATATGCATTATTACTTGACGGAGTTCATAAAAATTCTGTGTTGCTGGAATGTCAAAATAAAATCAGCATATGGACTTTATGCCACATACAGTCACAGTTTCTGGTTTTCAATGTCACACCACCTGATATTTACTGAATAAACCTCTGGCATTATTTTATAAATGTAATATCTAGATATTTTGCTATTTGAGAGATAGAGGTATCATGACCTATCTTCCTTGACTTAACAAATTAACTATTTCACAAATTAACTATTTGTCTCTGCTAACTCTTGATTTATACTAATGTTAGCATAGGAAGATGTTGATCTACTTCCAGGGATTTCATTCTCTACAAGTACAGCTGAGGTTTTAAACTTGCATTAAAACAGCTTTTTAGTAATTCTCTTGGGAAAACCGGATTTCTGAAAACCTTCCTTTGGGGTCAATTCATAAAAATTATAAAAATTAATTTAGTAAGAGGTTGATTGCCAGTTTGGTGTGAGGGTAAGATATGTATAAAAGTCAGGTAGATCAAGCTCCACTTCTTTAACGGGTATGATGAGTATTTAACATTTCATCAAGGGTATCCTACTGGCCTACACAATATGAGACACAATAGAATATAGAGAGTGGAAAAGAAAGCTGGTTATAGGGGTAAGAGGTAAGGATGGAAATAAATACAATAGTTTAGGAAGAGTCATCATCTTTAGTACTTGATGTCTTTCAGTTCAAGAAATTATTTCATTGTTGAAAGTCTTTCATTGTTGAAAGTCTTGAGAATTGTATCGCAGAGATGGGGGCATAATTGAATTAAATCAATTGGGAGAGTTCTGCAAGTTGTTTGATGCCCAGGTAAGTGAGGATTCCTCTGGCCTTTCAGAACCTCTATGGGCAGATCAACGCGTTCCCACCATAGCTACGGTAATACGCAAAATTAACGAAACATACGAACTAGATAAATTGACTGCACAAATCCAAGATTCTCCCAGAGCATTTCACAAAGTGTGGGACCCCTGTGGGACCCCTGGGTCACCAGGGGTTTGTAGATTTCTATATACCTGACAACCCTAGCACAACACTAAATTTTTTCCCTTGCTCGACTGGATGTATTTCCGCCATCAGGGAGAAAGACGCTAGCTAGGCAACTCGTCCTCCTTCTCCCATTTTTTTCTTTTAAAATCTCTCCTCTCCCCTTCCTTAACAGTAACCAGCACCCACCCTCCAACACTTGGGAACCGAGCAAGTCTCCGAAGTGAAAGAACATACAAATAATATCTATTCTGCTAAACCACCTTCATTATGATCTTACTAGCTGATGTATAGTTACAAGCTGATTTTATTGCGTATGTAACTTTTCTGAATAGTTCTTCTAAATGTTACCCTGAGTTACCCAGTAGGTCTATATTTCAAAGCGCTACATACGTAGTTTATGCTTTTTGCACAGCAGAGGTTAAAATATTCTATCAAAAGAAACACATAATTGCTAGGTGGCATAAAATCATGTGATGAATGTTGAGTTTCGAACGTAAAACAACTCATCTAAAAAAAAAATTGTGACAGCCTCAGACACCTTTTCAGTAGCGTGAGAATTGCCATGTTTCAAAGTATTAATATGCTGCTCCAGAAATAAGCAGTTTATTTGAACACTAAAAGAGGCAGGTCCTTTTGACACCACAAATTAGAAGACATAACAATCTAAATTTGAGAGGCAACTAGCTATGAGAAAGAACTGATCTCATTAGATCTCTCATCCCTTTCTGAAGGCACGTTTACATTATCATTTTATCGTGATCCAACAGTCCTGCCAGATATGTCAAATAATTAGATGACAACACTAGCAATAAAAGAATTCAATGGTTTAAAAAAAAAAAAGAAAGACAAAAAAAAAGTCATTCCAATTAGTATGTTTTTCTACCTTCTTAAGGTTGGTTTCTATTTGCCGAGACACAATGTCACAGCAGTCAAACTTCCACCGGCTCTGGATAAATGCCATAAATCTTTGCCATTGTTAGGGATTCAATGCTTTTGACAGCTTTTCTCAATCCCGACATATGATTTGGATTGCAAAGATTGTCATTGTCACCTATTCAATAACTTTCCCAGAGGCGGACGTGCAGATAATTATATACGATCAACACCATCCAAATATTTCATGATATTCGGAAAAGAGCACCAAATAAAGAAACTGTTTTTCATTTTGGCAACAAGAACATACACTGATCAGCCACAACATTAAAACCACTGACAAGTGAAGTGAACAACGTTGATTACATTGTTACAATGGTACCGTTAAGTGGTGGGATATATTAGACGGCAAGTGAACAGTCAGTCCTTGAATTTCATGTGTTAGAAGCAAAAAAAAAATGTGGGAAGCGGAAAGATCTGAGTGACTTTGACAAATAGTGATGGCTAGACAACTGGGTCAGAGCATCTCCAAAATGGCAAGTCTTGTACCAAAAGTGAACCAGCCTCATGGGTGCCCAAAGCTCATTGAAGCATGCTGGGACAAAAGGCTAGCTTATCTGGTCTAATCACACAGAAAAGCTAATGTAGCTAAAATTAGTGAAAAAAACTAATGCTGGCCATAGTAGAGAGGTGTTAGAACACACAGTGCATCACAGTTAGCAGCATATGGGGCTGTGACAAGTCAGAGTCCCTATGATGACACCTCTCCACCAAAAGTGCCTTCAATGGAGATGTGCGCAGCAGAACCGGACCATGGAGCAATGGAAGAAGGTTGCCTGGTTTTCTTTTAGATCAGATGGATGGTAGGGTGCATGTGCGTTGTTTGCCTGGGGAGGAAAAGGCAGCAGGATGCACGAAGACAGGTCAGCAGAGGCAGTGTTATGCTCTGGGAAATGTTCTGCTCGGAAAACGTGGGTCCTGGCATTCATGTGGATGTTACTTTAATATACACCACCTATCTAGAGATTGTTGCAGACAACATACACACTTTCACAGCAAAGGTGTTTTATGACAGTAGTGGTCTTTTTCAGAATGATACCCTGCCACACTGCAAAAATTGTTCAGGAATGGTTTGAGAAACATGACAAAGAGTTCAAGGTGTTGTCCTCAGCATCTTTAGAATGTGCTGGAATAACAAACCCGAGCCATTGATGCCCCACCTCTCAACTTGTAGAACTTAAATGATCTGCTGCTAATATCTTGGTGCCAGATACCACAGAACATGGTCAGAGATCTTGTGGAATTCATGCCTAGATGTTTTGGCAGCATGAGGGGGACCTGCACAATATTAGGCAGGTGACTTTACTGTTGTGGTTGATCGGTGTAAGTAATTACATAGCATTATACTAGGAATCCTGCACCACAAAAAAGGTTCACACAAAGGGATTTATTCAATTGTTTTAAATGGAAAAATAAAGGGTCTAATGAAGACTAGAATAACTCATTTGAATACAGTTAACGTAAAAAACTATAGCTACAGTCACAGTTTGGTCAGAGGTGCACTAATGGGGTGGAGGTGGGGTGGGGACAGAGGTTGCTAGTAATTCTGCCCGGGTGCCATTTAACCTGGTATGCGTTTAAGCTTGGCCATTGTAGCCTGAATGTTGAATTTTGATTCTCAATTCAGTCTTTGGTGAAAAAAACTGATTATAGGGAATTAGAGCAACAAAACTGAGTGATTTAAAAGAAAGCAGAATTGTATTCTCTACAAAGGACAGTTTAAGTATTTAGGGTTTGCCCTGGTTCCCCCAACCACATGTCTTCCAACTATCCCAATTTCTGTGGGATAGTCCTGATTATTGGGTCTGTTCTGCTATACTGACTTGGTTTCCTAGTTTCAGGGATTCAGGTCAGATTGACCTTCCAGTAATTTGTGAGGATCCGCTCCCTTTCTGTATGGGAACGCTAACCTTTGGGTAGAATCAGGGACACGATCATGTCACTTGCTTGGTCCAGTTTCTCCAGATGCCAATGCTAGGGGGGATAAAACCATAGGCTTAATTGGAGGAATATTGGTTGACAGCCATTGAGCACAATGCATTAAGCTGTGATTTCTATATTACAGGACTGTTTTCTAAAGTGTGAATTGTTGGCAATACGAGGTGAAATTAAAGTGCTTTTCAGATTATAGGCCAAAATAGCTCATTTGGAAACACTTTCAGCTAGTTGTTCAGTTTAGCTATTTCAACCTAATTCAACCTGATTCACAGTTTAGTGAACAACCTTATTTGGCTCCTCGTTCTTCAATGTGCACGCTACTTCTGACTATTTTTATATTCCTGTTCTCTTTCTATATATCTCCATTTCATGTCCTTTCTTGCACTGTTTTTTCCTTTTGTGTGTTTCTTCCTAATTTCTATTAATGCCTTGCATTTCAGCGCGAAGCGTTATCAAAAACATCAGTTCGGCAGCTGACTTGCACAGCTACTGGATACAATTCAACATGCGGGGAACACACTTCCTGGTGGATTTGGACTGGGGGAACAACGTCACACATTGACAGGAACTTGCTGAGCACACCCAATGCAATCCATCTCAAGGCGTTTGATTTAAATCCAAATTATATCAATAAACGTTATAATGTTCACTTGACCCGAGTCATTGACACTCACAAAAGAGATATCTGGATAAGAGAAAACGAATTGTCAGAATTCTCGCCTTAATTATTACAACTGACTGTTATAATTTCATGCAGTATAAAATGTCCTATTACTTGAGCTATAAAACCAAGCTCAATGTGCAATCTATCACATTTATATTTAGAATTCTAGTGTTAAAGATTCTCACTTACCAAATAGATCTGTCAAAAAATAATGATCCGGCTGCCTCATTATGAATTTATCTCGGTGAAAGTATCTTATTGCGTTTTTCCCCTAAATTGCCCTCGCTTTAGTGTTTCCAGAGAAACTCAAAATTATGTAGTTGTATCAGAGCCATAAATTTTTTTAAAGGAGCGCGATTATTACAACATATGTTCCAACATGATCAAATCTAGCCGGCCGAGAAATGCTCTCGATGTTTTAGAAACAAAAACTGCATTAAAATTTCTGCTAATGCACCCTTCCTGACCGACCTTCAAAATGTACAAAGTGTATGAAATTTGCGTTTTCATAAATATTACAATGATGGTAAGAGGACAGATACTTACTATAATACTTAAATATATTCATGACTAGGCAGCTGGCATACTGAAACTTTTGATTGTATATATTTGACTACATTATAATGTGTTCACTTGTTCATAACACTATTTCCAAACGCTTCAGCTTTATCTATTTATTTATTTTTTCAAAAAAATTTTTGGGGAGGGGGAATTAGTGGTCAGACTACGTTTTTATGGGCTAACGTTCTTTGAGCAGCCTACCACTGCTGTCCAGGATGGGTGGAATTTATATTGATAATGCGGAATATTTAATAACTCATTCTGAAGTCCACTGAAGACCTGTTTTGTTTGTCAAACTCCTTCTAAACAGCTTGACACCAGGGGAAAGAGAGTCTTGTACCAAAAACACTACAACGAGCTGTAGTGATTATATTGCTTAGAATGCCCCTTATAAATAAATATCCGATTTTTTTGCTTTTAGCACTGGTCATAATTTGTTAACTAACAGTGTGGAGTTATAATTGGAAATATTTGAAAACATTTGTAAATTTTATCTTTTTAAAAAAAAACATTTTAATAAAATTTTAATTTCCAGTTAGTGCTTTTAATTTCATAATATCCTAAGTAAAGAGATTTTGAGCCTGTTAAGTTAGTTTTATTTCATTTGGCAACAACCAGTGCTGTGCGTATTTCTCTATAGAGGTATATGCTAGCTTGGAACTTTAAATTCTCTACTTGACCTTGGTTTTGTCTGAACGGTAAGTTGCCATTTCTTGTGATGGGATTCGACGTGCAGGTATGTGTCGTCCAGATGTCTGTGCTGTTTGTCTCTGACGTTCCTTGAATCACTCAGACTGGATGATCTGTAATTTTAATGGGTGTTTTTTTTTTTTGATCATTATAATTTTTTACAGCTTGTAAGTGAATAAATGCCCAGGGGAAATTGTCACAAATGCGTTGAGTACTGAGAATGAAAGGCCAATATTCGAAGCGTACAAAGTATTTCACTGAGACAGACACCTAGAAAGTCACCTGTTCTCTAATTATCCCAATCCATCGGCAATATAAAGCAAAGTACAGCTCAGAAAACACTCAGAGAACGATAAGGCTGGTTTCTCTTCACCAGTTATTTCCGAACTGGATAACAACCATGAAAGTTGTGATTTCAATGTAATCACTGAAGAGGTTGTAAAGAGTGTTTCAGAATTAGTAAGTTAACCCTGTAACAAATTTTACTAATTATGTTTTCATTTTTTATTTAAAAATGCTAATGATAATATGAAAAAAATTTGAAAAATGTGTACCAATACTCTTATCTCTTGATAAACAGGTATATTTTAGAAGTTACAGTAAGGTGGTCTCAACCCTTGGTTTATGAAAGAGAAATTTTGAATGCACGGTCTAACTGCAGATAGCATACCTGCCAGATTCCAGGACGGAGATGGTCAGGAAAGAGAGCATTCGTGCAGGTGTTGAGCTGGTTACCACATCAAAGGAAGTGCCCCCCCCCATAGGGGGCATGCCCACCTATTAAAAGGGTGAATACTTTTATCAAAGGTGGTGTGCCTGCCCATCAAAGGGCCGGGCTTGCTCCTACACAGGGTGGCCAGGCTTGCTCCTACACAGGGTGGCCAGGCTTGCTCCTACACAGGGTGGCCAGGCTTACTCCTACACAGGGTGGCCAGGCTTACTCCTACACAGGGTGGCCAGGCTTACTCCTACACAGGGTGGCCAGGCTTACTCCTACACAGGGTGGCCAGGCTTATTCCTACATATGGTAGCCAGGCTTACGTCTACACAGGGTGGCCAGGCTTATTCCTACATATGGTAGCCAGGCTTACGTCTACACAGGGTGGCCAGGCTTACTCCTGCACAGGGTGGCCAGGCTTACTCCTACATAGGGTGGCCAGGCTTACTCCTACATATGGTAGCCAGGCTTACTCCTACACAGGGTGGCCAGGCAGACTGACAGCAAGCTCCCTCATGGATGGAGCGCTGTGGAAACACTCTGTGCATGATCCTAGTGCCCAGCCTCCTGCATTTTGAAATCTGCCAGCAGAGTTTTAATGCAGGTCCATGGGACCTATATTTGCTAGGATTGAACACCAAAATTCAGAACTGTCCTTACAAATTCGGGATTCGGCAATTCTGATGATGTCACCAAGGGGGCGAGGGCAGTACCTGAGCAGCGCTGGAAATAAGGTGAGTTTTAATTGCTTTTAAGTAAGCTAAGTGGGGGGCAAGCCAGCTAAATGGTGGGTTAAGCCCTAAAGGGTCAGGAATACTTGTTTGAGTTCCTTTAATACAGTCATGGTCATTTCTGCAATAGAAGACCTGGTCCAGTTGAGACTGAGAGAGAACTTGCATTATCAAGGTAAAGATATATAACACTAGATTGGGAGCATGTACAACTATAATCTAGATCACAGGTTTTCAGAGCAGTAAACACGTTACTCCTTTGCTACGAGCTCTTTCTGTTTATTGATTGCTTTTCTGACACAGTTAAATGTAAATTGACCTCATTTTGTATTTTTAATTTGTTCATCCTTTATAGAAAGTTTTGGTAAATAATATGCTTTAGACCAGGCTTCCCCAAACTCCAGCCCTCCAGATGTTGCTGAACTACAACTCCCATGATTCTATTAATTAAATATATAGGCTGAGAATTGTAGTTCAGCAACATCTGGAGGGCCGGAGTTTGGGGAAGCCTGCTTTAGACAGTATACAGGGTTCTTTACCCTGCAATATTTGCATAGGGTATAAAATGTTATTATAAAGCAAAAATAAATGTCTTTCACGTACAGTAGGTGTGAACTAAATAGATAAATAAAAATGGTCAAATAGTCTGCTCATCTGTACTTGTAAATCCCGGAAAGGCATTACTAGCAAAATACCTCACTGAAAATGACAACAGAATATAAAAATAATGTCTGTCCGCATACAGTAAATACAGTTAAATAATATATTACTAAAATGAAAGTTTTTACAACTGCTATAGCAATCTTTATCAATCTCTGGACTTCTCATAATTTTCCTTGTGATTCCTGCACTGGATTGTCAGTGTTTCCAGTATTCGATATAAACCTGAACCAAACTTCATAACAATCTGCTGCTCCTAATCTGTTTCTTGCCACATCTCCTCTATTTACAGCCCTTGGACAAGCTACCTGATAATACCGGACTATCACTACCCTTCCAAGGTTGCCCAAAACCTGGCTAGGTGACAGTGGTTTACCACTGCCAGGTACCTGCTCTGCATTGTGAGCTCCAGACCATGTGTGATTACACAACCAAAAAACTAAGATAGGAAGGACCTCTGGGAGCATCAGCATATGAGAGGACCATTATAATTCTATAGACCTGTTCTTCCTTCTTTCAGATATTTCTCAATGGGTTATTCAGGAGATAATCCCATGGGTAGCTTGTTCTAACGTTTAAGATATGTTTCCATGTCATACTGGGTATGTCTTATTGAATAAACATGGTCTGCACAAAGAAGACAGTCACAATACATGCTATTCCTATAGGTGCAGCCAGAGGCAGTGAAATTATTTTAGATATTTGACTTGAGCAACTCAGTGTTTCATTGATGGGACACTATAGGCATCGGAACAACTTTGGTTTAATGAAGCAGTTTTAGTATATAGATCATGCCCCTGCAGTCCCACTGCTTAATTCTCTGCCATTTAGGAGCAAAATTGCTTTTGTTTCTGTCGAAGCAGCCCTAGCCACACCTCCCCTGGCTGTCACTGACACAGCTTGCATGAAAAAAAAGTGCTTGCATTTTTAATCAGATATTAACTTGCTTTACAAGTTTTTATCTCCTGCTGTGTAAATTGAACTTTAAGAATACACAGAGGAGGCTTCTGCAGGGTCTAGAACGCCATTAACAGAGCAGTACATTCTAAATTACACACACTGTGAAATAAAGTAAGTTTAAACCTTAGATCTTACTTCACAGGAAGTGTTTAGGGAGGCTGTGCAAGTCACATGCAGGGAGGTGTGCCTAGGGTTTTATGATAAAAGTGATTTAACTCCTAAATGGCAGAACATTGCATGGACATAATCTATACATCAAAACTACTTCATGAAGTCAAAGTTGTTCTGATGCTATAATGTTCCTTTAGGGGCGTAACCTTTTGTTACTGATATTTTTCAACACCAAAGCTGTTATTAATGACTTAAAAAGGGATTTAAGCAAGGAAGCCATTTACACGTTGATTTCTACATTAGTATTTTATGAACCCGTAAAACATGTTAAAATATTCATAATTGTTCCAGCAAATAAATCCATTGTAATAAAAGTTGATATAAATTTTGAATTAATTTAAATATTTGAATATTTTTAAATAATCATTCTCGCTTATTGTACTAATTGCTGCATAGCCTGCTTGGGCTTGCGTACGATAAAGAAATATAAGATATATAAGATCATTTATACATTGATATGATAGAGGATACAACTTTGATCTTTTAATACAGGGTTTCGTAATCCCAATCAGCCAGCTGTCTGTTAATTAATTAACCAACCCCTTACTTCCCTGCATCAATCAAAATCTAAATTTAAAACATAAGGCACCATTTTTTTCCCCTTTGCTCCAGCACTGGTTTTCACCCAACAGAGAAATGAATTCCTCTGTCATGACTCCATTGAGTCTATCTGCATCTCTGCCATGGTACCGTAATACCAATCTTTAACCCCCTCCGGCAACATTATACAGCAACCTTTGTAGGTCAAATTTTAAGGCTCCATTCGTAATGCCTGGGAGTGGCTCTGAGTTCACTTGGTATACTACAGGTATTCTTTCCATGTTCCTTGCAACAGCTTCATAAAAAAATACAAATTGCTATGCTGGTTAATTTTTACCATTTAATATATTTTTATTTTATATTTATAAAGCTAAAAAAAAACGTTCTGCAGTTCTACACAACTGGGGAATATAGGCAATCAATATACACACACATATACAGCGGACGCTGACAGTGAGCTTACAATATAGAAATTACAGTACTTTTATACAAAGTACTTTGAAAGACGACTCAAAATATACTGTATAACAAATATCACACAGGGACTTCTAATAAAACACGTCAAAGCGTAAACTGAAAGGTCAGTCCATTGCTTGCTTTATCATCAAATGGCCCAAGGATGACTCATTAATATCTTTTGTCAGATGAATGACTGGGATAGAATTCCCTTGAAAACATGAAGACTTTGGTCCACGTTTTCTTTATTTGTCGCTGTTTGTGCTCATGATCCAAGCTGATAGGACTGACTTTCAATACTCAATGATGCTATCACAAAGTCGGACAAATCAAAACGTTTCATTATAACCTCCCAGTTCCAGAATATCAATCTTAAGATTGTGTGATTAACGACATACATAAAAGATATGATTGGCAAAATATTGTGTGGTTTTATTTTTTGAATTGTGATGGTGTTGAAAACAGACACACAATTTTGGACCGGGCTCGGAAACTCTTTTTAAAAAGAAAACAATAGTGGAACTGCTCGAACCCGTATTAAACTTCTGTATTCCTGGGATAAAATATTCCCAGTTGAAAGATATCAGTCTGCTTCTGATCACATTATATCTTCCAAGAATGAGATTCTGAATACATTTTATTTTTTAAAACTAAGAAAATGTTAGTTTTACAATTCTTGTACTTTTATTTGAAAAATAACAATAATTTGATCCCAATATGGGGATATTCCAGGTATCTAAGTTTTAGGAATACATGTTATAGAACATTGTGCAATTCTTCATATATCTCTTTGCTCTGCCTGTGACCTTCTCCTGTCCGCTGCTCGCACCCGTACGGCCAACTCGCGCTTGCAGGACTTCTTGTGGGTGGCTCCCTTCCCATAGAATAGCCTGCCTAGCGCCATCAGATTCTCCCCATGTCCTCAGTCATTTAAGAAGTGCCTTAAAACCTTTAGGAAAGCTTATGACCTCCCAGACTAACCTCTACCTCACACACCTGTCTCTTGCTCTCTCCTAAAGGGCAGCACTCTACTCTCTTCTCCAGCTCTGCTTCACTCCCACCTTATTTGACTGCTATTTCCTGTCCTAATGTGTTTTATACCCCACCTCCTATAGACTGTAAGCTCGTTTGAGCAGGGTCCTCTTCAACCTATCGTTCCTGTAAGTTTTCTTGTAATTGTCTTATTTATAGTTAATTCACCCTCTCATAATATTGTAAAGCGTTAAGGAATCTATTGGCGCTATATAAATGGCAATAATAATAATAATAATAATAATTTCACATCATGTCCAGAGCATGTTTTTTTGCATAAATAACATGTACCATAAACTCTCTCCTCTTGCCTCAAACTGCCTGTACGTTTCACAAGAAAATCTTCCAAACAAGGATTTAAGGGAAGATATAGAAGAATAAAAAAAAGCACTAAATCATGGTTCATCATCTTATTCAGTAAAAAAAATATATTTTTTAAAGCAATATTTATTAATTTCCCCATAAATAAGAAACAGCAGGTTGATAAGCACTGCGTGCTGCTATACACATAGTCAGCAGGGATTTATGGGATTATATCTTTAAAAGGATCAGAATTGGATAAAAGGTTTCAGCTACTTCCAGACATCTACAATCACCACTTTCGAAGCTGTACGTAGTGGGTAATGTGTCTATTTTAATAGAAACCGATATAATGACTAACGATTAAAAAAAATCACTGTAAAAGAATGTTACGAATTTTATTTTCCACTAAACTGAAATGTTAAAGTTTTTTTCTTTTGTTTGTTTTTGTTAACTAAAAGAGTGAATTATGGTGAAATTAATACTGAGCTTAAAGGACCACTCTAGGCACCCAGACCACTTCAGCTTAATGAAGTGGTCTGGGTGCCAGGTCCTTCTAGGGTTAACCCATTTTGTCATAATTATAGCAGTTTCAGAGAAACTGCTATAATTATGAATGGGTTAAGCCTTCCCCCTAATCCTCTAGTGGCTGTCTCATTGACAGCCACTAGAGGCGCTTGCGTGCTTCTCACTGTGATTTTCACAGTGAGAGCACGCAAGCGTCCATAGGAAAGCATTGTAAATGCTTTCCTATGTGACGGCTGAATGCGCGCGCAGCTCTTGCCGCGCGTGCGCATTCAGCCGGAGGAAGGAGGAGGAGAGCTCTCCGCCCAGCGCTGGAAAAAGGTAAGTTTTAACCCCTTTCCCCTTCCAGAGCCGGGCGGGAGGGGGACCCTGAGGGTGGGGGCACCCTCAGGGCACTATAGTGCCAGGAAAACGAGTATGTTTTCCTGGCACTATAGTGGTCCTTTAATGTAGGTCAAAATAATTAAACAGGGAATATAGGTGAGTTATGGGGAGGATTTCCGAGTCAGCTGTTTAAATTTATCTAGATTATTATTCTTATTTTTTTATTTTTTTATTTTTTTATTTGTTCTTTATTTATATCACATTTTTAAACTTTTTTTTTTTTTGGAGGGGGGTACAGAAAGAAAGAGGGTGAGGGTACATTTGCCTTTACAATGCTTATTATACATTTCCATTTACAATGCTTGCTTTACAGTTATCACAGCAGTGGATTCATGAGTTTACATAACCAGATTCGGGGGAGTTGGATTGTGGGGGTACAGGTGGAAGAATAGGGGGTACAGGTGGAAGAATAGGTTAGAAGGGGTAACATTTCTAGCGTCGGTACCTCGCGTTTTGTATCTTTGATGTATTATAATATAATTTTTATTTAGAGAGCTTGGTTCGGGGTGGGAATACAGGAAAGAAAAACCGAGGTTAAGGTATTTGGTACCGTCTTTGAAAGTCATGTATGTACTGTTTGTGGTATATGAACTTTTTGCTCAAAAGTAACTTCCATTTTTCATTGGGTACCGGGAGTCCAATTTGCACATTGTTGCGTTCTCTGTTCGTGTCTCTTGCTTGGGGGACTTTTGATGTTTTGTTGGTCTACCTTTGCTTTTGTGGGTGAATCTGTATGTTGTTTGGGTGTGGTGCGGTGTTCCTTTGGGATGCGGGTATGTCAGTCTATCGTTGAGTGTTGGTGGGGGAATGTTGCCTGTGTTGTGGATGGGGTTCTTGTAAGGGGTTTGGAGGGTGTCCCAGGAGTTAGCTTATTATTTTTTTTAAATCATTAAAGTTCACCATTATATAAATAAACCATTCTTTAATTGAAAGGGGGGCATTCCGATCTCATTGACAATGTAATATGAATGGTACAAGCCTAAATGACTTTCGTCTTTATAGCGTTTGAAGCAAGTGTTGCTGATTATTTTTTTTTAAAAAATTTCCCCTGTAAAATGACACATAAAATATCAATGACAGCTAGGAAGATTAATGGTGTTCATTTAAAAAACAGCCAGGAACACAGCTTTAGCATTTTAAGAAATGCGCATGTCATTAACGGTTGTATCAAAATGCCAGAGGGCAGCGTCCAGTGTGACAAAAAATATTATTCTTCCAATTAGTCATTGCTGGTGCTGCTGTGTTCAGCGTGAGGCTGGTGAGACATTCTGACTCTTTCAACTAGAAAATCAGTAGGTTTGGCGGGCTGCTGAAGTTATTTGGCTGATTTATCTTAACATATTGTTGCAGTTATGTAGACTTCAGTTAGAGTTCCACATCAAGAGCTCTATTTAGTTAGCAGCAAGGGAGATGGAAAAAAGAGACTGCAAGATGGAAAATTGGAGTAGAGAGACTGAGGACCAGCAGAGGTTATAAAAAACTGGTGGGATTAAAGTTGAGAGCTAAATCCAGCATTCTAAATTAAGATCGCATATAGACGGAACGATCTGAAAATGAGATAGTGTATAACAAAGCCTTGGAGTGTTTATTCTTAACAAAGTATGCACTGAAATAAATAAACACCATGGATTAGAGGTTATTATATAGCAAACCATGGGATTTTAAGTGTGCCATTCAGTTGGGCTATATTGTCACTATGATGGTTGTGCGCATGCACCAAACCAACAAGTGGCCTCATCCAGTGTGGCCATTTCACATCATTGGGATATGGCTCCAAAGTGAGCCTCAGGTTGGGGAGATAGGAGACCAGTATGTGGACCCCAGAGAAACCACACTCCAAGCAAGGAACACATGGGCAATCAAATAGCAGAGTCAGGTCAGGCCAGGGGTCAGAGTCTAATGAGACAACAGTTTGAGCACAGTACACAGGGGCAACACAATTCAATGGGCAAATGTAAAACTCTAGGTAAACCTGCTTAGTCTGTTTTGAGATTTTCATGCAGTTCCTGACAGGCCACACACCCTGCTGGCCCTCCTACACTGCCTCTTAACTTGTATAATGTTTTGGATTAGCTACCTCATTGAACCACTGCCATGCAGCAAATCCAAATGCAGGAACTAACTGTGCCCTAATGCAAGTGCCAGGATCTTTCTAGATGCTTCCCTAGATCCAGGTTGGGAGCAGGCCATGGAGGACAGGTGACTCCACCTTGGATCTTACTGGTACGTTGCGACTGGGCAATGGTCTGTGGTCAGCACGGGAGCAGGGAGAAGGGTAAAATGAGGGCTTTCACAGAAACAGAGGCCGACGCAGGATTAGGGAGAAAGCTGAATATACCAACTGACTGACTGAAGGAGAAACTAGAGAGAAACGAAGCATGGGAATAAAGCTGAAGCAAGACATGGGACATGCAGAGCGACAGCAAACAGGATATTTGGTATTAAGAGCCCTCTTACATCTGCTATCTATCTAACCACAAATGGTGGAGGTTCACTATTCATACTGACTTCTACGTGAAGAAACCCATGTAAGTTTTGTTTGGGCTTGTATCCTGTAAGAGTCCAACAATGAGACAAGCCCTTAATAATAAACACTGTACTCCAACAAGTCCACTAAATAACAATGTCAGTGACACGTCTGTGGCCACATCACTGTCTTCATAACAAACAATAACCAAGATGAATGTCCCCATGATCCTCTGTTAAACACTATGCCCTGCCCTATCATACCATGCCATTGTTCTAGCCAATGGTGAGTGAAAACCCATCCCTGGCAAGCAGAGATTCACACCTGGTGGGTATGCTATGGCTTACAGTGGTGGGTATGCTATAGCTTACAGTGGTGGGTATGCTATAGCTTACAGTGGTGGGTATGTTATAGCTTACAGTGGTGGGTATGCTATAGCTTACAGTGGTGGGTATGTTATAGCTTACAGTGGTGGGTATGCTATGGCTTACAGTGGTGGGTATGCTATAGCTTACAGTGGTGGGTATGCTATAGCTTACAGTGGTGGGTATGCTATGGCTTACAGTGGTGGGTATGCTATAGCTTACAGTGGTGGGTATGCTATGGCTTACAGTGGTGGGTATGCTATAGCTTACAGTGGTGGGTATGCTATAGCTTACAGTGGCGGGTATGCTATAGCTTACAGTGGCGGGTATGCTATGACTTACAGTGGTGGGTATGCTATAGCTTACAGTGGTGGGTATGCTATGACTTACAGTGGTGGGTATGCTATAGCTTATAGTGGTGGGTATGCTATGGCTTACAGTGGTGGGTATGCTATAGCTTACAGTGGTGGGTATGCTATGACTTACAGTGGTGGGTATGCTATGGCTTACAGTGGTGGGTATGCTATAGCTTACAGTGGTGGGTATGCTATAGCTTACAGTGGTGGGTATGCTATAGCTTACAGTGGTGGGTATGCTATGGCTTACAGTGGCAAGTAAGGTTTAGGACCCACATAGTAGCAATCAATGAATACATCATGGAAGAAATATGTGTGTGTGTGTGGGGGTGGGTTATGGCTTTTGATTGTTAACATGATTTTGTCCTAATTTGGTTTGTTTAGTATGTGTTAAGTGGAGAAAATAAAAGGCATGTTTTCCTTTTATTGTGATTAATGTTACAAATGAGTACTTTACCACCACATCCAGAGGACCCTGATTACAGAGGTTTGTAGGTCATTGCCTACTGGTTTTAAAGGGACACTGTAGTCACCAGTGCCTCCATAAACATAGTAAAAATCTTACTGTATTCAAGCCAGAAGCTGTAAATCTTGTCAGGTTCAAACCTGGAAACTTGGCAGTCCTGTGTCTGCTTTCTACCATTGAGCCACAGCAGCCTTGTTTATCATGAAGCCATTCCGGTCCTGTTCTTCCTGGCTTGTCTACAGCACTGGGGGCTGTACCTTGACTACTGCTGTGCTTCACCTGACCCTGATCAGACATCAGCAGGGTATATAAACTCAGCCTCGCCCTGTGATCTGGATCAAGTCTTTGATCCTGTTGTGTGTGTTCCGTACCAGTGTGCCTGTCTATTGTTACTCTGCTTCATATTGACCCCGGCTTCTGACATCGTTTACTCTGACCTCTGGCATCCCTTGACTTCGGCTCCTCCTCGTTGTTCCTGTCCTCTGACATCATTAAGCTGAAGTTGTTCAGGTGACTATAGTGTCCCTTTAACATCAACTTTAAATTTACTGGGCTTAGATGTGCCTTTATTAACGTGATCCTTGTAATTTTCTTCCCCCCAGTCCCCACCTCTCCCCCTGACCCATGGATAGCCCTCCTGTCCAAACAGTGCCAGCTCTCTAAAACTATATGGAAACTCTCACGCAGGTTAACCTGTTTCACTACGTAATCAAAAGTAACTTCCTTGCTAAGGAGATTGCTAAAATATATATTTGTTCACTATAGAAAAAGTAACTAACCACCATATTTTGGAGCTTTTTCTCAAAATATGGGACCATGGAGTACAACTTCATTGTGACACCCTTGTTGCCCATGCTTGTGTGTAGGACTGCTGTCATGGACCTTATGGAGTAACCCCATCTCTTTACTCTTTCCCCCATCCATTCAAATCTTTTTGAGATTTATTTTCAAGTACCTATTACTTTATTTCTGAATTATTCTCAGTCTTCATTAAACCTCTTCATGTTTTTAGCCATTTTCTTGTCTTTTCTTACAGAGGCATTTGACATTAACGTTGTACCTTAATGTCAGTTGGGCTGTAGACCGTTTCATTATATTTGATATGTGGATAATGCGGCATTTATCTGTCAGGGTTTGTACCCTCTGAATAAATATGTTTAATAAACCTTTTAAAAATTTAAATTGAAAAAAAATATATAATTCTGTTACTGGAAATAAGTGCATTGCTGGTTTGTAATGTTGCAGTTGCGTCGGTAGACTTCAGTGTTGCAGTGAACCTGTCCCTTAGTGAAGCTGTTTCTTAAAAGTCTACTGATGGACCTTAAGTGTCCCTTCAAGATCCAGACTTAATGCAACATTAACGGGCAGCAATACGTTATTTGCATAAGCTGCAATTGGTTGAGATTACAAGTTACTCAGTTAATGTCACCAAGGTGGGACAAAATTAACATCAATAATTGAGGCTAGGGTGGTATCTGGGCATTAGGAAGAGGCCTGTTTCTTTTTTCAATTTGTCGTAAAATGGTTTGAAAGTAACCCAGGTGGGCAATGCCAGGGAACTCTAATCAATATATTGCCAAGAGTGCCATTTTAAAATTACAGTGAGACCCATTGCTGCTTCTTCTGTCTGCTGGAACTACAAACACAAACCTAACATTGAAATGTTTGGTTTAGATTATGAATGTAAATCTGTACTGAATAAAAGTCAATATGGAGAGACATTTATCTTTGATGATGAGTCCGCAGTTAAACCATCAAGCTTTGCATAATATTGAAAATACATGACAATCATTCAAAAAGGAGAGAGTCCAAAAATAACTTTCAGATCCATTCTTACTAATGATGAATTGGCGTTCGGTAATAATATTATGATCACCTAATACACAGGCCTTCACAGCACCAGAGGTTAATTCAGCTTTAAGCTCAGATAACATAGTTCAAAGTCTCAGTAAAAGACAATTTATATCTGCCATTGCAACTGACCATCTCTTTCACACTGGGTGAAGTTGGCAAGGAGGTGACATGTCCGTTACAAACCCTGCTGCATGACTTTTTCCTAAATTGGCATTACTAAAAGCCTCAAGCTTTAATTATTACCCAATGATTTAATTATGCTTCAAACATTAGACAGACAGGGAGGCCAAATGCAATAGATATAACAGGCTCCTAAATCATAAGGCTCTCCAAAGTTAAAACATTAAAAGGTGCTGGCTTTATAATATCATTTAAATGTTATTCTTTGTGAATGGACTGACTATAATATTTATTTCAGCAGCCAATTCAGATAGCAACATATATCTAGATCTTTATTTATGTCTATATCTATATGTCCATCTAAACGTTTTTGTGGTTGAAATGAAAATATAGTTAAAGGCTTACTCCAAGCACCATGTCCACTTCAGTGCTTTGAAGTGGTCGTAGTGTCTGGAGTCTGTGTGTGCAGGGCCGGCCTTAGGCAATTAGGCGCCCTGTGCAAAAAGTCTTCACGGCGCCCCCCCCACCTCCCACCAAGTTGCCTGAATACAGTAACACACACAGGCACCAGGGACGTGTGTATCACGAGGCAAACAAGGCATCTGCCTTGGGCGCCACTTTGCAGGGGGCGGCAAAAAAAAGCATCCCTCCAAACCCCCAGGCAGATCCCTTGCTTGCCTCGCATCCTGGGGGCTCAAGAGCTGACCGGCTGGCCACTTTTGAGCCCCCCCAAGGCTGGCAGCGGGCAGCGAAGGAGCATACTCACCTGAGCTCTTCCTGCTCAGCTTCCTCTGCGCCGCTTAATGAAGCCGGGAGCCAGAATATGACGTCAGTCCGGCTCCCAGCATCACTAAGCGCTGCTTACTCAGCCTGTGCGCCCCCTGCCTGCCCAGCAGCCACACTGGACTGCTGGTAAGAAATCCACTACAGCTTTCCCAGGGAGGCTGGGTGGATTTAAAATAAATGTAAAAAATATTAGTTTGTGAGTGTTAGTGGAAATGTCTGTGTGTGTGTCTGTGAGTGTTTATTTTGAAGTGAATGTGTGTGTGTGTGTGTGTGTGTGTCTGTAAGTGTGTAATTGTGTGTGTCTGTAAGTGAATGTGTGTGTGTCTGTGAGTGAATGTGTGTGTTGGTCAGTGAGTGTATATGTGTCAGTCAGTGAGTGTGTATGTGTCAGTCAGTGAGTGTGTATGTGTCAGTCAGTGAGTGTGTATGTGTCATCAGTGAGTGTGTATGTGTCGGTCAGTGAGTGTGTGTCGGTCAGTGAGTGTGTCGGTCAGTGAGTGTGCCGGTCAGTGAGTGTGTATGTGTCGGTCAGTGAGTGTGTGTCGGTCAGTGTGTATGTGTCGGTCAGTGGAGTCGTGCATCTTTCAGTGAGAGTGTGCATCTGTCAGTGTGTGTCCAAGTAATAGTGTATGTGTGTATGTCATTGTTTGTCAGTGTATATGAGAGTGTGTGTCTGTCAGTGAGTGTGCGTCTGTCGGTGAGTGAGCGTCTGTCAGTCAAAGTGCGGCCTTGACAGGAAGGGGTGGGGGAAATTTAAACTCGGTTACAGGCATGTACACACACACTCAGTTAAAGGCAGTCACACATGCAGGCACAGGCACAAACAATGGCACAGCTACAGCGACACACACAGACAGACAGTCACATAGGCAGTCACACACACAGACAGACACACAGTAACACACAGACAGTTATACACACACAGGCAGGCAGTCACACAGATAGAAAGTCACACACACAGGCAGGCAGTCACACACAGACAGATAGTTACAGACAGACACACACAGGCAGGCAGGCAGTCACACACAGGCAGTCACACACACAGACAGTCACACACACAGACAGTCACACACACAGGCAGTCACATACATGGGCAGTCACACAGACAGACAGTCACACACACAGACAGTCACACACAGGCAGGCAGTCACACACAGAGACAGTCACACACAGAGACAGTCACACACACACACAGAGACAGACAGTCACACACACACACACACACAAGGACAGGCAGTCACACAGACAGTCACACACACACACACACACACACAGACAGTCACACGCACACAGGCAGGCAGTCACAGAGACAGACAGTCACACACACACACAGACAGACAGTCACACAAACAGGCAAACAGTCACACACACACACTTACCTCTTTCCAGTGGATGCAGTTGGCTGATGGGAAGCATCTTTCCCTCTTCCTGTACAGCAGGGGCTTCGGGAGGTATTAGCCCCGTCTCCGCCTCTCGATAAGCCCCGCCTCCGCCGCTCGGTAAACCCCGCCCCCTCTGCCGCGATTTTTTTTTTTTTTTAAATAGACCCGGGTGGAGAATAATTAATCCTCCAGCCAGGTACCTCTTTTAGCTCCCCTGCACTCCGGCCATGAGTGAGCTGTGTCGGCCACAGGGCGTCCCCTGTTCCATGGCGCCCTGTGCGGTCGCACAGCTCGCACACCCCTAAGGCCGGCCCTGAAGAGAATAGTCACAGTCATTCATATTGTGTTTTAACATGTCATAGTACATTTTCATTAAAGGATATTAGATAAGTTTGGCATTCCATATAATATTTAATCCAGATCAAACAAACAAAACTTATCAGGATTTGCATTTTTTTTTTATTTCAATTAAAGGAATACTATAATGTTAGGAATAAAAAGTTATTTTCCTTGCACTATTGCTCCTTCGCACCCCCGCCTCGTACATCCCTCCCCCCCGCAGTGTAAGTGTTAATAAACTCTGGGGCGGTGCTCCACCGCTCCAACAACAGGGGTGTTAATGCACATGCTCAGCAAACACCGTGAGCGCATTAGGTCCTCCACATAGTAAATATTAGATATAGAGAATCCAGGCTCCTTGTTACTGAAAAGAAAATTAAGGACCTACAAGAACGGATTGGTTCTGTACAGGTTCTGTACAGGAGCAACCCACTGTCATTTCTAAACTAGACGAGGCCACGAACCAGAAACTGATGGGTTTTGAGAAAGATCTTATATTGCGCAAAAAGAATAAATTTCAGAGAGATAAACTCGACTACCAAAATGGACAGATTAGGAGTTGGCAACGTAAGCGAAGTTCTAGTTCCAGCCAGAATAAAAACTATCTGGTAGGAATTAAGGGGGTCAGTCCTGCCCGTTCCTATTTACCCTCAAAAAGGGGGTCAAAGACAGAAAGTTAGGTCCTATGCTGATATTGTGAAGAATCCCCGGTATAGCAATAGATCCACCTCTACCACTTATGGGGAGAAATCTGTTCTGAGGAAGAAACCTATACCCCCAGTACCACGATACAAAGATAGTTCACTCAACCCCAATCATATTCCGTTGGAACATAATCCCCATTGTAATAAAGGTGAGGAGGTATTAGAGGTTGGGGCTGATTTGGCTTGTGTTTTGGGTGCTAGACCTAAAAAGACAAATCATCATAATAAGAAATATGTTACCAATAACTCAGATGATTTTTTAGAGTGCGTGCAATTGGAAAAAGAAAAAACATTCCCTTTATTCAAACGCCCCCACAAAAGGAGGGGGGCATTCGTAGAGGAACGAGGGGAAGGGGTAAACAGTCCTGCCAAAATGAGATGCCTCTGATTAAAAGCCTATTTAATCTATCAACATATAGTTTAAATGCTGGAGAAATTTCACTCCAAAATAAAGGACTCAAATATGCTCCCGATAGATTGCCAAATATAATTGATTTGTTTAAAGATCTGAATCACTTTATTAGAAAACTTACAGTTATCAGATCATTTAATCTTAGGGATGCGAAGGGTAGAGAAGAATGCCCAAAGTTTTTAAATACTCCACAGGATAAAATAACTTTTCATAATCTTATCTCATTATTGGAGGAACAAGATATTCAAGGAGAGAATGAAGACCCAATACATATAATAGAAGCTAATATTTAATCTGGGTTAAAACCCCCCTCTACATTTTACCCACAAGGGAGATAAAGGCCCTTTTCTACAAATGTTTTAGTCCTAAGAGACTTGA
>OW240916.1:315516628-315531382 GCA_933207985.1 Pelobates cultripes | reverse complement strand
AAAAAAAATGATTGAGCCCCATGAACGTTAAGATGGCGCCCACGGAGGCCTACTCGTAAGTTTCTTCGGTCTAAGACAGTTTGTCTTCCACTACACATGCTTTACCTCAGGTACTTCCAGCTACACTGAGGCAGCACCCCAGGCCACCACACACCAAGCAGCAATGTCACCCTTAGTGGTCTTGCAGAGCCGTTTTAACTGAAATATTTTTTTCTCCACAGTTTTAAGTGAATGAACCCCCATATTTCAATGCTGCTATAAGATAAACATTTTTCAGGCATCAGATCTCTATATTCTTTAGTACCTTTCCTGCTAGACCATAGAGCAGACTTCCCCAAACTCCGGCTCTCCAGATTTTGCTGAACGACAACTCCCATGATTCTCTGAATGAAATAGATAGGCTAAAAATCATGAGAGTTGTAGTTCAACAACATCTGGAGGGCCGGAGTTTGGGGAAGCCTGCCATAGAAGGTTATTTCTATGGCAGGCCCCTGAACAATGAACAGCAAGGGTCAAAAGAAAACACAGGTATGCTTAGTAGTGGTAGTTAACTGAATGATTGAAATTTCAGAAAGTTGAAATGAAGGTTGAGACTTTTGTTTCGAAATCAAATTAAAAAGAAATTCTTTGGGGTTTTAGAAATACGTTTCACGAGTTTAGTATCATGCTTTCTGTATAACCTTACTGTAAAGAAACCAACAGTTGTGCACTGAAATCTCAAGTACAAATAAGCAAAAATAATCCATTTTGTCTTAACCAAGAATAAAGCTTGTGCGTTTTCCCAGTAGAGATAATACAGACTGTAGCAGCCCATTGGCTTTTATTTACAATGCCGGATGTTGCTGGTGGGGGGCTGACCCAGGCCAGAACCCTGCGTGGGGTCCTGTAAATCTCTGAGTCCTCTGCATACTGAAAGTGACATAACACCCCTAATTACATTGTTTGTGACAGTGCCACTTTAATACCGGATATCTGGAGTTATTGTACAGCACAGTGTGGGGTTAATACAGCATTATAAGGGGTTAATACAGCACAGTGTGGGGTTAATACATCATAGTGGAAGTAATACAGCATAGCGAGGGGTTATTATAGCATGGTGGGAATAATACAGCATAGTGTGGGGTTGATACAGCGGGTACAGAGTTAATATAGCATGGCGTGGGGTTAATACAGTAGGTTTGGGGTTAATACAGAATAGTATGAAGTTAATATAGCATGGTGTGGGGTTAATACAGTGGGTACAGATTTAGTATAGCATGGAGGGGGTTAATACAGCTGGTACGGAGTTAGTATTGCATGGTGTGGGGTTAATACAGCTGGTACGGAGTTAGTATAGCACGGTGTGGGGTTAACACAGCAGGTACGGAGTTAGTATAGCACGGTGTGGGGTTAATACAGCTGGTACGGAGTTAGTATAGCATGGTGGGGGTTAATACAGTGGGTACAGAGTTAGTATAGCATGGTGGGGGTTAATACAGCTGGTACGGAGTTAGTATTGCATGGTGTGGGGTTAAAACAGCTGGTACGGAGTTAGTATAGCATGGTGTGGGGTTAATACAGAGGGTACGGAGTTAGTATAGCACGGTGTGGGGTTAATACAGCAGGTACGGAGTTAATATAGCATGTGTGGGGTTAATACAGTGGGTACGGAGTTAATATAGCATGGTGTGGGGTTAATACAGTAGATGTGGGGTTAATACAGCGTGTACAGAGTTAGTATAGCATGGTGTGGGGTTAATACAGCAGGTACGGAGTTAGTATAGCATGGTGTGGGGTTAATACAGCGGGTACAGAGTTAATATATCATGGTGTGGGGTTAATACAGCAGGTACGGAGTTAGTATAGCATGGTGTGGGGTTAATACAGCGGGTACAGAGTTAATATAGCATGGTGTGGAGTTAATACAGCAGGTACGGAGTTAGTATAGCATTGTGTGGGGTTAACACAGCAGGTATAGAGTTAATATAGCATGGTGGGGGTTAATACAGCGGGTACGGAGTTAGTATAGCATTGTGTGGGGTTAATACAGCGGGTCTGGAGTTAATATAGCATGGTGTTGGGTTAATAGAGCGGGTGCAGAGTTAGTATAGCATGGTGTAAGGTTAATACAGTAGGTGTGGGGTTAATACATAATAGTGTGGAGTTAGTATAGCATGGTGTGGGGTTAATACAGAGGGTACGGAGTTAGTATAGCACGGTGTGGGGTTAATACAGCAGGTACGGAGTTAATATAGCATGTGTGGGGTTAATACAGTGGGTACGGAGTTAATATAGCATGGTGTGGGGTTAATACAGTAGATGTGGGGTTAATACAGCGTGTACAGAGTTAGTATAGCATGGTGTGGGGTTAATACAGCAGGTACGGAGTTAGTATAGCATGGTGTGGGGTTAATACAGCGGGTACAGAGTTAATATATCATGGTGTGGGGTTAATACAGCAGGTACGGAGTTAGTATAGCATGGTGTGGGGTTAATACAGCGGGTACAGAGTTAATATAGCATGGTGTGGAGTTAATACAGCAGGTACGGAGTTAGTATAGCATTGTGTGGGGTTAACACAGCAGGTATAGAGTTAATATAGCATGGTGGGGGTTAATACAGCGGGTACGGAGTTAGTATAGCATTGTGTGGGGTTAATACAGCGGGTCTGGAGTTAATATAGCATGGTGTTGGGTTAATAGAGCGGGTGCAGAGTTAGTATAGCATGGTGTAAGGTTAATACAGTAGGTGTGGGGTTAATACATAATAGTGTGGAGTTAATATAGCATGGTGTGGGGTTAATACAGAATAGTGTGGAGTTAATATAGTATGGTGGGAGTAACAGCATATGAATGCTGTAAGCAGCTGAACAGGAAAAGCATACAATCAGCTTACACTCCTGGCAATCAGCATACAATCCAATTCCCCCAATAACGAGACGACACTTTGTTTTGAGGGTTAAGCAGGAACTGACTGTACTGGCACATACAGCCTCTTTTATTCCCAATCCACAAACTTAGTACTGCCCACAGGGTTTTACAGAACAACCAATAACACACGTACATTTCAGAAAACACTCCCAGCAATTATACACAAAATCCTCCCCTCTGCCTGTGATATAATTATGGTACACAATGGGTTAACATAATTATCATAAACAGGAAAAATACAGTTTTTATACATGTGCTATAACTTTAAAAATATACGTCCAATCTTCATAAAAAATACATATTCAGAATCAGCACACTAAACATAAAAACTCTCAAAAATCAGACAAAAGTTAGCTGGGAGTCCATTTTCCAGCCCAAAACAGTTCCATAGATTTGGGCTGTGCGGTCGGTCAATTTAAAATGGCTAAGTCCCATTCGAATGCACGAACGGGGCCGTTCGTGCATTTAGCTTAGTATAGCAGTGAGTTCAAACTGCCAAACGGGACTTAGTCTCTGCAGCTGAAAACTGAGTGTAGGAGAAGGTATGTTCATTAAAATGTGTAGCTGATTTCAGTTACATGGATTTGGCTACACATACCGCTGACCTCGTTCGAATGAACAAAGATGGCCGCCGCCACGTGTTCATTTGTCGACTGGCGGCCACTTTGACTACTTCGGCACTTTGGCTGCATCCGAAGTGCCAATTTAAAGCTGCAGAACTGCTCCAATACAATTTAAAGGGGCAGCAAGTCTTTTAAAATCCAATCTGCTAAAATAGTCTTTAACAGGCAATATCTTCCAAGGGCCATAGTCTTAAAGGGGCATTGTTCCCAAAAGTCACAGTATGTCCCCAGATGGCTCTTAAAGGGCCAGCAGCAGCATAATAAAATACAATATGCCCAAATACTGTATTTAAAGGGCCAAATCTCCCAGGGGCCATAGTCAGCAGGCTGGAGGCGGGCAAACAGGCTTCTCCAATGCCCAGTGGCGAGGTTGGTTTCGCCACACAGGGTTTCGACAAATCCCAGGCATCAAGCTGCAATGGTGACTAGGAAATTTGTCCTAGTGCCTGGGATTTGTGAACCCCGTAAGCAACCAAGGTGACCGGTTGTCTGGAATGGGAGGCGGGCAGGTGGCTCGTGGAGGGCGAGGGTGGCCGGGCTGACAGGCTGCTCATGGTTCATGAAGAATGGACAGAGGGAGGCGGGAGGCTAACTGAGTGCAGAGGCAGCAAGGGAGCTGTATTCTTTCTGCTCTGCTCCCCGCGATGCATCCCTATGAGGAGAATTCAGCATGGAGACACTGAATGTAGGTGCTGCACATTGTGCAGCACTGACCCAGAAAGCGCCTCTAATAGCTGTCTGAGTGACTGCCACTAGATGTAAGCATTGTCTTTTGTCTGAAGACAGTGTTTACATTGACAAGCGTGCACAGACAGGCTATAGTCTTAAGAACCACTACATTAAATTGTAGTGGTTCTGGTTCTATAGTGTCTCTTTAAGAATTGTATTTTGGACGTTGAAAAATCTGGCTCCTAATTTTTTTATCTGGCTCCTAGATTCCATGCAAATTTGTCAAGCCCTGCTCTAAAGCATAAACATAACTTTTTAAAAAAGTTTTATCTTCCCACAAGATAATGCACTGTATGAGGGTATTCTGTAAACTAAGACATTTCGCGTGGTTCATTAGATTGTAAGCTCTTCTGCTACTTCGGTTCTTTAGGCCTAACATTTGCAATTCTTTACTAAAATTTGCGCAATCCCTGGTTTACTGAATAAATGCTTTAGCAAATCCACTTAATAATAGGAGAACAGCTAAAGTCTTCCAACCCGAAATGTTTTGTCAGGGTGTTCAACATAATGCAAGTGATGTTCTGCTGCCATACAGCTTGTTTTTAAAAGTATATCAATGGAAGCCAACATTTACTGGTTCAGGTTGGTTACATATGGATTAACAATAATGCCTCCCCACCCACCCCATAAAATAATAAAACAAAAAATCAATTCTAACTTAGCCAAGTTACGGACATGGAAACTATGTCATTAAAAGATGAACTCTCAATATGCAACTCCAGGTGTAGTAATACATTTGGGCTTCTCCATAAAGCAGATCTTTTATTGTGTCTTGCCATGGCATTTACCAATAAACAAACAAATACAGAAATAGTTGCTCACGAGAGAAGACAAATTGCAAAGAAAATATGCGATGTTGAAAAAAGGATCTTTCACTCGTTATCCATAGATCTTTTTGTGCACGTGTAAGACTCCATAGACAGCTAATGTGCATTGTAGGAAAAAGTGCCATTTGGATTACCATCAACCATCTTACGTGATGGCTACTGGGCAATAGCAAAATAAGACCAGTGGAAGATGATTAAAACCCCATATTTTGCCATATTATTTTCATAGTATCTACTCTGTCTTATATCTATTGATACTGCTGGAATTCCAATGAAAGTCCAATACAAACATTCATAAAGTGCAGATTTAAACCATCCAACCTGACGTCTAATGGCACTGTGATGCCCCAAGTGGTTTATCCTTTGATTGGAACATATAAGATGCAAGAAAATGATTATTTTACTCTAGTCTACATGCTTGTAAGTAAGCAAGCTTTGTGCTGAGGTTCAGAGTGCAACTCATACTCACTGTATAAAATAATACATAATAAATACTCACTGTATAAAATACATAATAAATAATAAATACTCACTGTATAAAATAATAAATAATCAGAACGAGAACATTTCAGGATATGGTGTAGAGAGCTAACCATCTCCAGTCACTCTTGTGTAGCTGCACCATGTAACGGATCACCTGGCACCCCGACTGGGTACCTCCGTTGAAGGATGCTCCTAGTGCTTCCTGAGGGCTCCAAGCACTCCAACCAACACCATAACCACTGTAGACTCCTCCAGAGAGCAAGACAGGAACAAGCTCTTACAAGAGCTTAGTAGTGATATAGCAAGGGAGTATGACTAGCATAGCAATCCCTTGTAGCAGATTCCCCCAGTAACGAGACGACACTTCATTTTGAGGGTCAAGCAGAACTGACTGTACTGGCACATACAGCCTCTTTTATTCACAATCCACAAACATAGTACTGCCCACAGGGTTTTGAAATACAACCAATCAATCAGTACAATACACACAGAAACTCCCACACAAAATCCTCCCCTCTGCCTGTGATATGATTACTGAACACAATGGGTAATATAATTATCACAGGCAGAGAAATACAGTTTTTACAAAATATTAATAACTTCCAAAATATACATGCCATTCACATAAAACATACATTTTCAGAATCCGCATGCTTGAAATATACATATACTCAAAAATCAGGGCAATTGGTTCAGGGGTTAAAAAGTTAAGGGAAAGTCCTATTTGACAAAAAACAGTTCCACAGAGTCTTCTATAGTGGAGATAATTGGGAAGTAATCCAATTATCTCCTAGGACAGAGGCAAAACTCCATTAGCCACATGGTAGCAAAATACAATAAAATACATAAAAATATATAACTGTGCAGCTATTGCATAAAACGGGTACATTCTAACATATCCCCAGATAGCTTAGATCTGAGCGCAAATTATTACTGATTGGCGCTCAGATCACATACATACAGTTCAATTGCCATGGAGCCAAAGTCTTTCACATAGTCTTTCATTATACGAATGGGCTCCATGGCATAGCTATCTGATCACATAGGGAAAGTACCGAATGACCCGGCTTTTGGGTCTTTGCAGGGGAACATCCAGCATTTCAACATGGGGCCATAGTCACAGGGCAGGAGGCTGGCAATCAGTCTTCTCCAATGCCCAGTGGCGAGGCTGGTTCCGCCACACACTAGCTATAGTATTCATGGAAAATGTCAAAATAAAATCAATCCAAATAAAAAAAATTACCAGCACACCATCCTAAACAATTTTAAATAACATTAGACGTGAGTTTCTGAAAATACAAAAAAAAAAATTAATTCTCAGCTCCAATGTCCTATGCTATGGACAGAATGATCTTTTAAGTTACCGCTTTTAAAGAATCTTGCTAGTGGTCAAAATAGTTATCAGGCACTTATTCCACGGAAATGCATTATTGGGACGGGTAATATAAACATTTATAATATTCACACTGTTCCCTTAATTATTTGTCAGCAAAAAAAATAAAAATGACTGAATTACTTGTAAATTGGTAAATGACTGAATGTGGCAAAATGATACTATTTATTATTTATTAGCTACATGCATCAAGACTTTAATGTGTTTAGAAGAAATATATTTTTTTTACTTATGACTAATTACTTTGTGTAATTCCAGGGCTATTTACAGCCACATATATTCCGTTATATAGAGCCTCAGTACACTTGCCTTAGGGTTTAATTAAAAACACAATTCAATCTTTTTTTATTAACCATTAGGGAAATTCACAAACAGTATCAATTATGCATTCGTTGTAATTAAGATATTTTACTTCTGTAATTGTTTTTCTTGCTTTATTTCATTTTTTGTTTCTGAAGAGATGCATCAGAGATGTTAATAAATGGTAATAATTCCACTGTCAAAGGACTACAATTCCCACAATGTTCAATTTGTGTTTTGTAATTTTGTACAATTGGAAAATAAGTTTGCTGATGTTAGTGACTGCCATGTAAATAAGGGGATAGCAAACATCCCTCCAAATGCACAAAACCAGTAACACCATAACAAGTAACCGGAAGAGGTATATTCTACCAATGTGGACTTGGCCACATCTATATTGTTGGAATAAAGCTCTTCCAGTTACTTAATCAATTGCTACCAGTTTGCCACGTGTTTAGATGTTTTAGATTCAATTATTAATTCTTCTTTAATCAGCTCCTATGATGGGCTGGTACATCTAATGGTTACCAGTGGTAACATCTATCGGTAATTCTTTTACTAGAGACCTTTCGCCTTTGCTAGCCAGACCTTGTTGTGCAGTAAATTGCTCGCAGACAATGAAGGCTAGGGGGATCCTACCCGCCACGCCAAATTCTATTTAATAACAGTCCTAAAAAAAGAAAGTTGCATATGGAATGTAACGGTTTATTCTTTAAATTTAAACATTTGGACAGCTGACAAGGGCATTGCAAATTTTAACCTTCAATAGAATTGGGAGAAAAAATCCAATCCATTTATTTTTTCAACCTTTTGGCTAAAAAGTACAGCAGTAGCTCTGACTTTTGCACAAGCTTCTCTGCCTTGTCCCTTGATGCTTCTACGATGTATATCCTCAACAACCTTACTTTTGTCCTTGGTATCTCTGCGACTGCTCGTTGCTCTTTTATTTTTTTAGTGTCCCTTTAATCAACGCCCTCCTCTCCGTGTCCTCATTTTACCTAATTGCTGTTTTTATAGTAATAGGCACTATTTGTTCCAAGCTATTTCCCAATCCTTGTCTTGTACTCTTGTTGCTTACGATGTCTTTCTCGCAGTTGTCTCTCCTTCCCATAGAAGTATGTCTGCGAGAAGCAAAACATTTGATTATTGAGTACTTTACATGTGGAAAGGTCTCGCAATATAGTTTTAAAAAAAAATATATATATATATGTCAGTTTTTGGATGAATTTGCTTTTACTTACTCAGGAGTGTAATTGTCTGCTTATAAATGTGTTTAGTTAGCATTAATTCTTTTATTTTATTTTAATATAATATTGGGATATACTTTAACTAATTAGCAAATTATTTTACATCTAAAGGACCTGTGGCTTAATATATCATTTTTTTTGTATAATAGTTAACATAAGTTGATATGACACAACTTTCAATAACATTGGATTTAATTATGAAGAATCCCTGTGCTATTTGTTGTTCATTAAATATAATGCATTCAAAAGCTGGGAATATTTTACTTACAACATTAGTTATGGTAAGTTCAGTTCCTTGTGCGGCAAAACAAGTGTAACTACTTAATTACAGTTCAAATATTTGTAATTGGTCTCTATTTACATCTGGCATACTATGCTTTAGAGGTTATAATTCCTACGTCCTAACGTATTTTATTATATTTTGTGCTTTAGGGACTTCGTAGCTGGAGTTGATCTAGTTTTATTGCTTTACATATATAATGTAAAATATATGCAAAAAAGCAGAAAAAACAAACAAACAATAAATTAAAAAAATATATATACACTCAAATTTAAAGCTCCTGCTTAATCACTTTAGTGGTTATAATGCCAGGAGTACCCTGTCCCAGTCCTCGGTAATGGGGCAAACAGTTTAACAATTGTTACCAGGGTCCCCGCTGGGCTCTGATGCTCTCTTGTGGCCCAGTAAAGCGCTTCTGCAGAGCCATAGCAGTCAGAAGGCATTGTCATCACGATTCATTAGCTGAGAGTGTCAGCTGACCAGTCAGTGAATGCAATTCTGTGCAACAAAAGGAGCACAGAATTGACAGTAGCCAGCCTGGAACTCTAATCGGAGCTGGCTGATGACGCCCCAGTTAGATTGCAGGAGGTGGAGTTACAGCCATCAAACTCTGTATGTGCAGTGTCACAAAGCAAAAATGATGCACACACACAGGGCCGGCCTTAGGGGTGTGCGAGCTGTGCGACCGCACAGGGCGCCATGGAACAGGGGGCGCCCTGTGGCCGACACAGCTCACTCATGGCCGGAGTGCAGGGGAGCTAAAAGAGGTACCTGGCTGGAGGATTAATTATTCTCCACCCGGGTCTATTTAAAAAAAATAAAATAAAAAAAAAATTGCGGCAGAGGGGGCGGGGTTTACCGAGCGGCGGAGGCGGGGCTTATCGAGAGGCGGAGACGGGGCTAATACCTCCCGAAGCCCCTGCTGTACAGGAAGAGGGAAAGATTCTTCCCCATCAGCCAACTGCATCCACTGGAAAGAGGTAAGTGTGTGTGTGTGACTGTTTGCCTGTTTGTGTGACTGTCTGTGTGTGTGTGTGACTGTCTGTGTGACTGCCTGCCTGTGTGCGTGTGACTGTCTGTGTGTGTGTGTGACTGTCTGTGTGACTGCCTGTCCTTGTGTGTGTGTGTGTGTGTGTGTGTGACTGTCTCTGTGTGTGACTGCCTGCCTGTGTGTGACTGTCTGTGTGTTTGTGACTGTCTGTCTGTGTGACTGCCCATGTATGTGACTGCCCATGTATGTGACTGCCTGTGTGTGTGACTGTCTGTCTGTGTGACTGTCTGTCTGTGTGACTGCCTGTGTGTGTGAGACTGTCTGTCTGTGTGACTGTCTGTGTGTGTGACTGTCTGTCTGTGTGTGTGACTGCCTGTGTGTGTGACTGCCTGTATGTGACTGCTTGCCTGCCTGTGTGTGTCTGTCTGTAACTATCTGTCTGTGTGTGACTGCCTGCCTGTGTGTGACTGCCTGCCTGTGTGTGTGACTTTCTATCTGTGTGACTGCCTGCCTGTGTGTGTATAACTGTCTATGTGTGTGTTACTGTGTGTCTGTCTGTGTGTGTGACTGCCTATGTGACTGTCTGTGTGTGTGTGTCGCTGTAGCTGTGCCATTGTTTGTGCCTGTGCCTGTGCCTGTATGTGTGACTGCCTTTAACTGAGTGTGTGTGTACATGCCTGTAACCGAGTTTAAATTTCCCCCACCCCTTCCTGTCAAGGCCGCACTTTGACTGACAGACGCTCACTCACTGACAGACACACACTCTCATATACACTGACAAACAATGACATACACACATACACTATTACTTGGACACACACTGACAGATGCATACTCTCACTGACAGACGCAAGCACTCACTGAAAGATGCACGACTCCACTGACCGACACATACACACTGACTGACACACACTCACTGACCGACACACACTCACTGACCTACACACTCACTGACCTACACACTCACTGACCGACACACACTCACTGACGACACATACACACTCGCTGACGACACATACACACTCGCTGACGACACATACACACTCACTGACTGACACATACACACTCACTGACTGACACATATACACTCACTGACCAACACACACATTCACTCACAGACACACACACATTCACTTACAGACACACACACATTCACTTACAGACACACACACACACACACACATTCACTTCAAAATAAACACTCACAGACACACACACAGACATTTCCACTAACACTCACAAACTAATATTTTTTACATTTATTTTAAATCCACCCAGCCTCCCTGGGAAAGTTGGAGTGGATTTCTTACCAGCAGTCCAGTGTGGCTGCTGGGCAGGCAGGCAGGGGGCGCACAGGCTGAGTAAGCAGCGCTTAGTGATGCTGGGAGCCGGACTGACGTCATATTCTGGCTCCCGGCTTCATTAAGCGGCGCAGAGGAAGCTGAGCAGGAAGAGCTCAGGTGAGTATGCTCCTTCGCTGCCCGCTGCCAGCCTTGGGGGGGCTCAAAAGTGGCCAGCCGGTCAGCTCTTGAGCCCCCAGGATGCGAGGCAAGCAAGGGATCTGCCTGGGGGTTTGGAGGGATGCTTTTTTTTGCCGCCCCCTGCAAAGTGGCGCCCAAGGCAGATGCCTTGTTTGCCTCGTGATACACACGTCCCTGGTGCCTGTGTGTGTTACTGTATTCAGGCAACTTGGTGGGAGGTGGGGGGGGCGCCGTGAAGACTTTTTGCACAGGGCGCCTAATTGCCTAAGGCCGGCCCTGCACACACAGACTCCAGACACTACGACCACTTCAAAGCACTGAAGTGGACATGGTGCTTGGAGTAAGCCTTTAACTATATTTTCATTTCAACCACAAAAACGTTTAGATGGACATATAGATATAGACATAAATAAAGATCTAGATATATGTTGCTATCTGAATTGGCTGCTGAAATAAATATTATAGTCAGTCCATTCACAAAGAATAACATTTAAATGATATTATAAAGCCAGCACCTTTTAATGTTTTAACTTTGGAGAGCCTTATGATTTAGGAGCCTGTTATATCTATTGCATTTGGCCTCCCTGTCTGTCTAATGTTTGAAGCATAATTAAATCATTGGGTAATAATTAAAGCTTGAGGCTTTTAGTAATGCCAATTTAGGAAAAAGTCATGCAGCAGGGTTTGTAACGGACATGTCACCTCCTTGCCAACTTCACCCAGTGTGAAAGAGATGGTCAGTTGCAATGGCAGATATAAATTGTCTTTTACTGAGACTTTGAACTATGTTATCTGAGCTTAAAGCTGAATTAACCTCTGGTGCTGTGAAGGCCTGTGTATTAGGTGATCACAATATTATTACCGAACGCCAATTCATCATTAGTAAGAATGGATCTGAAAGTTATTTTTGGACTCTCTCCTTTTTGAATGATTGTCATGTATTTTCAATATTATGCAAAGCTTGATGGTTTAACTGCGGACTCATCATCAAAGATAAATGTCTCTCCATATAGACTTTTATTTAGTACAGATTTACATTCATAATCTAAACCAAACATTTCAATGTTAGGTTTGTGTTTGTAGTTCCAGCAGACAGAAGAAGCAGCAATGGGTCTCACTGTAATTTTAAAATGGCACTCTTGGCAATATATTGATTAGAGTTCCCTGGCATTGCCCACCTGGGTTACTTTCAAACCATTTTACGACAAATTGAAAAAAGAAACAGGCCTCTTCCTAATGCCCAGATACCACCCTAGCCTCAATTATTGATGTTAATTTTGTCCCACCTTGGTGACATTAACTGAGTAACTTGTAATCTCAACCAATTGCAGCTTATGCAGATAACGTATTGCTGCCCGTTAATGTTGCATTAAGTCTGGATCTTGAAGGGACACTTAAGGTCCATCAGTAGACTTTTAAGAAACAGCTTCACTAAGGGACAGGTTCACTGCAACACTGAAGTCTACCGACGCAACTGCAACATTACAAACCAGCAATGCACTTATTTCCAGTAACAGAATTATATATTTTTTTTCAATTTAAATTTTTAAAAGGTTTATTAAACATATTTATTCAGAGGGTACAAACCCTGACAGATAAATGCCGCATTATCCACATATCAAATATAATGAAACGGTCTACAGCCCAACTGACATTAAGGTACAACGTTAATGTCAAATGCCTCTGTAAGAAAAGACAAGAAAATGGCTAAAAACATGAAGAGGTTTAATGAAGACTGAGAATAATTCAGAAATAAAGTAATAGGTACTTGAAAATAAATCTCAAAAAGATTTGAATGGATGGGGGAAAGAGTAAAGAGATGGGGTTACTCCATAAGGTCCATGACAGCAGTCCTACACACAAGCATGGGCAACAAGGGTGTCACAATGAAGTTGTACTCCATGGTCCCATATTTTGAGAAAAAGCTCCAAAATATGGTGGTTAGTTACTTTTTCTATAGTGAACAAATATATATTTTAGCAATCTCCTTAGCAAGGAAGTTACTTTTGATTACGTAGTGAAACAGGTTAACCTGCGTGAGAGTTTCCATATAGTTTTAGAGAGCTGGCACTGTTTGGACAGGAGGGCTATCCATGGGTCAGGGGGAGAGGTGGGGACTGGGGGGAAGAAAATTACAAGGATCACGTTAATAAAGGCACATCTAAGCCCAGTAAATTTAAAGTTGATGTTAAAGGGACACTATAGTCACCTGAACAACTTCAGCTTAATGATGTCAGAGGACAGGAACAACGAGGAGGAGCCGAAGTCAAGGGATGCCAGAGGTCAGAGTAAACGATGTCAGAAGCCGGGGTCAATATGAAGCAGAGTAACAATAGACAGGCACACTGGTACGGAACACACACAACAGGATCAAAGACTTGATCCAGATCACAGGGCGAGGCTGAGTTTATATACCCTGCTGATGTCTGATCAGGGTCAGGCGAAGCACAGCAGTAGTCAAGGTACAGCCCCCAGTGCTGTAGACAAGCCAGGAAGAACAGGACCGGAATGGCTTCATGATAAACAAGGCTGCTGTGGCTCAATGGTAGAAAGCAGACACAGGACTGCCAAGTTTCCAGGTTTGAACCTGACAAGATTTACAGCTTCTGGCTTGAATACAGTAAGATTTTTACTATGTTTATGGAGGCACTGGTGACTACAGTGTCCCTTTAAAACCAGTAGGCAATGACCTACAAACCTCTGTAATCAGGGTCCTCTGGATGTGGTGGTAAAGTACTCATTTGTAACATTAATCACAATAAAAGGAAAATATGCCTTTATTTTCTCCACTTAACACATACTAAACAAACTTCAAATTAGGGACAAAATCATGTTAATAATCAAAAGCCATAACCCACCCCCACACACACACATATTTTCCATGATGTATTCATTGATTGCTACCATGTGGGTCCCAAACCTTACTTCTTGCCACTGTAAGCCATAGCATACCCACCACCGTAAGCTATAGCATTACCCACCACCGTAAGCTATAGCATACCTAATTAACACTGTAAGCTATAGCATTACCCACCACTGTAAGCCATAGCATACCCACCACTGTGTCGCAGTATACCCCACTCACTGTAAGCTAAAGCATGCCCACCCACTGTAAGCCATAAGCATACCCAATTTCACTATAAGCTATAGTATACCCACCCACTGTAAGTCATAGCAGTATACCCACCACTGTAAGCTATAGCATACCCACCCACTGTAAGTCATAGCATACTCACCACTGTAAGCGTAGCATACCCACCACTGTAAGCCATAGCATACCCACCACTGTAAGCTATAGCATACCCACCACTGTAAGCCATAGCATACCCACCACTGTAAGCTATAGCATACCCACCACTGTAAGCTATAGCATACCCACCACTGTAAGCCATAGCATACCCACCACTGTAAGCTATAACATACCCACCACTGTAAGCTATAGCATACCCACCACTGTAAGCTATAACATACCCACCACTGTAAGCTATAGC
>OW240916.1:315498615-315509544 GCA_933207985.1 Pelobates cultripes | reverse complement strand
CTGGGGTGCTGTGTGTGTCTGGGGGTGCTGTGTGTGTGTCTGGGTGCTGTGTGTGTGTCTGGGTGTTGTTTGAGTGTGAATTTATTTTTTATTTAAATTAAAATATATTTTTTAATAATTAAAAAAAACAAAAAAAAGTTATTTTGCATTTTCAATTCTCCAGCCCAAGCTCTGCTCTCTGGTATCTCTACATAGGATAGGATTCTATATCTGAAGGCCACTTTATTTTTTGATAAAATGCACAGAGAGCTTTTATTTTTACTTACATGCCCCCTCCTTATCGCACTTTACACTCTGTGGACAAATACGAGAAGCTTCGGATTAAACCAACTACTCCCTAGATTCGGCTAATCTCAAATACGATCTTGGTGTTTTGAGTTTTGCACACAGTTAAGAAATGTATATCTTTAATACTAGAATTGGTCAGACCCAGCATGGATTGTATCTAAGACAAGTTGTCCAGACGGTTGGAATATCCCTCTAACAGATTCAATCCAGATCTGGCTGATGAGTTAACGTTGGTTTGCTTCTAAAAATACAAACTATTTAAATTGAAACATATCCAATTACAGGATTGGAATTCGGAAGCAAAACACCAGAAAAACACCAGAAAATGAAAATGAAAATAGTATAGTGTACAGTGCTTGCATCCTAGAATAGCCTCGAAACTATAATGTTGAGCTGTAGAGAAAACCCTTAGGTAACGCTGTGAAGTAAGATTCTATTCGACCTATTGTGGAATTAGAAGAATCTAGACAGCTGTTGACTCATCTCTTTATTCTATCACACCTGCGAAGGCTTCCTTGGTCCTCTAGTGGCATAAAGAATAAACTCAATTGGAAAACATCACATTTTTTTACTTAAAGGAGAACTATTATTTTGGATTGACAAGGAAATACTCATAGTGGGAGCAACATTCTCGAAACGTTTGCTAAAGGAAATCAGGGTGTGTATATGAGTTTGTGTGAGTATTGTTTTTCCAAATTCTGAAGTCTCCACTTGCCCTTTCTATTAATAACTAGATATAAGGATGAGAGTGAAGAGTAGAAAAGAATCTTCATTTTTTTTTTTTTTAAATGGTTTTCATTGGTTACTTGGGCTTGCTATATATCCCCTTAATGTGAATATTTAGTATTGATCATGGCTCATGATGTAAGTACCACTAATTGTTTCACTAGTTTTCGGTTTGTTGCTGGTCTGTCGCACAGAGTAGCACAATTATTTCCGATCCAGAAAGGCACTAATGGCCACAAACCACTAACCATATCCCAACTAAAAGCTCACTCTCTCAGTGTAATATTTGACACTGCCCAATCTTTGATAGACTTTATTGTGTCCTTATTGCTTCTCTACAATCTATAACAGGGGTATCCAAACTTCAGCACCTCGGATGTTGGCGACTAAAATGAGGACAGGGACATTGCATTCAGACCACTTCACTGAGATGAAGGGGTCTCGGTGACTATAGTGTCCCTTTAACTCAATCCTTATAATGGAATTCTGCATTCACTAATTATATTAATCTCCTACACACCTCTCGATAACTGTATAACAAACGATATATTGTATCTAAATAGTACGTTCACCTTTTCTTGGTAACTCTAATCTGCCAGTGATCTTTTATCTCTGTTTAAACCTCCAATTCAAACTAAATGTATTTAAGCCTGAACCATTCATTTGGAATAATTAACCCATCACACCGTACAGTCTTCAGTACTTTAAAATAATCTCTTTGAGAAACGTATATCAACTTATCATTTGGGAGAGTTTTTACAGATTTTTTTGTGTCTCAGTTTTACCATTGGGATATAATTCACAAAGATTTTAAGTTTGTTAAACTTTGGCAAGGTACACTGAACAAATTTTTTTTTTTTTGGCCCCCATTTTTCATGAGCTAAACTCAAAGATCTGAGACTTATTCTAGCCTGATTATTGCACAGGTATGCCTTAGGCTGGCCACAATAAAAGGACACTCTAAAATGTGCAGTTTTACTGTATTGGCAGCATCTGGGGGGGTCCGAAAACCAGTCAGTATCTGGTGTGACCACTATCTGCCCAACACTTCTCCTTCGCATAGAGTTGACCAGGTTGTTGATTGTGGGCTGTGGAATGTTGGTCCTCTTCCTCTTCAATGTGCGAAGTTGCTGGATTTTGGCAGGACCTGGAACACACTGTCATATACGCCGATCCAGAGCATCCCAAACATGCATAATGGGTGACATGTCCCGTGAGTATGCTGGCCATGCAAGAACTGGGATGTTTTCAGCTTTCAGGAATTGTGTACAGATCCTTACAATACGGGGCCGTGCATTGTCATGCTGCAACATGAGGAGATGATCATGGATGAATGGCACAACAATGGGCCTCAGGATCTCATCACAATATCTCTTTGCATTCAAAATGTCATCAATAAGATGCACCTGTGTTCATTGTCCAAAACATACGCCTGCCCATATCATAACCCCACCGCCACTCGATCCACAATGTTGACATCAGAAAACCGCTCACTCACACAACGCCATACATGCTGTCTGCCATCTGCCCTGTACAGTAAAAAGAACACCTCTCCAAAATGCCAGACGCCATCGAATGTAAGCATTTGCCCACTCAAGTCGGTTACGATGAACTGCAGTCAGGTCGAAACCCCGATGAGGACGACGAGCATACAGACGAGTTTCCCTGGAGGTGAAGATGCTGGTTGTGTAGGTCCTGGGCTGGTGTGGTTACACATGGTCTGCGGTTGTGAGGCCAGTTGGATGTACTGCCAAATTCTCTGAAATGCCTTTAGAGATGGCTTATGGTAGAGAAATGAACATTCAATTCACGGGCAATAGCTCTAGTGGACATTCCTGCAGTAATTGCACGCTCCCTCAAAACTTGCAACAAGTTGTGCTGTGTGATAAAACTGCACATATTAGAGTGGCCTTTTATTGTGGCCAGCCTAAGGCACACCTGTGTAATAATCATGATGTCTAATCAGCATCTTGATATGCCACACCTGTGAGGTGGATGGATTATCTCGGCAAAGGAGAAGTGCTCACTAACACAGATTTAGACAGATTCGTGAACAATATTTGAGAGAAATGGGCCTTTTGTGTTCATAGAAAAAGCCTTAGATCTTTGAGTTCGGCTCATGAAAAATGGGGGCAAAAACAAAAGTGTTGCGTTTATAATTTTGTTCAGTGTATCAAGGACAATCCTATTAACTTTCCTGAGGTCTCCTCAAAAGTCCTGCAACAGGCATTAAGCCAATGAAAAACTATTCAAAAAGATTTCAGATTTACAAATAAAGTTTATAGAGGTGCACATATTATCATTTTGGAGACAGTAATTCCTGACCTTAGCCTTTCCAATTGGACGGGGCTCAAGCTTTTGCTATTGGTGACTTGTGCAGTAACAATATTTGACCATTTAGTGCATTATCCTCAAAACTAGATATATCTAATCGAGAAATTTTTTGTTACTTACAAATTAAAAGTTTTCTGAAAGTTCATTTGTTAAATTAAATGATATTATGAAAGGTATTATTGGAAATATTTTTAGCGGCGGCAGGACTGTAAAAAAGGTTTATTCCTGCACTAAGTCACTTCTGGCTACGAAGATTTCACTCATCCCATCCTCCCCGGGAGACTGATTTGAACATAACAAGTCCTTTTACAGATTGGTGTGCCTCTCTGATTAAAATTAAAAAGGTTACTCATTGTTTTTTTCTGTAAATATGGTTTTTATTGTTTTGTTTTTTTTCAGGTTACTCATTGTTTAAACAATCTTGAATGATATGTTAAGATCTTACAAAGAAATTATCAAAAACTGTGCCACTAAATTCTCAATTGTGTTGGGGCTGTGAGAAATCGAAGGGTTCCTTAATACATATCTGGTGAAGTTGCCCCTTGATCCCCCAATTTTGGAAAGAGGTATACTATGCTATACTATAAGGTTGTTGGGGGTATCACTCTACCTAGTAAACTGGAGGTCACCATATTACACCAGAATTGGAGTGATAAAAGATTGAAAACCAAAACTGTGATTATACATTGCTTAATGGCCGCCAACGTGGTGATTGTCAGACATTGGAGAATGAGTTTGGTGCCTCAGTATCTTTATTTTAAAATTAAATTATCTTATCAACTAGAAATGGACAAAAGTGTTAACTATAACATTGATAATGATAAAGAAGTTGGATTATGTTAACACCCTAGGACACTAAATATAAGATTTAAATGGTTTCTACAATGGATGGTCCATATGTAAGTGTGTGTAAATATGTGTTAGTCAATAGTATGTGATTAACTGTGTAAAATGTAAACAGACATTCTTATTTATTCAATGTCTGTGTATTGGTTTGTTTGTCGTGCTAAACTTTTCTGTGAAAAATGTTTACAATAAAGATTATTTAAATGAAAAAAGAAAAATACATATTCTGTCAACTAGATACTCTCATAAGTGTGCACAAAATGGTCCTGTTTTGAAAAGTTAGAGTGCTACAATGCTTTACTAATCAACAATTTTCACGGTCCCTGGTGCTTGTACCGCGCAGCCGCGCCTATACTGTCTCTGCGCACAAGTCCCCACATCTGAGCAGAGTGGTCGTGCCGTAAAGGGGAATAATTTACCTGGATGGCGGCGGATTGACGCTCGATCCTCGTCCCCGACAGTTCCCAGCTGGTGCGGTGTTCTTGGGGAACACAAGCTGCGGTCCCGATATTTATACTGAATGTCCTACTCCCCTTAGCAAAAATGGCACCTACGTGCATGTGACATCACGTCGTCGACGCACACGCACAATTTGGGGTCAAAAGTCACGTTTTAACCAATTAAAACACAGAGAGAGATATATTTAAACCCTGAATAGCCTTTTCCTAGTGCCCTGTCGTGGTTTCCACTTGTTGGTTGTCTGAGAGTGCGTTCCTGTTCATTTGACTTTTTGGTATTTGCCTTTGGCTTATTCGACTTCCTCTACTTCTGGTATCCTGACTTTTGGTTAGTTCTACGTTTATTGTCTATTTCTGTATCCTTGACTTTGGATTGTTTATTGACTATTCTCTTACGTTAAGTCCGGCCATTCTAAGGCTCGGTATACGTATTTTGTGTTTACATAGTTCTGCGTGTTGGGTCATATAGCAGTCGTGACAACAATGCTATGTAAAGCAATGCTTCTCTTACACAAACAATACTATGAGTAAACTGTAAACAAGCACAAAAAAAGAAGGTGGGCTAGTCAAATTAGCCAGTGGGAGTGCTTTTTTGTTCGACTAGCCCACCTTCTTTTTTTGTGCTTGTTAATAATAGGGTCCATGCCCATCTTGCTCAGACATTAATTCTTCTCCCACCCCTCTCTTTCAAGTTAAACAGTAAACAAGCTAACAATATTATATAAATCTAATCACTAAACCTATTGTACAGGAAGAATACATAACAAAAATATTGTTTTCTATGTCCTCAACCTCACATTCTTTTATTTTTTTTATTTGGCATACTGAAAGGGCCTCCTGTGCAAAATGTAGGTCCATATCTACTGCATTTACAAAGTTAACGTAACGTAACTAAGATCTCCAACAGCTGATCCAATGCCACCAGCAAAAGCCCGAGGTAAAAGTTATCCAGCCTCCAAACTGATCATAACTCATACCTTTGACGATGCAGCATTTAAAATACCTGGCGAATAATTGAATTTGGGGACTCCCTAACAAATTGAAAATACAGTTTGCATACATGTTTCATGGGTGTTTTAAACTGTTACTGAGCTTAACTCTGTTTTCATTATCAATTTATGTGAATAATATGATTAAAAATAGCGCTATTCCGAGGGGGGGTTCAATGTACCCCCACATCTAGATTGCATAATCAATATCCCTTTGATACATTATCTGGCACACACAGAGTCAATTTACACTAGAACAAAGAATAGTGGAGACATTAAAGGATCACTATAGGGTCAGGAACACAAACATTTATTCCTGACCCTATAGTGTTAAAACCACCATCTAGCCCCCCTGGGCCATTCATGCCTCCATAAATATAGCAAAATCTTACTGTATTCAAGCCTGAAGCTGTAACTCTGCATGCTGTTTGCCTCAGAAAAACAAGCGGTCTGCTGACATCATCAGAAGTGGTAGCCTGATCCAATCACAAAGCTTCTCCATAGGATTGTCTGAGACTGACAAAAAGGCAGATCAATGGCAGAGCCAGCACAATTCAAACACAGCCCTGGCCAATCAGCATCTCCTCATAGAGATGAATTGAATCAATGAATCTCTATGAGGAAAGTTCAGTGTCTGCATGCAGAGGGAGGAGATACTGAATGTTTGGGTGCATTTTAGGCAGCCATGACCCCGAAGGATCTCTAACAGCCATCCGAGGAGTGGCCAGTGAAGTTATCACTAGGCTGTAATGTAAACACTGCATTTTCTCTGAAAAGACAGTGTTTACAGCAAAAAGCCTGAAGGTAATGATTCTACTCACCAGAACAAGTACAATAAGCTGTGGTTGTTCTGGTGACTAAAGTGTCCCTTTAAGTCCATGCATACGGGTTTCAAACCTAGTAAATATATCAATATAAGTTCCTACATACTAAGCCAGTACTGTGAAATTCAGGAGAACATACAAGGATTTTACCATTTATTAATAGTAATACTAAGATATTTGTTGCCCTTATAATATGGACACATCAAACCCTCACACCCTTTGGAAGCTTTTCTTTTTACATCGTTAGGCTATTTAGATCCCTCTCATTGATCTCTTCAACCAGGATCTTATTAGCTCGCAAAATAAATGGAATTATTCAATATTTCAGTGCTCTTCTTCACAAAGGATCAGTTGCTCTTTTAGCTGTGCTAGTAATACAGTTTAAGGACTTAGGGTTAGTGTTAGATTTGTCACTGCGTACCCGGTCTATATGGCAGCTATATTTTTTTTATGTACAGCATGTATTGTGGAATCAGTATTTGTGGTTTATACAACTTAGTATAGCGACCATGCAAAATATGGCAGCTACATGGGGTGTTTGTGGTGGTCAATTTTCCATGTTAGTGGCATTGTAATTCAGAGATCGCTTAGGACCTGGTGGCTATATGGCACCTGTACTTGATGTGCACTTGAAATATGGGTCTGGTCCTCTCTCTGCCTACTCCTAGCCAATCATGTCTTGTACAATGTTGCTCCAAGTTTATTTCCCTGGCCATCTCCACAGTTTTTCTTTATACTGCCTTGTTTTTCCGATTGGTTTGAACAACCGAGTTACCCAATTGGCTGCTTGAACAAAAGGGTCTATTTGGGAACTTTAAAACCCTGCTACTGATTAAGGCACCTGCCAATCTCTTTTTTCCCTGAAGAAGGTGCACAATGTGGCATTGAAACGTGTTCTTTTTTTTTTTTACGTTATTCACTGCTTGCACTGGAAATGTTTGATAGGTGAGTGGATGATTGTACAATTTAGTGACCATAGTGAAGCTGCACTCATCCACTCATTGAGGTATAGTATGACATATAGGACTAAATGTTCCTGATTGAGTGGTTAAGAAGATGGACGGAAGCACTCATTCAGTTAATATATTTAGATTTTATGCCCAGGGTTTGGCTAGCGAGTGATTTGTCTCTTGTTTTTCAAAATTCTTTAATTTTTAAGTTTGATTTTTAGTAGGTACAAAGGATAAAAATTAGTCATAGCATTAGCAGTTGGAATCTACTCATTAGGACAGGAAGAGATCAGGTTGTACAATTATCAATTATGCATTCTTAAGGAAACAAGTTATTGACAACAAAGCATAGTACATTAGCCAATGCTCCTTTGTTGGACATAAGCCTGACCTTGGTCACCTTAAAACGTGAAGTGGGTGCAACCTTTACGTACTGTAGGAGGATAATTGAAGAAGTCATGTAAGGTTTGGAGTGATGTCCCAAATCCTGTTGAGGATGCGGAAAGAGCAGCAGATACGAAATTGAGTGTGTTCTCTATCCTGTGTACTGTAAAGTATATATATATCTATTAATTCCATGAAAATTGTAGATGGTGGATGAAGAGGAGGGTGAAAAAAAGGAGGGGAGAGGGAAAATGGGAAAATGGCAGTGTTTCCCTTACCTCCTATATACTTTTTTTTAAAAACATCTTTTATCATTTGAGATTTTTTTTTCTTCTTCATCTATCAAATTTAAGTTGATACTACCACCTAGAGGTCAGTCTATTTGGTTACAATTGCTACTTTGTATAAAATATTGGAAGTAAGATTGTATTTTTCCAATATAAACATGAGTGTAGCAATTTATCACAAGCATTTCAAATAGACTCATTGTATACATTTACATCAAATTCCTCCCTTATAAGTGTTTAGAATTTCTTGACACATTCTCTAGTTTTTGAGTGTTGATTTCTTTTGGTTTTGACTTATCAACAGGGGACTCTGTAATCAATTGACATTGTCACACAATTTTAGGTTATGTCACAATATAAGCCTGCACTTACCTTCTCTGCTGCGCCTGCAAAGTCCTTGGGGGTCTCTGGCACGGGCGGCTATGTCACGCCGCACTCCCACTGCTGCTCCTCTGGCTCTCCTCTCTGCTGCCCACTGCCAGGTTCCGCATGGGTACTGCCACTGCGGTAAGATCGGGGGTCACACTGATGCTAGTGCAGCGTGCAGGAGGGATCAGAGATGGCGGGTGGGAGGGCGGTGTGGACAGGCAGAGGACAGGGACTTGGGAATAGCCAAATTGGTGCACAGTCTCCTCCCCTTCTTTATTTGCATTTAGGCTAAGCCTACAGGGAGGTCACGGTTGGTCACATGACCAGCTCTTCCTATAAATAGCCAAACACTGAACTTAGTCTGTGCTTGGTTGTTCTGCTGCTTGCTCCCAGTCTCCTGATCCTGGTCTGTGTTCCTGGTTCATGATTTCCGGTTCTTAGTTCCTGATTCCCCGTAATACTTCTCGGCTTCTAAACCTTGGCTTTGACCATGACCACATCTCTTGTCTCCAACCCTTGGTTTCTGACATCCTGCTTTCTCTTCGTGGATCTCCTGACCTTTGACTTAACTCTTGACTTCGCTTCTTTGCTGCCAGCCCTGACCATCGAACTGCCTGCCTCTGCTTCCTGCCTCCTCCTTTCTGGCTTCTTATCTGCCGTCACATTCTATGTTTCTATGTTTCTTTGCTTCCTCTGTAAATAAAGGCACCCATGCTCTCATAGATCTCCCAGGTTCCGTTTGCAAGGGGTTGCCATTCTGTTCCTCTCCAAACAAACCAACCGGTAGGGTTGTTCACTCACCTACCTGAATGATTATGTTAAACTACGCACTGCAATCACCTTACTATCAGGTAAACTGTAAACATGGTCTCACCAGTTACTTCGTATCAACAGTCCTCAACTTGCTTCATTGTAATCCTTAATCTCTGATTTGTTGATACCTTTAGAGCTTTGACTTCATACACAACCATGCGGTTCCTGCGACAAGGACTGAACTATTGAAAGACGAGTTGGCTAGACTAGGCATACTGCCCTCTTTGAAATAATTGATCCTGCTTGTTACCCAAGTTAGACAAACTCTTCCGCAAAAGGAGGGCTGAAAGATTGTAAGTGCATGCTTCACCCCGACTTCCTGCTGCAACCACTACTTCTTCCCTCTTACAGATCACTGAGGACCTTATGCAAGCAGGGGAAAATTGCCTATTTCACGAGGAACGTACGAAATGTCGTTCAGAAGGAATCTGTCTCTACTGTGGAAAAGCAGATAATTTATTAGGAAACTGCCCTGTTTTTCCAACCCCACCTTCAAAAAAGCAAAATATTGCTTTCTCCTCTTGGAACCTCACAGCTCCATCACTTTCCATTCATCTCTCCATTCCTCTTTTCCTACAATGGGGAGATGAAGAGCACATTATAACCACTATCATTGACTCAGGAGCTAATGGTGGTTTCCTCAATCACACCATTGCAAATTCCTGGCATGTACCCACATATAAGAAACTGAATCCCATTCAGTTATACTTGGATGATGATACTCCTCTCAAAGTTGGACCTGGACGCCTGGAGACCGAACCGATTTACCTTCTCATTGGCCAACATACCAAGACCACACTCCTGGATATAGTCCTATCTCCAATGTACCCACTTATATTGGGACTTCATTGGCTCACAAACTCTCCATTGACTGGAACAAGGGAACAATTACATTTCCTTCGGAGCCTTGTTCTACCTGTTTAACTCCAGATCCTGCACATCTCCTTACCATGTCTAGTGCCCCTCCTGTTTCTCTGCCTAACCACATGCACCACTCTAGCAAATGTTCTCCATTCTTTTGGCATCTACTAAGCCCTACGACTGATGTAGCGCATAGATAAGACAAGCTCAGGGAACAATGACACATGTTATAACAAACCCTGGTAGCTGCTCAATGATTCTATAAGGAACATGCCGACACCAAGAGCTCTCCAGCTCCAACCTATGAGCCTGGATACAAGGTATGGCTGTCCACACAGAATCTGCATTTCTCCTATCCCTCAAAGAAACTAGGACCACGCTACATAGGATCATTTAAGATAACTAAGGTTACAGTACATTTGGACCTTCCAGCCTAGTATCAGGTCCATCTGGTGTTCTATGTCTCACTTCACAAGCCTTGGAAAACTTTCCATCGTAGACAACCCAAGTTCTCACCCTAAGATCGCGCCTTCAGGTGGGCTCAGATACAATATAACCCACGATGGCGGCTCTCTCCCACTACTGTTCTTCCTGCTCTCCTCCTGAGAATATGTTTTTAATTGAATAACTCCCCTTTCTTTTGAAACCATTTAGTATTCTTGCTGATTCTTTCCAATTAGGAGTAGGGAGAATTTGGAATTCAAACCCTAATCAACTGTACATTGCTGGGGACAGACTCTGTAATTTTTTCTGATCTTGCCCGTGAACAGGATACACTTTTTACTGTAAATGCTGAAAAA
>OW240916.1:315398568-315498515 GCA_933207985.1 Pelobates cultripes | reverse complement strand
AACACCTACAACGTGAGTATATACTCAGACAGAGACACCAATAATAACACCTACAACGTGAGTATATACTCAGACAGAGACACCAATAATAACACCTACAACGTGAGTATATACTCAGACAGAGACACCAATAATAACACCTACAACGTGAGTATATACTCAGACAGAGACACCAATAATAACACCTACAACGTGAGTATATACTCAGACAGAGACACCAATAATAACACCTACAACGTGAGTATATACTCAGACAGACAGAGACAGACACACCAATAACATCACCTACAACGTGAGTATAGACTGACAGAGAGACAGACATAATAATATCAATAATAACACCTACAACGTGAGTATATACTCAGACACAGACAGACACAGACAGATAACACCAATAATATCAATAATAACACCAATAATAACACCTACAACGTGAGTATTTACTGACACAGACAGAGACAGACAGATAATAACACCAATAATATCACCTACAACGTGAGTATAGACTGACCGACAGATAATAACACCAATAATAATACCTACAACGTGAGTATAGACTGACCGACACAGACAGAGACACTCAGTGTGACACCAATAATATCAATAACATCACCTACAACGTGAGTATAGACAGAGACAGATAATAACACCAATAATAATATCACCTACAACGTGAGTATAGACTGACAGACACCAATAATAACATCAATAATAATAACACCTACAACGTGAGTATATACTCAGACAGACAGATAATAACACCAATAATATCAATAACATCACCTACAACGTGAGTATATACTGACACAGAGACAGACAGAGAGAGAGACAGACACTCAGTGTAACACCAATAATATCAATAACATCACCTATAACGTGAGTATATACTGACAGAGACAGATAATAACACCAATAATAACATGACCTACAGCGTGAGCATTTACACAGACACAGACAGACAGAGACAGATAATAACACCAATAATAACATCAATAATAACACCTACAACGTGAGTATAGACTGACAGAGAGACAGACACAGACAGATAACACCAATAATAACATGACCTACAACATGAGTATTTACACAGACACAGAGACACCAATAATAACACCTACAACGTGAGTATTTACACAGACAGATAATAACACCAATAACATCATCAATAATAACACCTACAACGTGAGTATAGACTGACAGAGAGAAGCAGACAGAGAGACACCAATAATAACATCACCTACAACGTGAGTACTGACAGACAGACAGATAATAACACCAATAATAACACCTACAACGTGAGTATTTACTGACAGACAGAGACAGAGACACTCAGTGTGACACCAATAATATCAATAACATCACCTACAACGTGAGTATTTACTGACAGAGACAGACAGAGACAGAGAGACACCAATAATAACATCAATAACATCACCTACAACGTGAGTATTTACTGACAGAGACAGACAGAGAGACACCAATAACATCACCTACAACGTGAGTATTTACTGACAGAGACACTCAGTGTGACACCAATAATAACACTCAATGACATCAATAACATCACCTACAACGTGAGTATTTACTGACCGACAGAGTGACACCAATAACATCACCTACAACGTGAGTATTTACTGACCGACAGAGACAGAGCGACACCAATAATAACACCAATAACATCACCTACAACGTGAGTATTTACTGACCGAGACAGACAGACACTCAGTGTGACACCAATAATAAAATCAATAATAACACTCAATGACATCAATAACATCACCTACAACGTGAGAGACAGACATGCAGAGACAGACACATAATAACACCAATAATAATATGACACAGAGCCAGACAGACACACTCAATGACATCAATAATAACAACAATAATGACATCAATAATATCAATAACACTCAATGACATCAATAATAATAACATCGACACCAATAACATCATCAATAATGACACCAATAACACTCAACAACATCATCAATAATAACATCAATAACATGCTGGCTGGTACTCAATGACTGCACTGGAACTGCCTCATAATAATAATAATCCTAAACTTGGCACCATAAACACTGCACTGTCTGAAGTGGTTATGGTACCAGGGCTGAATAGACTGCTGCTTGTAATGTAATAATCTTAAAGGAGCTGTCCTGGCACCATAAACACTGCACTGTCTGAAGTGGTTATGGTACCAGGGCTGAATAGGCTGCTGCTTGTAATGTAATAATCTGAAAGGAGCTGTCATGGCACCATAAACACTGCACTGTCTGAAGTGGTTATGGTACTAGGGCTGAATAGGCTGCTGCTTGTAATGTAATAATCTTAAAGGAGCTGTCATGGCACCATAAACACTGCACTGTCTGAAGTCGTTATGGTACCAGGGCTGAATAGACTGCTGCTTGTAATGTAATAACCTTAAAGGAGCTGTCATGGCACCATAAGCACTGCACTCCCTGAAGTGGTTATGGTACCAGGTCTGAATAGGCTGCTGCTTGTAATGTTTGTAATTATATTAAAGGAGCTATCTTGACACCATAAACACTGCAGCTCCCTGAAGTGGTTATGGTGCCAGGGCCAAATAGGTTGATTTTCAGCGCTTGAACAAATTCTAGCATTTTACAATTCATATTCCATCTCGCTGCTGTTCTGACTTAAGTATAATCACAGGATCCTCCATAGACATCCGTTTAGTTCTCTTGCGCATGCAGGAGAATGCAGCCCAGGCAGCTGAAGTGCCATGAGCTGAATCTAGAATGTCACCATTAGCAAGGCACACGGTTTTCTATTTGTTTATTCTTGTGTCTGTTATTGGCATATAATTCATTATTTTTTTTTCTTCTTAAAGAGGTGGAACCTAATTTTTTTCCCTTCTTTTAAATTTATAGGTGAATAAGCTTGGACAGATTGCTGTCAGTAAGTACTTGTGGGAAAATTATTTTCAGTTGTGAAAAGTAAGAAATCTGTGTTTTTAAGGAGATGTAGCCTGTAAATATAAGTTACAACATAAACAAAATATACTAGCTGGAAAAGTATTAAAATGAAAAAAAAATAAAAAAAAAATATATATATATAAATATTGAATATCACTCTCAATAAAGTGAGCTGCTTCACAACAAGTATGAGCGACTAGAGGAATGAAATATCAAAGATATAAAGTAGTGGGAGCGCTCCAATCACATAGATAGCATAATAAAACCAACTGCTCCAGCAATGAAAGGGTTTATTAGATGTATGTAGTAAACCTGATACCTTCAGTGTAATGAAAAATATTTGTAAATCAAGCCCCTGCTAAAAGGTGCCACACTACATATAACATAATCCGTTGAACTAAATAAGGCAACTCATAAGATGCCTTTTATTAAAAAGAAAACATGAAACAATGTATAACACTTTATAGAACTTTATCAAAAGTAGCTAAAAATGCACGCTTCAATATCATAAAGTAGCCTCCTAAGCAGAGACATCAATAGCCAATAAAAGAGTAAACGTTTTGGTGCTTGTAGTCCTTTAACTATTATGGCACATTTATCTGGTATAAGGTGTAGTTTCAAACTTTTAAAATTCAGACATCACACCAGATAGAATATTTGCTTACTGCAAAATAATTATTTTGGCACTAATGGGAGACATAATTAAAATATTTTTTTGTTAAATGTTCTTCTTAGAATTAGATTTATTATTATAATTTTTTTTTTTTTTTTTTGAAGTTGCACATACAAATGTGTCTGTTTTTGTAGAGTTCTCTGATTCACTGTTTAGGTATATAACAAGAGAACACATGCAGCTTGAGTTGAAGTTGGCAGACACCAAACTGCCAGAGTTTGTGCTAGGACCTTCCCACATCTAAATATATTAATGTACTCTGCATTTCTTACTGTTTGTAGGCAATGCACTTCCAGAAAGTATCAGCTGCCTGGCAGCAGACAGAATGCTTGTGTTTGCATCATATGGAAACATTCTCACGGCATTTGCAAGGAACAAAGAGGTCTGTATATACCTATCTGTTTAGAAAAACACTTTTGATTATATGAAATAATCATTTATGTAATGTACGTTGTAGCTCTAAAACATCTCAGCATTTACCTTCAGAAAAATAATGAAAATGTCACCTGTTTTTTTTTCCCATTCATATTATCCCTGATTTATATAAAAATGCAGTTGTCTTTTATTTTTCCTCATTTATCAATTTATTATTCACCATGACACTTTAGTGTAACTTGTGGTTAGTTTAACTTTACACCAATAATGTATATGTACAGATCATAGGCTTCAAGGGACGATCAGCATTCTCTCATCCACTTTATTTTAATGTCCTCACCACGGATTCTGTTAAAGTAAGACAGCATGCATTCGTTTGATATGTGACTCCCTTTGTCCCACAAACAGGGTTTAAGGCACTTGGACATCCAGACAATTTATATAAATCATAGTTTGACTATTTTAACCTTTATTTTGAGCAGATTCTGCTCCTCCCCACGTCTTTTATTTTTCCATGCATAATTTAGTTATTAGTTGAATAATTTCATACCTAAGGTTTTTTATTTTACACAAACCTTACTTGTAATCATTGTGTAATCCCCAAGAGCTACCTTGCAATCCAATATCCCTCCATCAATTTCTGGCTGATTCAAATGCAATTATATTAACAGAAAATACTATTCCATTTGTTAACACGTATGGGTTTTTATTTATTTTAACAATGCTGCTTTCAGGTGGTTCACACCTACAAGGGCCATGAAGCTGAAATTCACCTGGTGCAGCCCTTTGGTGATCACGTGATCTCGATTGACGCAAATAATGTTATAATAATCTGGGACGTCAAAACAGAAGGTATGGAACACACAAACTATCTTATATTTTTATTCTGTTTAGTTTTCCTTTCTTTTAACTTTCTCCATCCCCCTGTATTTTCAGACTAGCCTGTGTAGTCGCGGTATGCACTGCTTATACTGATTCAGTATTCTATTTATTCCGTTCTATCATGGGTGACAAGTATTTATATGTTTTATTCTGATAGAGGAATACCTCCAGTTGTCCTTCGATAAGAGTAATTTCACAGTTTCTGCGATAATGCATCCAAGCACATACTTGAATAAAATTCTTCTCGGCAGCCAGCAAGGGAGTCTTCAGCTGTGGAACGTCAAAACCAAGTAAGCAAAATGCAGCGTTGTAACAGATTGAATTTTAAATATGTATCACGGATGCAAAGCTTGCAGAATATTTAAAAATTTATTTTTTTTATTAACAATTGCTGTTGTGTACAATGAACAGTTACATTGTAGAAGACTCTGGTCATTGCGGTGGTGGTGATGTCTTGGCTATAGTTCTTCATTTATATTCCCGTAAGGATAGAGCAAATTAAGTCAATAATTGAACCCTGGGATTTAAATTTCATCAATTTTTATGCACAGTTTTAATATACAGTCTGTTGTAATAGTCTATATTAGTAATTCTTTAATGTTTATGCAAAATAGGTAAAACAGCACTGTTAGCCTCCCCCCACTGACTATTTCATAACGATAACATTTTTTATGAAATACTCACGTTGACAGTGTTTGAATTTTACTGAAATTCCAACGTAGTTAAAAGATATGCGAAGATGAAGTAGGGAATACCTTTTCTTACTATTTTTCCTGTGCTTGACGAAAGGTGAAGCTACTATTGACAAGTCTTGTCATTTGGTTACTAGTGATGATTGTAGGGAAAATAACTCTCTTTCTATGGAGAATCCTGCTGTCTTGTGGGATCCTCCATAGACCTCAGTGTTTCATTCTTGCACATGAACGAGTTTACATCACTGATGTGGGCTCCTGGCAGATGGCGTCAGGACTAAAGAGGACTGTCAGGAAGACCATGGAGGCCGTGGCCTTTAGGGACAAGTTCAGGTTAGTATAACTCACCTTCCCCTGTGGCCACCTGACACCTAGCAGAGCAGTCACTGTCGGTGTTCTTTGCGTATTATACATGGACTCATGACTGTGACAGACCCACTTTAAAGGCACACTCTAACCACTAAAACCACTACATTTCATGAGTTGGTTGTGGTACACAGATAATGTCCTTTTTCTCCTTCAGCGTAAAACATTGCCATATCTGACAAACAGCAATGTTTACATTTGAGAACATGCTTCTAGGAACTGTCAGAGAGCCACTGCCTCCCTAAGTCTTTTTTTTTTTTTTTTGAAGGTCTTCACAGCTGAACTTGGCTAATGATTCTCATAGAGAAACATTGCATCTGCAGGGTGTGGTAATTACCCCATAGGTTTTTCAGAGATGATCATGATTGATCTCATTTTATGCAGCAGACTGCCTTGATGTTGGATAACTGATATGACTGCTTTTATTTAACCCCTTTTCACTTTCTTCATTTCCTCCTCCTCTCCCCACTAAAGTACCAAGTGTCTCTGTCCATTTGATCCAGGTGGTGTATCAGAAAGTAAAAAAATAAAAGAAATACTGTGATGCATGCACAAATGTATCCAATAGGCGCCAGTGTTTGGCCATGTATCTTTTACTTTCCTCCATATACTTTAATTTACAGATTAAATAAATTCAAAGCAAATCATGAAATAATAATCTGTAAGTATCTGTTGTTTTTGCTTTGTTAATTGAGCTTTAATCACCCAGGAGGTTGTTGCTGGCAATTAACAGAGCAAGGGATAAAAAAAAAAAATCAAAATTAAACACTCTGCAATAAGGGATGCTAAACGTTTTCATTGAGGTGCGGTGTGATTAGGGCTGCATAACCTTAGGTTATATAAGTGGTTTAATGCCTAAAAGGCAGAGAATTGAGCAGTGGGACTGAAGGGGTGTGATGTACACACCAACACCATCTCCTTCAGCTAAAGTTCTTTTGGTGCTAAGTCAACCTTTTTAAATAAAGATTTAATTTTCTTAAATGTACATAGACCTTCTGATATATAGATGTTGGGTGAAGATGTTGTTTGTTTTTCTTTTTCAAGCTACTGAAAAACTCACATGGAAACTACTGTCCTAGAAATGATCTGCTTTAACCATGGAATCACAATGTTTAGTTGCCACCTTCTCTTCAGACTACCAATGCTTATTTTTTTTTGTTACTTGTAGCAAACTCCTGTTTTCATTTCCAGGATGGGAGTCTGGTGTTACCGTCCTTCAACAAGTACGTAAATCACCTAATTTCTTGGTTTTAATGGAAGTCACTTTTTTTAGTATGAAAAAACAAATCTAAAATGAATCCGTGAATTTAACTTTTGAAATATATTGCATATTTTTAGAATTCCAACTAAATTGCATTTTAATTCATTGCAAAATGAATGAAGGTGCCTCTGTTTAATATACACATCCTTTTGTTAAAGATTAAAGGTTAAAGGTTATTTAGCAGAGGAGGCTATGGAGGGAGCTAGTTTTGGAGCATAGAAAGGACATAAGCACACAATGTATATCCAATGAATGTTCCTTTATATACAGTTACTAGGCTTATGTTATGATATGGGGGGAAAGTCATATAATAATTACAAGCTTTTCCTCTGTGATTTGGTAGGCACCAGCGCTGGATGTGGTGGCAATCGGTCTAACGTCTGGAAAAATCTTTTTACATAACATAAAATTTGATGAAACATTAATGACATTTCAGCAAGACTGGGGTCCAATCACATCTATATCGTTTCGCACAGGTGAGATTTTTCCTTGATATATATATATATATATAAGGGTTGAAACATTTTTTATTTCCTTTACACTGGTCCTTTCCAGAAAATGAATTAAGAACTGCACTCGATCACATCATTCTGTGCCAGGGTGCAACTAAATCTGGACCCATCACCAGGTCCCAGATACCATATGCAGAAAACACAGAGGTCCAGGCACTCCAAGGTTCAAGTAAGCAATTTATTCAAACCCAATGTCACATTCCAACTTTTTGACCTACAAGGTCTTTGTCAAAGTTCGAAACGTTGCGGTGTGACATTGAGTTTGAATAAATTGCCTACTTGAACCTTGGAGTACCTGAACCTCTCTGTTTTTTCTGTGTATTAGTTCCTTTTTCCAGCAGTAAATATGTTTAGAGTGGTCTCTCTGCATGCCGCTTTACATATTGCAGCTCTGTTCTTCACACTGCTCGACCGTTTTCCTGTTGACGTGAACTGAAGATAGTGGTGTTTGCACCTGGACTAGCCTTTTCCTTATGTATGACTTTACATCCACTTGTCAAAGAGGATTCTAGATGATATTTATAGTATCAATTAGGAACATTAAAGGAGCACTCCAATAACCATAACCACTACAGCCTGCTGTAAAGCTTATGGTACTGGGAATGCCCTGGAGCCCACCCACTATAAATAGTCAGATTGTGAACAGTATGACAACTTACCAGTCACAGCCTCTTCAGCAGAATGAGGCTCCTGCTAGGAGCTTCCATTACATCCACTGAGCCAATCCCTGCCATGTTTAGCTGAACATACACCACCAGACTTAGTAAGGTGCTGTAGCTTCCAGCTGCATAAGAGGCTGTGATCAACAGTGCCTGACGGACACCAGGTAAGTTGTCAGCTTTTTCATGAACCGTTTGATTGCTTATCCTGGGAGAGAGTCAGGCCATTCCTCAATCCAAAACCACCACAGTGGGGTCAAAGTATAATTTTATCTACGCCCCATTCAGGGTGCTATCAGTTTAATTGGGGAAAACATAGCCATAGCACACAAATTTAAAGTTGTTTGGATATTCTAGTGCTTTATATATTAGATAAAACAAAATCTCATTTTTTTTATCTTTATTTCCATTTACTGTTCTTTAGATGGACATCCAATCATGGCAGCTGGAAGCCCTGTTGGCCACATAGGACTGTGGGATCTCGAAGAAAAAAAGCTGATGAATCAAATGAGAGATGCTCATGCAACAGCCATTGCTGGCCTGACCTTTGTGCATGGAGAACCTCTACTTGTAACCAACGGAGCTGATAATGCTATTCGGGTAATAACTTTACACTCTGCATATTATTTAAATAATTAAATTTTCTTTTTGTTGCATTTGACATGAATTGGTTGTATGTGGCTTATTTTGCAACACTTTCTGACTGGGGGAATTGGAGCACTGAGAGTGCCATAGGGAGATAGAAACGTGTGTAGACCAAATCTGAGACACCCCAAGAGAGCAGTACTTTTAGTGTATAATATGCTGTGTGTACATACACACATACTACCTGTTGTCCTAGTGAATTCAAGTATGATGTGTTTGATATGACTCTGCAGTCATTGTCAGTTAATGCTCTGAGCTGCCAGTGACGTGTTCACTGCCATAGCCTGTCCCACTCACATATTCAGTTTCTCATACACATACACACACACACATTGGGTTAAACTTTTTATTTTGTCCGTTTTACATACCCTCAAATTGCTATATGCAGGAAGAGAAAGTCCACTTTCACGTTCTGTTTTGTGTAGTGTTCCTCCTTATCTATAACTTGTGTTATCGTGCTGTATCTGGGTTCCTAATGTAAGTCAGGTAAGGCAACCATCGGCACTCCAGATGTTGTAGACTACATCTCCCATAATGCTCTTACAGCCATAATGCTGGCTAATCATCAGGGAGTTGTAGTCCATAACATTTGGAGCGTTAAAGCTTTGCCTACCCCTGATGCCAGTTATCGTGTGTCCTAGATCGTGGGGAGCATGCATTCTCTATTTTTGTTGGAAGAAAACTGCTTTGTACATTCCCTTTAGTAACCATATAGTTACATTGTTATCTTAGATGTATTAGTCATTGAAGGGACTGTTCTGGCTGCAACTCATTCGCTGCAATTGGTAAGTTAGGTTGTTGGTGAGTTGCTAAAAAAAAAAAAATTATCTTGTTCAGTAATTCCTCCTTTCCTTCCATCTTGCTGTGTATTCTTTGCTTTAAAAAAATAACGCTATTCATTATTTCTGGGAGGTGCAGAAAGCTTTAGTTTTTTTTAGTTTTTTTTCTTAGTTTGTATTACTTCCCCAAATGTATTTTTAGTTTATTATTTTTGCAAATAATTCTTAATGCATTATGTAGTGCTTTAAAAATGGGTCATATCCATTTTGGATTTATATATTTTAATTTATTATCTGGGGAATCTCTGATGAAACAGAATAGTAGTCTAGAGGAGTAGGTGTATTTTCTTTGAACCATAACTGGATAATCAATGAATCTTTGCCATGTCCAGGATGGCCTTAGCTTACAATGATCAGTCCTGATCAGTTCTATAATAATGCTTTATTTTATATTTCATAGGTTTGGATATTTGATGGCCCTGGGGGACAAGGGCGGCTGCTGCGGTTCCGCCTGGGTCACAGTGCTCCACCAACATTCATTAGACACCATGGCCAAGACGGGAAGCAGATCCTGAGTGCAGGTAACCGATTGTGAAGTGTTTTTGCAATATTATTTTCATTTGAATGAGAAAAAATTATATTGTCGTTTATTCGCCAAAATTGCAATTTTGGAGAATTGGCAAAAGTTAGATCAAAAGAGCCAAGCTGGAATAATAATAATATCCTCCTCACACACACACATCTTATACCTTGGCCTTAAGTATCCAATTCTCTTGTCAAATCTCCACATCTGCTGGTTTAGTGAGTGAATCCCTTTCTGCTTTATAGGCAAAAGATCACATGAGTGTACAGAGGATTGTTCACATTGTCCACCATTGTCATTGTCTTCATTTTGCAGGGCAAGACGGCACATTGCATTCTTTTTCCACTGTTCATGACCGTCTCAGTAAGAGCTTGGGGCATGGTGAGTTATTATTGTTTGTATCCCCAGATTTTACTCTCAGCTTTGGAGAGAACTCTTTCATTAAAGGGACTCTAGACATCAGGACCACTTTAGCTCAATGAAGTGTTGTGGGTGCCATTTTTTATGAAAACATTTTTATTTTTTTTAAAATATTTTATTATTTTTGTCCCCCCCCCTCCCTGCTTGTTACCTGGCCAGGGAGGGGGGGATATGTCAATCCCTGGTGGTCCAGTGGCATGGATTGAGCAGTGGGGGGCCCGCAGCGTTTACTTACCTTCCCGGCAGCCCACCCCGCCCTGTTCTAGCCATTGTAGGGTTATCCTGTCTATAGTGGCTGTCATACCGTTATATCACCCAGGGAAGGCTCTAACTTCACTGCTGGAAAATTAAACTGAAACTGTTTCTCAGATGTTTGAACATTAGGCTTTCCTTGAACTATTACTTGCACTAGCCTTGCGGATACAGTTTTTTTTTTTCTTTCTACACAATTACATTAATAGTCCAGCAGTATTTCTAAAACGATTAGTGAAAGACTGCGTTTAAACCTGCTTAGTGTATTTGTAGGGTGTGATTTTCTTATTGATTTTTACTTAATGTAGTGTAATCATTATTAAAGTAGTTAATTCAGTAAAGCATTCCAGATCATTTAGCAGGTTTTTTTTATTTTTTATTGTGCCGTAATTCTCCCTTGTAACATGTCACGTGGTTAATTGTTTCCAGGATCTATAAATAAAGCCAAAGCCAAAAAGATGGGGCTTCGTTGTCTGTCCCTGAGATTGCCTCCGATTGTATCATTTGCATCCGGTATGTATAGAATTCCTGGGTAGGTTTATTAAATTCAGATTTTGTGGTGCTTTTCCTACGTATAATTTTTTCTTTATATTTATTTCATAACTTTTGTAAGGTTCAGTTGAATAATTGTTAATCTGTTGAAATGACTGACGGCACCCTAGCTTTAGGACATTTGATCTGATCAGTTTATGTATTTTCACAGAGTTGGCGCGGCAGAATGAATGGGACGGCATTATTGCATGCCATCAAAATTACCTTACGTGCACAACCTGGAATTATGTCAGGACCACTATGGGAGCTCACAAGCTGAAGCCACCAGGCCTCAAAAATAGTACTGCACTTGGAATCCATGCAACTGTAAGTGTACTGGGTACTGTCTAATAGAATTGTATAGTTAATATACAAGCTGTGTATAAAACTCCAAAATGACTGCCAGTTTTATGGAAGATCACATGTGGATAACAGTAACTCCTGCCAGCAGCTCTAAATAAAGCTGTAATTCAGGAACAGCAGAAAGTTATATGTAAGATTTGAGCTTATATTTTTAATGCATCTATATGATATACAGTTTGAGTTTCTATATAGTTTAAAATTGTACATTTTGAGCAGCTAGCTATTATTTAAATGATCACTATAGGGTCAGGAACACAAACATGCATTCTTGACCCTATAGCGTTAAAACCACCATCCAGCCCCACTGGGCACCTCATGCCTCCAAAAATAAATCAAAATCTTACTGTATTCAAGCCAGAAGCTGTAAATCTGCATGCTGTTTGGCAAAAAAAAAGTCTGCTGACATAATCAGAAGTGGTAGCCTGATCCAATCACAATGCTTTCCCATATGATTGGCTGAGGCAGATCCAGCATGATGCAAACACAGCCCTGGCCAATCAGCATCTCCTCATAGAGATGAATTAAATCATTACAATTTGTTCAATGCAAAAATCAACCAACATAACTGTAAGCTAATCCCACATATTGCAGCTAGCTTGTGAAAGCTTGGAGTATGGCAATATATTCTAATGACCCTCCATTTTAACCCATTTTCTTTTTCATTATTATATTAACTTTTTTTTTTTTTTACACATTATTTTCTTAAAGGCACACTGTAAGCACCAAGGACATTACATCTTAATGTAAATGTTTTGGAGCAGAGTCTCTGTCTCTGCAGCCTCCTAAATGTGAACATGGCTGTTTGTGAGAAATTAGTTTTTACATTTCTCAGTCAATATGCCTCTAGTGGCTGCTAGTCAATGAGCAATTAGTCTTTCAAACAGCCGTCGAGGCACCCTCCCAGTAAAGGCTTTCAATAAGTCTTCATGTTTCATGAGTCAATAAGTCTTCATGTTTCTCATAGAAGCATCTAATGGGAATGTACAGCAATCACTACACCCAGCCAAATAGGTCTGTAATGCAACTGACAGACAGATGATCTCACTGAGGGAGGAGCAATTGAATGGCCACATTTACCAGAATTTTTTTTTAAGGGGCACTCCAGACCCCTATAGTACTTCAGTGTGCTGGCATGCTTTGTGTGAGCAGTGTGTCCTTTGTCAATAGAAATTGAAAAAGTGTGCAGATTTCAATAGAAATGAACCTTGTTTCATCCCTTGTCTGTCAATCAGACAACCGGTCCTGTTACTTCCTGGTTGTTTAGCTTAGTTGAACTAAACCCATGAAGCAGCAATTGCCCAGAACACCTGTCTTGTAAAGACTTCTCATTGAGCTGCATTGGAAAGCATGTGATTGGACAGCCACAGAAAGCCTGGGCAGGGTTAGAAGGGGAGGGCTTGCAAAGGCTACAGACAAGATTTGCAGGTTTTGCAAACTGTTTTCAGAAATAACTCCTATGGGAAAATGCATAATTATCTACTAAATAGTGGTTTTCAATGAATATGGGCTGTGGAGTGTCCCTTTATTATTATTTATTCACAGTGCAGGGAGGGCCATGTATCCTAAGTAAGGAACACTCCACTCTAATACTGAAAATAAATATATTTAAGTTCCAATAATCTTTACATTCGTTAACTTTTCTTTGTACATTTATTTTGTCGTGCTCTATTTACTGATGCTTGCAAGTTGGTGACACAGCGCCGTTTTAGGGAAGAACCATTATAGCTGCATTAATATGTTGCTCACTTTATGGAATAATTCTAATACTTTCATAAGGATAAAAGCAAACAGCAGGCTGCTCACCTCTCTCCTTTTGATTGGCAGGCTGTTGCATTGACCAGTTGTGGTAATTTTGCCTTGGTTGGTCTTTCACGTGGTGAAGTTGATATGTATAATATTCAGTCCGGGATTCACAGAGGGCACTATGGCAAAGAAAGAGGTATGCATTTTTAAACATCTTAATTGTCAGGTTTTTTTTGTGTGTGTTTTTAAATGGTCACTAAGAACTGAAACATGTGCGTGATTGCTAAGGTTAGGATGCACAGAATAGCCTGCTTCCTTCTTTCTCCCCAGAGTGACTTATACCTGCAGCAATGTGTAAAACTGTAAGACAACCACTCGAAATAGTGACTTCAAAACAGGAAATATACTTCCTCCTTTGCTGTCCAACGTGCGCTTGTAGCACTTAGAGTTAAATGTTAGCGTCTGGAAGCATTGCTGACTTGGAGAATGTTTCCAGTTGATCTATTTTGACCTTAAATGTGAAATTACATTTGAAATCACTGAGAATTCCTGCGATTCCTAGTTTAGTGAATAACCCTGGTTTTTTTTGTTTTGTTTTTTTTAACGTGAAAGTGATCGTGGGATAAAAGGCAGTTTACTCAAGAAGGAAAGATAAGTTTTGCTTAAGTGCAACATACTTAGAATGAATTATTTAAAGGTTTTCATTAGTGCATTAAATTAGCGCTCCTGTCATACAGGTTTTGGATCTCCTAATTTTAGTCTACATTTGTAAGCTATTTAATTTATATTACTTTCCCTTTATTATCAGAGCTAAAAATGCCACTAGTTTGTAAATAATTAAACAAGAACATGTAAGAGTAAATGATTGCAGCTCCTTTGAGGGGACTTACCCTTTCCCTCCTTTACTGATAACTTTCTGTTTTATTCTTTATTCTGATTTAACCCGTTGACCCAGAATAACCAAATTGAATTCTTTATTTTAATTTTTTTTCACCCTCCCCCCCCACTTCATGCCCGTGGCTATAGCACATGAAGGCTCAGTCAGGGGAGTTGTTGTGGATGGGATAAATCAAATGACCATCACCGCTGGCAGTGACAAACTAATAAAGTTTTGGAAGTTTAAGACAAAAGAACTAATTCAGACTATAACCCTCAGCGCCCCACCGACTGGTATCCTGCTCCACAGAGAAAGGTAAGAAACAGAACATTACAATGGCTTTATCTAACCAGCGGGCAGGTATTTAATCTGTTTACCTTCCGAAGATAAGGTTATTGCATTATTTAGCCATTTTCATTCATTTCAGCGTATCATAAAGCGTGCAGTTACGTGGGCATCCTATGCTGACCAATAATTTACAAAGTTTACCTTTTTATGTGGTTTTAACCCACTTCATTTTGAATGTAAGATTGGTAAAGCAATGCTATTACAAACCGTAGGTGATGGGGAGAATTTTCTGACCACCTTAGAAGAAGACATGGTCCCTGAAATCACGTTGTAATGACCCCAAATTCTACCTTTGTTGCGGTTCTCTGAGGTTTTTCCTGGGTTCTAGGTATTTGAAAGCTGATATCACCGCCGTTTGCTCATTTAACTTGTTTGTTTCCACAAATTCAACAGTTTATCCTTTTCCGTTTCCACAGTGGTATGCTGGCCGTCGCACTGGATGATTTTGGTCTAAATGTTTTAGATATTGAAACAAGAAGAATTGTAAGAAAGTTTTCTGGCCACAATGGAAAGATAAATGACATGGTAATTTTCTTGATTTTTAAAGTTCCATGACTGGTAAACCATTGCACATACTCTGTTCTTTCACACTGATGGCTGAACTTAATATCTGCATTTTTACAAAAAAAATTTTTTTTTACTTTTCCCCCTCACTTTTCTTTTAAAAGACCTTTAGCCCTGATGGTCGGTGGTTGTTAACCGCATCAATGGACTGTACTGTTAAAGTGTGGGACCTTCCATCTGGATGGTAAGTTCGCCTGGTAAATCACGAAACAGGCTTCCTGTCCATTTACAGCAATGCGAAAACAAAGTAACTAGAATCTGATGCAGTTAGATTATGGAGTGAGCAGACAATTGGTTTATTGCTACCATTGATTACTAGTACTCTATGGTTCATTATAGCAAAAATAATAATTGCCTTTTGTGTTAAAACAAAATGACAAGCTCCCATTCTTTTAGTGCCTGAATGTTGTATTTTGACATTTTGTTTAGCATCGTACCTATTTTCTTTAAAAAGCCGAGTCACATTGTGGGACTTTTTAAAGTCACCATAACTATTTATTCTAGCTCACTGTAGTGATTGTGGTGCTATGTAAAATCTTGGGTTATTTTTATTTATTTTTGTGAGACTGAGAGTCCTGGGGCTGTGTTAGCTGTAATAATCTGAAGTGGTTATGGTAGAGTAATTATGATGACATGGTTAAAGTTGCATATCAATAACAGCTGAAGGGTTTAGGAGGATTCCTGACACGGGGGCAGAGCACAAAGGTAGTAGTTGCTTACTTTATGTTTATATTCCACAGCCTCATAGACTGTTTTCTGTTGGATTCTGCGGTGGTGAGTCTCTCCATGTCCCCTACAGGAGACTTTCTCTCCACGGCTCATGTAGATGACTTGGGAATTTATCTCTGGTAAGTGGAACGATCGTGAAAGGAAGTGGTGTGTGTTCCTGCAGCACTGATAGTGTTAAATATGTGCTGCTGGACACGTATTCCAATGAAGGTTTACATCTTGTATTGTCTACACTGTGTGAGGCTGGTATATGATATTGGTAACCTAACAACGAACCATTTATACTTTTCAGAATGTTAAATATTGTATATGTTTGTTTCAATTTCAGGTCAAATAAATCTTTGTTCTCTATGATTTCCTTGCGTCCACTTCCTGCCAACTATGAGCCTGCTGTAGTTATGCTCCCTGGTATGACCGATGAAGTGGAAGGTAAGCTGTGTGAAAAATTCTACCTGGGCCATTATCAAGACATTAACCCCTTCACTACCAACCGGTTTGCAGAAAAACCATCCCCAGAATCCAAGTATTTTGGGTGTCCCGGAAGTAATATTTATCTATTATTTATGTATATTTCATTTCAGTATGCCTAAATAGTGCATTGTTGTATATGCTGCTTGGGAGTACTTCTTTACCTCTAATACTTGGCCTTGGGAGTACTTCTTTACCTCTAATACTTGGCCTTGGGAGTACTTCTTTACCTCTAATACTTGGCCTTGGGAGTACTTCTTTACCTCTAATACTTGGCCTTGGGAGTACTTCTTTACCTCTAATACTAGGACCTGGGAGTACTTCTTTACCTCTAATACTTGGCCTTGGGAGTACTTCTTTACCTCTAATACTAGGACCTGGGAGTACTTCTTTACCTCTAATACTAGGACCTGGGAGTACTTCTTTACCTCTAATAGAAGAGATGGTAATTTGTACAATTCTGCTGCCTTTATATCTAGTATTTTACATATGATTATAATAAAGTTGCAGTTTTCCCACACTTATGCTGTTGTCACTTGAGTAACTTTAAAACCATTTTTTTTTTTCTCAAATAACTTTGAAAGAAGTAACACAAATTGTATGCTTTTCATGTGATACTATTAATCCCTAAATCAAGATTTATTCTTTCTCCACATCAGAAATTTCACTTTATTGATTTTGACAGAATATTTTTAACGTGCATAATTTGGTGGGTCCTCCAACTAATTTAGTTCTTCTTTGAAATGTTCATCTCTGCAATTTTAGATTTTCCAACACTTTCTTTTTTTTTTTCTTCTATCGTTATCTACAAATGCTGAGTTCCGTGAATTATTAGCTCAAATTAGAGTTCTTCGAGAATTCCCAGCAGTCTCCCGCTGTGGCCTTTTTTTTGTTTTGTTTTTCTTTTTCTCTTGTTGATACCTAGAAGATCACATTGATAAAATCCATTGGCGTTATTTTCATGTAACTCTGCGGAATATTTTGTTTACAGATGAGGACACAACCGCTGACCTGGAAGAAGGTCAAGATGATGTAATGGAGTATGAGTCTCCCGAACAGCTGGGAGAACGGCTTGTGACATTATCACTGTTGCCAGAGTCGAGGTGGAAGAATCTCTTAAATCTTGATGTTATCAAGGTATTCAATCCACCTTAATAGAAATGGTCATGTAGTCTATCAACAGAAGAATAGAACGCCTGTAAATTAGACTAATTTTAGAGGGGAAAAAACTTGTAATCACTGTCCATGTAAAAGAAAACTCTTGCTGTTTGTGCATTTGATTTGTAATCTTGCTTGTTGGTCACTTAAAATTATTCAAGGCATATTTTCATTGAAAGCTTGCACATCATAGACATGGGAAAAGTACATTAAAATTTAACATGTACATTGCTTTTCTTTTTTCACCTTTAGAGACGAAACAAGCCAAAAGAGCCTCCGAAATTGCCCAAATCTGCTCCCTTTTTCATCCCTACTCTACCTGGGCTTGTTCCTCGCTTTGCGGTGAATGGACAGGAAGAAGCAGCACCGGTACGTGGCCATCTCTGTAATTCACAGTTCCTTGTTATATAACAGAGGTGACATATAGAAAATAACTAAAATATATATATATATATATATATAAAACCACTAGCTGGTTCGTACAGATTGTTCCAGTTTTAGAACTTTGCCATATATTTATATATGTACAAAATTCCTATATATAGCTCTAGTTTTAGAACCTTGCCCTTCATATAAAACTCGTAGAATGTTTCTACCGATTGTTCTAGTTTTAGAACCTTGCCTTTTGTATAGAACCGGTATAATGTTGATACAGATCACTCCAACTTTTAGAACCTAACAATTCATGTATTACAAGTCCTATATGAATGATAAGGTTTTAAAAACTGGAGCATTGGGTAGGAACTTTCTATTGGGTAGAATGTTCCTATGGATTGCTCCAGTCTTAGAACCTTGCCCTTTATGTAAAGATTCCTTTTTTTTTTTTTTAACATTGCCCTTTATATATAACTAGGAGAATGTTCCTATGGATTTCTCCAGTCTTACAACCTTGCACTTTATATTTAACCGATTGAAAATAAAATGATGGATATTCAGCTCTGATACTGTAGCCTTTAACCGCTTAAAGGGGTTTCCCAACATCATAACTACTAGAGTCCGCTGTAGTAGTAATGATGCCAGGCACCATTCTCCGTTAAAGGTGGGAAACTGTTTTGGAGTTGTTTGCACTCTAACCTGTGTCCTGGCTTGGTGCCAAGCTTCCTGAATTGTCCAATTATGCACATCTGACTTCTGTAGAGCTATTTAATTCAGATGCCGATCCCACTAGACCAAATCTTTAATCGCTGAGCGTGTCATTTGGGCTCTCTCAGCCAATTAATGACTCTGTGAATAAAATTTGCACAGAATTGACATTAGCCAGCGCAGAACACTTGTGACGCAGCCAGGGTGGAGTTACAGCAGCAATATTAAATATCCCTGTATGTGCAGTGTTTTATACTGAAATTCTGTACAAACAAACTCCAAGCACCGTAACTTCCTCAGATTACTTTAGTGGTGATGGTGCTTGGAATAACCCTTTAAGCACCAAGTCTCTAACCTGTCTGTCATGTTTTGCATTTTAGTCTAAAATCGTAAATCTTGGAGTTCTCGAACAGAAATCTGCATTTTACATCCAGCTGGAAAAAGCTTTTGAAAGTCAAAACTGTAAGTTCAATTTTAGACTTCTAGTGCCTATTCTTAACCCATAAATATACAAAATCAGCCAATAAATTGAAGTGAAATATGTGTGGGGGAAAAATAATTTGGAATTTGCGTCTTCCAGTTTCCTGATTTTGGTATTTCTTCAGCCTTCCTCTATCATTGAAATTACTTAGAATTTGTCTCCTGAAATAATCTTTCTACTTCAGAATTGTCCATCACTTATTTAAACATTTCACAACTAATCATTTGTACAGGTATTCTGTTAATCAGCAAACATCTTTTTAGACATTTTTATATTGAGAATTAAAACCCTAAAAGTAAATAATTCGGGCATCAAAACATCCAATTAAACCTGGTAGTTCAGTACAGTTGTTCACAAATGCATTTCAGCGGTTACGAATGATTCAAATTCTTTTTAATCTACGTCCAAATAAATCAATCAAGGAATAAGGAATTGACTTGTTTGTACCAGCTGAAACAAATGTTTGCTCAAGTCTAGAGTTCAATCACAGTGTGCCAACATTTCCTTTTCTGACTAATATTTTTAGATGGCCTGTTTGCTGAATATCAGCTTAACAGATTTACAAAATGCGCAAGTTTCATAAAGCCAGAATGTTGATAAATTGACACTGTCAGCTTAAATCAGCTTAACAGATTTACAAAAGTTTTTGCAAGTTTCATAAAGCCAGAATGTAGATAAGCTGACACTGTCAAATGACATCTGATTGCTTTCTCCACTCCAGGTGCCTACATAACTAATATAATGTGTGCAATCGGTTATTCCTTAGTTGTTTTGGTTTTGTTCTAAAAAATTGGTTTTTGTTTCATTGGCCGCTGTTTGTGACCTTACCTTCCATTTTGCAATGTTTCCCTGTTTTTGTGTTTCTTTTTTGTTCCAAAAGTGCAAAATAAAACTGCATAAGATAAATTTCTGAGCATGATTTATATAGTGAGCAAACACATTAATTTGTGTAGAGTAGGTTAGTACTTGTAATTAATACAAGTAATGCTTTCTGTAAATTCGCCCTTCTGTGCCTCACACCAAATGACCATTCCCACCAAGTGCTGATCAAAACACAACTTGCATTTTATAACGTCTCTCAATTGATGCATAATTGAGCATTAGCATTTCAGTATATTTTTGCTTGAAAACATGTTTTTTGTTTGTTTTTCTTCAGGATTATCTGCAATTTTTATTCTGTATAATAGAATTTCTATACACAGATACTATTTATTATACATGTATTTGTATGTGCTGGTAATCAATGTGATCATGTATAAGCAGAAAAAAAAAACATCTGTCAAATAAAAAGATTCCATTCTGAATCCTAAGTGCTTTTTTTTTTTAGAGTTAAAACAAAAACTATTACGCACTCTTAGAACACTGGGATAAGTATACATTTTTATTTTATTTTTTTGCTTTTGGTTTTATTTATATTTTACTTGCATTCGTTGCTAGTTAACCTCTTTAGTGTCTAATTGCAAAACTATAAAATAATATGGAGAAACTGTTGGGTAGAAGGACCACATATGGTAAGGTGATAGAAGAATGGCTTGCAAATTAATTTTTCCAAAATCCTGTGGGGAGAATATATTAACATTGTGCTGTGTGTAAATGGACTATTTTCTTTATTGCAGACAACATTCCGATAGGGACAATAAAAGAAATGGGACCGTCAGCTGTGGATATAGAGTTAAGAAATCTGGCCCCAGAGGGTGGAGGATCTGTAGAGGTGATGCAGAGCTTCCTAAAAATGATTGGAAGCATGTTGGATACCAGAAGAGATTTTGATCTGGCTCAAGCATACCTTGCTTTGTTCTTAAAGGTAAATTATTATTACGTATTTATTTTCTACTACAGATGTTGTTTTTTTGTTTATGCACACATATCTAGCCGTAAATATGGAATACAATTTGGCGTATAGATTAATGTCCTGGTATATGCAAAGTTGCAAAATTGTAATTGACATGTTATACAAAAATGTTGGGGATAAAATGAGATTGCATGACCAGGTTTATAATAGTCATGGTTATTGGCATACATACTGAAAAATGATACAAATTTCCACCTCTGTGTGTGCAGAGATTGAATGATGCTTTGTCGTAGTAGTGAGATCAAGTACAGATTAAATAACATTGCTCATAGAAACACAGTTTAAAACTTTCTAAGGCTAATTAAAATCACTGATCTCAGCACACAAATATGGGCATTCAGTTTCATCATTTGGCATATTGTGTTAAGCCCACCACTACATCACACTACCCCAATATCGGTGGGTCTTACACTCATTTTAATGGGATAAACATTAAATAATGCTAGTGTTAAATGACCTAAAGGGAATTGAATTAATCAGTTGAACGAGCATTGTGAATATATACAAGGCAAATTTAATGGGGTAAAAAAACAATATAAAAAAAATACATTGTCAAAACTAAACATTTAGTAAGTTATAGTGCTTTGATGTATACTATCACAATGCAGATTGTATATCTGCTATTTGATATGCATGGTTAGTATAAACCTCAAAGCACTGTCAGTTTGCTAGTCTTTTTTACAGACTGATATAGTTTTATTAGCACAGGAAAGTGTTTAACCTCCCTGGCGTTAATCCCTAGCGTGACTCTGGGTTAATTTTCAGTACCATGCTCGGGATTACACTGTAGTATCACTTACCTTGTCCCAACGAGCACCAAACACTATCAATGGCTGTGAATATAGCTGGACGTCGTGCTGTTGGCGTTGTTAACCCGGAACGCCTGCCTGGTCGTCACGTCATGGACTACATCCCACCAACCAAGAAAAAGTCAGCACCTACAAGGATGTGTGTGGTTTGTTGCTCGAAGCGAGATGACAGTTAAAAGAAAATCAGAAAGGAAACCAGGTTCATTGTCCTGATTGTGACGTCGGACTTTGTGCAGTCCCATGTTTCAGAATTTTTCATACCCGTGATGTTTACTAAACCAATATGCACTGTCTAGTATTACAGTAACTAGTAATATTGCACCCTTGCTTGGACAAATTTCAGTGTTTCTTTTGATTACATTTATTATATTTTTTCTAATTCTATTATTTATGATTTCGGCTTTCAAACTTTATCATCCCGAGATGTCTACTAGACTCTTGTTTGGACAAATTTGAGTTATTCCTAAGCATTACAAGCCTACAATATGAAACAACAAATTTACATACAAAACAATGTACCACTTTAATATTCAAAAATACAGACATAATCAGACCACCAGGGAAGTTAAACACATACAAATAATAGTAATGAATAGTAGGCGAATCACTTGTAAAATGTTAATTGTTTAAGATGCATTCATCTCAAATGCAAAGTTAAAGGGATACTTTAAGCATCAACACAACTTTAGCTTAACCCCTTAAGGACCGAGGACGGTTCAGGACCGTCATCGGCATTTTTGCGTTGCCGACCGATGACGGTCCTGAACCGTCCTAACGGTCAGAGCTACTTACCTGATCAGCGTGGCTCCGGTTGTGGGGAGACTGTCTGCAACCCAGACAGTCTCCCCACGGCAGATTAGGACCCCTGTGGCCATGTGATCGCTTAACACAGCGATCACATGGTCACAATAGGTGTCCATGTGTCTGCCTGCAGGGGGACTGCCTGTGCTGACAGGCAGTCTCCCTGCATGTGTAAAATCAGAAAAAAAATAAAGTTAATGTTAATTAAAAAATAAATAATTAATTATATATGTGTATATATGATATATAGACATATATTATATCTATATAATATATGTCTATATATCATATATATATATGTCATACTAAGTGTATTTTTATATTAATATGTACTTATATTAATCTAAAAATACACTTATAATTAAATTACACGCGTATATATATAATATATAATTATATATATTGTATATATATATATATTATAAAATATAAATAATTAATTTAAATTAAATAATTTTTTTTAAATAATAATAAAAAATTTAAAAAAAAATTATAGCTATATGAAATTTTATTCTAACTGTATTTTAAAATTAATATATATATAATATTTTTATTAGTGATATTGCAGAAGGTCTTGATGGTAAGGTATGTCTTTTTGCTGATGATACTAAGATATGTAACAGGGTTGATGTTCCAGGAGGGATAAGTCAAATGACAAATGATTTAGGTAAACTAGAAAAATGGTCAGAATTGTGGCAACTGACATTTTAATGTGGATAAGTGCAAGATAATGCATCTTGGACGTAAAAACCCAAGGGCAGAGTACAGAATATTTGATATAGTCCTAACCTCAACATATGAGGAAAGGGATTTAGGGGTGATTTATTTCTGATGACTTAAAGGTAGGCAGACAATGTAATAGAGCAGCAGGAAATGCTAGTAGAATGCTTGGTTGTATAGGGAGAGGTATTAGCAGTAGAAAGAGGGAAGTGCTCATGCCATTGTACAGAACACTGGTGAGACCTCACTTGGAGTATTGTACACAGTACTGAGACCGTATCTTCAGAAGGATATTGATACCTTAGAGAGGGTTCAGAGAAGGGCTACTAAACTGGTTCATGGATTGCGGGATAAAACTTACCAGGAAAGGTTAAAGGATCTTAACATGTATGGCTTGGAGGAAAGACGAGACAGGGGGGATATGATAGAAACATTTAAATATATAAAGGGAATCAACACAGTAAAGGAGGAGACTATATTTAAAAGAAGAAAAACTACCACAACAAGAGGACGTAGTCTTAAATTAGAGGGACAAAGGTTTAAAAATATCAGGAAGTATTAGTTTACTGAGAGGGTAGTGGATGCATGGAATAGCCTTCCAGCTGAAGTGGTAGAGGTTAACACAGTAAAGGAATTTAAGCATGCATGGGATAGGCATAAGGCTATCCTATCAATAAGATAAGGCTAGGGACTAATGAAAGTTTTTAGAAAATTGGGCAGACTAGATGGGCCGAATGGTTCTTATCTGCCGTCACATTCTATGTTTCTATATCAAAATACACTTAGAATGAATTTGTATATATATCTATGTATATAAAAATAATAAGAAATATACATACGTCCATATACAAAATTACATAAATAATTATATAAATATACACGTAGACTTCAGATATATAAATATGCATATATATTTAAATTCTACGTGCGTATTTATGTAATATTTTTACATAATTCAGTAATTTTATTGATTGCAATTTGAGGGACCTGCCTGCCAACCCAGGCCGAAATTCCAGAGAATTTAATTTGCTAGCACTATATTTTACCCTGTAACGTTCTACGACACCCTAAAACCTGTACATGGGGGGTACTGTTTTACTCGGGAGACTTCGCTGAACACAGATATTAGTGATTCAAAACAGTAAAACATATCACAGCGATGATATTGTCAGTGAAAGTGACTTTTTTTGCATTTTCACACACAAACAGCACTTTTTACTGATGATATAATTGTTATGATACGTTTTCCAGTTTTTAAACACTAATATTTGTGTTCAGCGATGTCTCCTGAGTAAAACAGTACCCCCCATGTACAGGTTTTATAGCATTTTTGAAAGTTACAAGGTCAAATATATGGGTCAGATATTTTTACATTGAAAATGGCCAGGTTGGTTACATTGCCTTTGAGAGCGTATGGTAGCCCAGGAATGAGAATTACCCCCATGATGGCATACCATTTGCAAAAGAAGACAACCCAGGGTATTGCAAATGGGGTATGTCCAGTCTTTTTTAGTAACCACTTGGTCACAAACACTGGCCAAAATTAGCGTTCAATTTAGTTTTTTTACTTTTTCACACACAAACAAATATGAATGCTTACTTTGGCCAGTGTTTTCGACTAAGTGGCTACTAAAAAAGACTGGACATACCCCATATTGAATACCCTGGGTTGTCTACTTTAAAAATATGTACATGTGGGGTGTTATTCAGAGATTTATGACAGATAATAGTGTTACAATGTCACTATTGATAAATTTTAAAATGTATGTTTTGAAACCGCAATATCCTACTTGTACCTATAGCCCTATAACATGCAAAAAAAAGCAAAAAAGCACGTAAACACTAGGTATTTTTAAACTCAGGACAAAATTTTGAATCTATTTAGTAGTTTTTTTCATTCGCTTTTGTAGATGAGTAAAAGATTTTTCAAGTAAAAGTCAAAAAACATGTATTTTTTTCAATTTTTCATCATATTTTTTTATTTTTTAAAAATTAAAATACATGAGATTATATAAATAATGGTATGTAAAGAAAGCCCCCTTTGTCCTGAAAAAAACAATATATAATTTGTATGGGAACAGTAAATGAGAAAGCGGAAAATTACAGCCAAACACAAACACCACAAAAGTGTAAAAATATGCCTGGTCGCAAATGTACAACATCGCAAAAACAGTCCAGTCCTTAAGGGGTTAATGAAGCAGTTTTTGTGTATAAATAATGCCACTGTGGTCTCACTGGTCAGATATCTGCCATTTAGGAGTTAAATCAATTTTGTTTCTGTTTGTGCAGCCCTAGCTGCTCCTCACCTGTCTGTGACTTACACAGCCTGCATGAAAAAAATGGTATCACTTTTAATCAGATGGTAACTTGCTTTAGACATTTTTCTAATGCTATTTTTTTTATCCTATATTACACAGGAGGCTCCTGCAAGGTGTTAGAAGGCTATTAACAGGGCAGGAGATAATACATTCTAAATTAAACCTGATTTGCAATAAAGGAAATGTAAATATTTGATCTCTCTTTACAGGAAGTGTTTAGGAAGACTTTGCTTATACAGCCCTAGCCAGACCTCCCATGTCACTCACAGACAGGGGAGATGTGGTTATGGCTGTAGAAAGTCAGCAATAAATGGCAAAGAATTGAGCAGTGAGACTGCAGGAGCCTGATCTATACAGCTAAGTTGCTTATACTGTCCCTTTAACCACTAGAATAAACCAGGAGACAATTGTTTTAAATATACACACAGTGTATTGATTTCCATATATTAATACCTCTTCCTTGCCTTCCAGCTGCATCTGAGGTTTATTGCTTCTGAACCAAAGCTACTTGAAGAAATCTCCTCTTTGTCAGGACGTCTTGATGAATCCTGGCTTCATCTGCAATCCCTTTTTAATCAGAGCTTGTGTGTGTTAAATTATATGAAAAGTGCTTTATTATAAAACCTTTCCATTTCATTTTCTGCAACATTTTTTTTTTCTCCTGTACTTGGTTTACCATACAGACAGTCTTCTTAATCAGTGTTGTTTGAGTCCCTTCTTGACAAACTGAAGATCCACTTGTATTTGCTGCACACACAAATATTGAAATTGCCATGTACAGGGAATCATGGGACATCTCAAATTTGTATTGATTCCCAGTCTGTGCCAGAATAGCTTCATGTTTCTTAACTAGAAGTTTAAAAAAAAAAAAAAAAAGCTATTTGAATGTTTCATTATTTTAGAAGTGGTCATTTCTCTACAAATTCTGTCTAATTTCCTTTTATCATAAAATCAGACCATGTCCTCTCATTATACCATTCCATTCCATACGTGGTATTATATTATCCATTGAGCTTGGATGTTAATAAACCATGTGTCTAGCAATACAGATGTTCTATCCGATCGTTTGATGGATGTTGAAAACATCAATGTTTGGATTCAGATTCTTGAATCAATATTTGATTCTCTGTACAGAGACCAGATGTGGAATCAGATTAAAAATGTAAAAAAGCAACATTTTCATAAATTGTTTATGTATATAATATACATTTTTTGTATGCTTTAAGAATTTACCAAGTTAGATTTCATAATACAGTTTTGAGAATGTTTAACACACATTGTGTCGTGTCCGTTCATAAAATCTTCCTCTATTTTTATTTATTTTATTTCCATTGTTTTGTTTTGATGTTGATAATTGACAGGGGGAAAAGTAACAAGTTGGGTATAAGGTACTTTGAAGATTTACACACCTTTTCTCTCTGTTGGCTGCCTCAATAAATCCAGCAGCACTGCCCCAAAAATGTTTGCATCCCATAATTACTAGCATGATGGCATTTGGAGATAATCTGCCGCAATCAGGCGAAAGTTGAATTAAAGAGGGAGGAATAACACTAGGTCATCTTTCATGACCGGTGCACAATGTATTCCCCTAACTAGGAGTCCATCGCCCCTTGCAGGGGTTACATGGGAAGGTATGACCTGACCTGCCTTACATTCTGCAGTGCTGAAGCATCGAGACACTAGTGCAAATGCTGCACATCTAGAAGCTCTAAATGAGTCATTTGATCTGTTAATAGTTGCGGAAGTGCCTCTAGTTGCTGTCAAATTTTTAGAATCTGCAATAATTAACATTGCAGGGTCAAGGGGATGGGGCATTGCACACAGACCACTTCAATGAGCTGAAGTGGTCAGAGTGCCTATAGTGTCCCTTTAAAATGATGGACATTCCACCCAGACCAATTATATTGAGGTGAAGTGGTCTTGGTGTCTATAGCGTCCCTTTAAGAAAGGGATGCTATAGCAGTGGTATCTATTGGTTAAATCTTCGTTATGTGCAGTGACTTTCTGATTTGCATAGACTTGCGGATACTGTGAAATAGTTTGAATGCTCTGGGACTTGGATTTGATATGTTTTCGCTTATGCTCCCCTGTGTGACCGTTATATATTTTATTGTTGACTATATATTTATACATTTTTTGCACAGTTTTGAATGCATCACAATAAGTTAAATGAGCATTGCTAAAGGGTAGTCCCAGTTCACAAATAAATAATCCAGATGCCTAAGTCTAATGGCTGCCTTGCTTCACTGCTTCCTGGTATTTGGGATCAGCTACAGAGTTGTAAGAGGAAGTGGACAGAGGGAGCCATTCCTGACAGATGATGGAGCAGGCAGAGAGTGCGATTCCTGACTGATGATGGAGTGGGCAGAGGGAGCGATTCCTGATTGTGATGACGGAGTGGGCAAAGGGAGCGATTCCTGCCTCAGTGGAAGGAATGGGACGGCTCAATTTCTGCTTGAAAGATGGTTGGGGTCCCTGATGCCAAAGAAAAATAGACTGACAATATGGAGGGACAGGTCACCCATCCTGTTACACTAATTTATCTTTTTTGTATCTTTAATCCTGCTTTTGAATTTGAAGTTTATGTATGAATCAATCTCCGTGCATTTTATTGGTCTTTCCCAAAAATCGCAGTTTTTTTTTTTATCTTATCTTTAATCAACATGACGAACCCCCCTCCCTCCCCCAAAATGTACTTTATAAATGTCTCTTGCCAATTCCTGTTCTGCATTATTGCAGGTTTTTTATTTGATGCGATATGCAGATGTCCTTAGGGGGACTAACTTAGCAAAATTATACTATTACAAATAATGAAACCCACTATTAATTGAGTTTGCAACATGACACATTTGTTTCATAAGTCAGTATGACCTATTTATTTGATATAAGGGACATCTGGTATGTAAAAGAAAAATACATTTGGGTTCCGTGTAAGGTAAAATTGACTTGTCAGTAACTCTCTTAAGACTAATACTGACAAATCCTATCACTTTCTGGGTGTGATTGTTTTCAGAGGTGACAGATTCATGTTTTCTCGAAACAAGGTCATAGAATGGTTTGAGAGATCTCCCCACCGAGTAGTCAGAATTGAATGATAACGATTCAGTATTTCCTGCTAGAATAAATTGGGAAAACGCAAGGTCAAAGCATCAAATGTATTCATTCACTGGCAATAATATGTCATATGAAAAGCAAGCACATCGCCTGTGTTAATAAGGAAGGTTCTACAGGAATCAGGACAAATTAGTCTCTCGCCACATTTGTCCTTGCCTTCTTTACAAATGTCCTTGTTATGTGAATTTGGTCCCAGTTGTTCATGTTACATGCTGTCCTCTGGAGAGAAACTGTGATTACATTCACATGTTAAGGAACTATTCAACCAGGTTTTAATATTTCCAACAGCTCCAAAGGTAACGGAGAACAAGTGATGTATCAAGGTGAGCGCATGGGGAATTCTGAAAATTTGCAAAAAACACTTTACCTTCAACCAAATGCACCAAAACTCATTGAAAAGTGAGGATTAGCTTGTAGGATGATAATGATTTTAAGCTCACTGCCACAGCAATCGGAAAGGGTTAGTCACTAAAGGGAAATTATCGTGTTTGTTCTGGTGAGTAGAATCATTCCATTTAGGCTTTTTGCTATAAACACTGTCTATTCAGAGAAAATGCAGTGTTTACATTACGGCCTAGGTATACCTCCAATGGCCACTCCTCAGATGGCTGCTAGAGGTGCTTCCTGGGGCAGTGCTGCACAGTGTGACTGCCATTCAGTGTCTCCTCCCTATGCATGGAGACACTTAACTTTCCTCATAGAGATGCATTGATTTAATGCATCTCTATGAGGAGATGCTGATTGGCCAGGGCTCTGCCCCTGATCTGCCTCCTTGCTAGTCTCAGCCAATCCTATGGGGAAGCATTGTGATTGGCTCAGACCACCATTCTGATGATGTCAGCCAAGGAGGCAGAGCCAGCAGCAGTAGACTGAAGTAAAGGTACGATTTTACTATATTTAGGGGGTCAGGGGGGGCTAGGTGGTGGTTTTAACAATACAGTGTCAGGAATAATGGAAAATTGTTTCATACTTACCGTACTTTTCTTTTTCTGATAATTATTCATGGCAGCATTTACTCATAGGGTTAGCTCCTCCCCTCACAGCAGAAAGGACAGGAAATAGAACTTTGAAACTGGTATAAATAGACCCTCCCCCTTCCCATCAGGCAGTCTTTGTAACTAGCTTCACAACTCTTGTATATAGGTGGGAACGTAATGCTGCCATGAATAATTGTCAGGAAAAGAAAATTACAGTAAGTATGAAACAATTTTCCATTTTCCTGACCATTATTCATGGCAGCATTTACTCATGGGGAATACCCAAGCCGAATATATAGAGGGAGGGACAGAGTTCAAAAACAGCCAATAGTTATAAAACCATTATTGAGCTGCATAAACCTTAGAAGACTTTAAAAAGCCAAACAAGAATCAAGAGGAAATTGTCATAAAATCTGCTCAGACAAGATCATTTTCCCTAGAGGCTGCAAGGTCAGCAACCTCCTGGCATTCAATATCTGAAATATCCTGAATAGATATAGAGTCAGATAGGAATTAAGGCCATGATAGCATAAGCTAGAGAAGGATAATGTCATTCTGATATAAAATTTAAAACCAAATTGATATCAACAAATCAGAACCTTGACAAAGGCATAACTTCCAGAGTTCATACTGGAACAAGCAGATAATGTTGGATGAGAACAGACACACCATGCTATTAAACACGGGGAGAATTACACTGAGAATCCTACTACTTACTGCATGTATTTATTAAATACGATTCACACCGCTTCCTCTTGCCTTGTGAACTACTTACCTGAAGATACAGGAACAAATCAATATCAGCCTGTCAGAAAGAGGCAGAGCCTAGTAGAGAAATAAGAGTCTGTTATTAAAACACTGAAACAATGATCCGATGTTGCAAAATTCAGATTCACAACAATACCTCACACAGTGGATGAATTGATACAGCAACGATCAGTCACAGGGGAGGAATAAACTAATAACATTTCTAGGCAAAGGCAAGAAGAATCATGTGCAGATTAGGTGAGGAAAAAAAAGAAATATCGGTATGAACCATAGAATTTTTGGCAATTACTAAATTATAAGGAGGCCAACCGCATCAGTACCTACATTCAAAGATAAACATATTGTAAATAGTACAGATTGTGCCAAACAGTATAATCAAATTTATTAGAGACTGTTGTGCAACATAAGTAAGAGATATATATAATAGGCAAGATACTGATGGGAAGGTGGTAACCAGAAGCACATTATATATTGTGACAGCAGAAATATAATAAGCAGGATAATAGGAGATATTCAGTTATCCTTATGAGAACAACAACCGCATAGTTACTCTTACCTTATCTTCAGATAGTGAAGAAGTACTTATGGCAGAGCCTATGGCGATAATAAGCAACTTGTTATATCTGCAAGATATCAACACCAATCCAAACATATAATCCACAAGTCAATGCAATGTTAGGAGTGACCATAACTTATACCGATCTAGGTACAGAGACCCTGTAAAACATATCAGTCAAATGTTTGTCATCAACAAGCTGCATTACATTATATTATGCAGGATGAATCAACCATTTAAAGCCACACATTGGTTGGAAATTCCAGATATAAGGACACCTAGAAGAATCCCCATGAATATCAGAAGAGGTCCGTAATGGAACTACCTATTCAGGGATTTCCTCTATTGTTCAGGCAGCAGGTGAATTTTACCTGAAATAGTAAACCTGGTAGAATGGTCTGGGGACTGGAAAGACCTTAAAATACTTGCAATACACAGCATCAAAAGTTACCTGGAGCACATGAGCCTAAAATAATACCTTTATTGCAGAAAGGAAATTATAATGTTCCCCTTCACAACAGGGGAATCTGTCACAAGTTTCTGATCATTAACTCCTTAAGAACCAAAAGCATGCCACCCCTGACATATACTAAAGGGATTGCCAAACTTTCAGGTATCCAAGGGATTAAAGAGAATACTGAATATAAAATTTATGCTTTAAGGAAATGAATTCAGATTTAAAGAATAAAAGGTCATGACCAGGTGAAAGAAAAAACAAGCTTATAAATCAGGTAATGGCTTCAGCGTTACCTACTTATGAGATCAATTAATAGCCCAATTTGTGCTCCTGCAACCAGTATGATCTACTAAGCTGTGTGTAGCGGAACCCCTTTGGCTGTCCCATTTATTTCCTTTTATTGTTGGCACTGCAGAGTTTTCCCTTTGCCTGGATTATACAGAATTGCATACAACTATATGTAGCCACACTTTGTTCGGTAGAAGGATATACCAGCTTGCAGGTGAACTGATACATTCACCATACGAACAAAGTACTGAATCACCGGACCACCCTGGTGAGAAGAATGGATGTGATTTACCTCCCTGATCGCTTGTTACATTCCCTTGAACATATGAACACTCTGCTATATTTCATGGGTGGCCGCCATTTCGGCAGCCGAACACGTGGCGGCAGCCATCTTAAACCCGCGAACAGTGGTGTTTGGTCGTCGAGTGTCTGGAACTCAAAACGGACACTCGACTAACTGAACACCGCTAAGACCTCCAAGGCTTCAGAAAGAACTAAGGGAAATACACGAATGGCCTGTCGTTCGGTAGGATGAATCCCACGAACTAGGGGATTCATCCGGTTACCAACTTCATTGTGGATGGTATAGCCTTTCAGGACTTTTGAGGCACGAACGGAGACTGACCGCAGGGCCAGATCTCATGGAACTATTTTCGGCTACTTTACCCATGCGGTCGGTCAAAACTTTACCTTCTCATAACTCCCGAACCCCTGGTCTGATCTGGGTGATTTTTGGATATGTTCCTCACCCAGATCAGGGCTACCAGGGGTATATTTGGGGTACATCTAAGAATTGGGGAAAAGTGTGCACTGTATAAGTATGTTAAATGTTAATCTAAGGGGAGGAGATGTGTGGGAGGTAACGTCTATGGGATTGGTTACTGTAATAATTGTAGTGAATCTCCCTTGCATGGGAGAATCTCATAAAAGCAGGAATGTTGCCATTAAACTTCAGTTCTACTCCTGATACTGTGTGTCGTCCAGTGATTGCGAAGGGTGATGGGATACTTTTGGATTTTATTGCTGATTGTGCTGGTTACCCTCTTGGATTTATTACTTGTTCCTGCATTTGTTTAATACATGAGTGGAGTCAAGCTGTGGGAAGTCAGCTCTCCGCTACACTGTGCATTAGTAATCAGCATATATCTGAAGGTAAAACACTGCCACCAATTAAAAAAAAAACATTGCTTATCTTGAACAGAGGGGAGAGGATGCCTGGCCATAGAATTTTTTTTTGTAGATGGGTCTCATATCTAATTACATAGGAGTGCACACACAAAAAAAACATTGATTCTGTTAAACATTACCATGCTTCATTTTGGAAAAACAGGTCTCCTTCTCTCCTGGGAGAGGCACTCAGACATGTTTGGTAACACCTGCAATCTATCTAAAGTGGTATAATGTGTTAATTGCTTATCCTGAAACACCTGTGGGAGAAGGAATCTAATACAAAGCCAAAAGCAGTATGTTTCCTTATCTACTTCATTTAAAAAACTGAAATAGAAAATCCACAGGAGGCAATAGTTACTAACCCAGTACAACAGGGCATTTGTATTTGCTAGAATTGGGCAGTGCTACATTTCAGCACAAAACAGACCTTTGATCATTTGTATATATTAAATCTACCAATACCGTGTATAAACCAGGGTTATCTAATACTACCAACCTGCATACAGAATATAGGAATCGCATACATTGTGGGTGTTTCTGACAGCACCTTATGCACAGATATATCAGTTACATATACTGAGTCTGTTTAAACAGTAATCATACATAGCCTACCTCTGCTATATACAGTGACACTATGCTTGCACACATATTAAGATTATATGAGTGAGATAAATTGAGGCTGTGTTTTAACTGAACTTCATGCACATAATATACCACTCACATATACTGAGGTTGTGACTCACAACCCACACATAGAACCAGTATTAGAGTGGACTCATAGAGGATGTGTCTTAAATCATTCACATTTATTGTGCTTCCACTAATACATCGATCATATAGAGAACAGATACACTGAAGCAATGTCTCCACACCATCTTACCTATAGAGCATGTAGAGGGCATATACTGAGGCTGTGTTTTCACAGCGACTCAGAGGATATAAAGAACACACACTGAGGCAGTCTCCAGATAAACTCATACATAGACAATATAGTGGATATATATACTGAGGCTGTGTCCTCATAGTAACTCATACACAGAGCATCTAGTGGATACATATACTGAGGCAGAGTCCTCATTGTAACTCATACATAGACAATATAGTGGATACATATACTGAGGCTGTGTCCTCATAGTAACTCATACATAGAGCATATAGTGGATACATATACTTAGGCAGAGTCCTCCTTGTAACACATACATACAGCATATAGTGGGTACATATACTGAGGCGGTGTCCTTATAGTAACTCATACATAGAGCATATAGTGGATACATATACTGAGGCTGTGTCCTCATATTAACTCATACACAGAGCATATAGTGGATACATATGCAGTGGTGCAATGTGTGAGGGGTGCAGTGTGTGTGAAAGGTTCAGTGTATGTGTGTGTGGGGGAGTGTAGTGTGTGAATGTGTACGGTGTGTGGGGCAATGTGTGTATTGGGGGGCTGTGTATGTGTGTGGGGGGCAATGTGTGTATGGGGTGCAGTGTGTGAATATGTATGGTGTGTGTATGGGGGGGCAGTGTGTGCCGCACGGTGCCTGTGGAACGGGGAGGGAGATTGGCTGGCAGGGGAGAACCTCGTGGGGGGGGGGTGGAATTGCCCTTTTGCCTCCCCCCCCAGATCCACCAGTGATATATACAGCCCCTCTGTGTGCCTTTTTGTCTCCCCCCAGTCACTCTGTATGTTTCTTTCTCTCCCTCACTGCTCCTCTGTGTCCATGTCTCCCCTCTCCTTTCCAGTCTCTCTCTTCCCCCTCTGCCTCTTTCTCCCCCTCCCCTTGTGTGTCTCTCTCCTTTCCCCCTCTGCCTCTTTCTCCCCCTCCCCTTGTGTGTCTCTCTCCTTTGCCCCTCTGCCTCTTTCTCCCCCTCCCCTTGTGTGTCTCTCTCCTTTCCCCCTCTGCCTCTTTATCCCCCTCCCCTTGTGTGTCTCTCTCCTTTTTCCCTCTCTGTCTCTTTCTCCCCCCCTCCCCTTGTTGTGTCTCTCTCCTTTCCCCCTCTGTCTCTTTCTCCCTTTTTTGCCTGTGTCTCTTCCCCCTCTGTTTGATTTCCCCCCTCCCCTTGTGTCTCTTTATTCCCCGTCTTCCCCCTCCCATTTACCTGAGAGGAGTCAGGGGGGGCCGGCCGCATTCCACGCTGATAATCAGGGCCGGACTGGCCCACCGGGATACCGGGAAATTTCCCTGGCCGGTCCGGGTGGCAGCCTCCGGGTGGCGGCACTCCTGTCACTGATGCTGAGGAGTGAAGAAGGAGGAGGGAGGAGCATGTCCCTGTACCATGCTCCCTCGCGGTTCCTGTGCTGGGGATTGTGGGAACCGCGAGGGAGCATGGTACAGAGGCATGCTCCTCCCTCCTCCTTCTTCACTCCTCAGCCATCAGTGACAGGAGTGCCGCCGGACCGGTGAGGCTGCCACCCGGCCCGGCAGCTCCAGCTTGTGTGCCACCGGACCGGCCAGGGGAATTTCCCGGTATCCCGATGGGCCAGTCCGGCCCTGATTATCAGCACTCCTTTGCACAATGCCTCCTTGCATTATCAGCGCTCTTTTTGCATTATCAGCACTACTATGCCCAATGCATACTTGTATTATCAGCACTCTTTTAAACATAGAAACATAGAAACATAGAATGTGACGGCAGATAAGAACCATTCGGCCCATCTAGTCTGCCCAATTTTCTAAAAACTTTCATTAGTCCCTAGCCTTATCTTATAGTTAGGATAGCCTTATGCCTATCCCATGCATGCTTAAACTCCTTTACTGTGTTAACCTGGGATTGTCTCTAAAACAAGTTGTTGAGGAGCCAACTCGTAAAGAGGCCATACTAGATTTAGTGTTAACAAATGGAGATTTGGTATCAGATGTTACTGTAGGTGAAAGTTTGGGATCCAGTGATCATCAGTCAGTGTGGTTTAATATAAGAACAGTGACTGAGTCACACCACACAAAAACAAAAGTTTTAGACTTTAGAAAAACAGACTTTTCTAAAGTTAGAATATGGGTAGAGGAGTCATTATCAGACTGGAGCAATTTAAATGGAGTCCAAGAAAAATGGGATTATTTAAAAGTTGCACTATTGAAGGCAACAGAAAATTGCATTAGGCTTGTCAGTAAAAGCAAAAAATTCAAGAAACCACTGTGGTACTCCGCAGATGTGGCCAAAATAGTTAAAAACAAAAAGTTAGCATTTAGGAATTATAAAAAAACCCAGAGTGAGGGAGACAAAATGATCTATAAGATTAGGCAGAAAGAGGCTAAGCAAGTTATAAGAGCTTCCAAATCACACACAGAAGAGAAAATAGCACAGTCAGTAAAAAAGGGGGATAAAACATTTTTTAGATACATAAATGAGAAAAGAAAAGTAAAACAAGGATTAGTTAGATTAAAAACAAAAGAAGGAAGGTATGTAGAAGAGGATAAGGTCAGGCTGACTGCCTCAATGAATATTTTTGTTCTGTATTTACAGAAGAAAATGAAGGAAAGGGACCTCAGTTGAGAAAAAGGATAAATGAGTCATTTTATACACATGGATTTACAGAGGAAGAGGTTCTATTTCAACTGTCAAAGTAAGAACAAAATAAGTCAATGGGACCTGATGGAATACACCCAAAGCTATTAAAAGAGCTTAGTGGTGTACTAGCGGAAACTACATTAACAGATTTATTTAACCAATCATTGTTAACAGGGAAGTAGTCCCAGAAGATTGGAAGTTAGCGAATGTGCCCATTTACAAGAAAGAGTATACCAAAGGAGGAAATTAGGGCAACTATAAGGCCAGTAAGCACTTACTTCAGTAGTAGGGAAAGTAATGGAAACCATGTTAAAGGATAGGATTGTTGAACATCTAAAAACACATGGATTTCAAGATCAGAGACAACATAGGTTTACTTCAGGGAGATCATGCCAAACTAATCTTATTGATTTTTTTGATTGGGTAACTAAAATTATAGATCAGGGTGGTGCAGTAGACATTTCTTACCTAGATTTCAGTAAGGCTTTTGACACTCTTGCCGTAGAAGGCGTATCCATAAACTGCAATCTTTAAGTTTGGATTCAAATATTGTTGTTGAATGGGTAAAGGCAGTAGCTGAGTAACAGAGCAACAGAAGGGTTGCTTAGTTAATGGAATATATTAGAAGCTTGGGCTTGTCACCAGTGGGGTACCTCAGGGATCTGTACTTGGACCCATTCTCTTTAATATTTTTATTAGTGATATTGCAGAAGGTCTTGATGGTAACGGATGTCTTTTTGCTGATGATACTAAGATATGTAACAGGGTTGATGTTCAGGAGGGATAAGCCAAATGGCAAATGATTTAGGTAAACTAGAAAAATGGTCAGAAATTGTGGCAACTGACATTTAATGTGAATAAGTGCAAGATAATGCATCTTGGACGTAAAAACCCAAGGGCAGAGTACAGAATATTTGATAGAGTCCTAACCTCAACATATGAGGAAAGGGATTTAGGGGTGATTTATTTCTGATGACTTAAAGGTAGGCAGACAATGTAATAGAGCAGCAGGAAATGCTAGCAGAATGCTTGGTTATATAGGGAGAGGTATTAGCAGTAGAAAGAGGGAAGTGTTCATGCCATTGTAGAGAACACGGGTGAGACCTCACTTGGAGTATTGTACACAGTACAGAACGTATCTTCAGAAGGATATTGATACCTTAGAGAGGTTCAGAGAAGGGCTACTAAAACTGGTTTCATGGATGCGGATAAAGCACCCACCAAGGGAAGGTTAAAGGATCTTAGCATGTATAGCTTGGGAAAAGGCAGAGGCAAGGATATGATAGAAACATTTAAATATATAAAAGGGAATCAACACAGTAAAGGAGGGGGCTATATTTTAAAAGAAAGAAAAACTACCAACAAAAGAGGACATGAAGATGCTTAAATTAGAGGGACAAAAGGTTTAAAAATAATATCAGGAAGTATTACTTTTACTGAGAGGGGTAGTGGATGCATGGAATAGCCTTCAGCTGAAGTGGTAGAGGTTAACACAGTAAAGGAGTTTAAGCATGCATGGGATAGGCATAAGGCTATCCTAACTATAAGATAAGGCTAGGGACTAATGAAAGTTTTTAGAAAATTGGGCAGACTAGATGGACCGAATGGTTCTTATCTGCCGTCACATTCTATGTTTCTATGTTTCTATGTTAACCTCTACCACTTCAGCTGGAAGGCTATTCCATGCATCCACTACCCTCTCAGTAAAGTAATACTTCCTGATATTATTTTTAAACCTTTGTCCCTCTAATTTAAGACTATGTCCTCTTGTTGTGGTAGTTTTTCTTCTTTTAAATATAGTCTCCTCCTTTACTGTGTTGATTCCCTTTATATATTTTAAATGTTTCTATCATATCCCCCCTGTCTCGTCTTTCCTCCAAGCTATACATGTTAAGATCCTTTAACCTTTTCTGGTAAGTTTTATCCAGCAATCCATGAACCAGTTTAGTAGTCCTTCTCTGAACCCTCTCTAAGGTATCAATATCCTTCTGAAGATACGGTCTCCAGTACTGTGTACAATACTCCAAGTGAGGTCTCACCAGTGTTCTGTACAACCAAGCATTCTGCTAGCATTTCCTGCTGCTCTTTTACATTGCCTGCCTACCTTTAAGTTATCAGAAATAATCACCCCTAAATCCCTTTCCTCATATGTTGAGGTTAAAACTCTATCGAATATTCTGTACTCTGCCCTTGGGTTTTTACGTCCAAGATGCATTATCTTGCACTTATCCACATTAAATGTCAGTTGCCACAATTCTGACCATTTTTCTAGTTTACCTAAATCATTTGTCATTTGGCTTATCCCTCCTGGAACATCAACCCTGTTACATATCTTGGTATCATCAGCAAAAAGATATACCTTACCATCAAGACCTTCTGCAATATCACTAATAAAAATATTAAAGAGAATGGGTCCAAGTACAGATCCCTGAGGTACCCCACTGGTGACAAGTCCAAGCTTCGAATATATTCCATTTACTACAACCCTCTGTTGCCTGTCACTCAGCCACTGCCTTACCCATTCAACAATATTGGAATCCAAACTTAAGATTGCAGTTTATTGATAAGCCTTCTATGTGCAACAGTGTCAAAAGCCTTACTGAAATCTAGGTAAGCAATGTCTACTGCACCACCCTGATCTATAATTTTAGTTACCCAATCAAAAAAATCAATAAGATTGGTTTGGCATGATCTCCCTGAAGTAAACCCATGTTGTCTCTGATCTTGAAATCCATGTGTTTTAGATGTTCATCAATCCTATCCTTTAACATGGTTTCCATCACTTTCCCCACTACTGAAGTAAGGCTTACTGGCCTATAGTTGCCCGACTCCTCCCTATTACCTTTCTTGTAAATGGGCACAACATTTGCTAACTTCCAATCTTCTGGGACTACTCCTGTTAACAATGATTGGTTAAATAAATCTGTTAATGGTTTTGCTAGTACACCACTAAGCTCTTTTAATAGCTTTGGGTGTATTCCATCAGGTCCCATTGACTTATTTGTCTTTACTTTTGACAGTTGAAATAGAACCTCTTCCTCTGTAAACTCACGTGTAATAAATGACTCATTTATCCTTTTTCTCAACTGAGGTCCCTTTCCTTCATTTTCTTCTGTAAATACAGAACAAAAATATTCATTGAGGCAGTCAGCCTGACCTTTATCCTCTTCTACATACCTTCCTTCTTTTGTTTTTAATCTAACTAATCCTTGTTTTACTTTTCTTTTCTCATTTATGTATCTAAAAAATGTTTTATCCCCCTTTTTTACTGACTGTGCTATTTTCTCTTCTGTGTGTGATTTGGAAGCTCTTATAACTTGCTTAGCTTCTTTCTGCTTAATCTTATAGACCATTTTGTCTTCCTCACTCTGGGTTTTTTTATAATTCCTAAATGCTAACTTTTTGTTTTTAACTTTTCTCCTAGATTGTGTCCCTCTGATTGGAACCTAAGAGCATTATTAGATTATACTTATAATTATTTATAGACATATTCTGGAGTATTGTATAATGATCTGATGATTGCAATCACTCTTTCTACATCTGTATCAATGATCATTTTCTTTCAGTGACACAGTAACAATTGCTTTGTCATTTCATTTATGATGAAGAAGCTCATTTTAACTAGAGATTAAAGGATGGAACTCAGGGTATCCTTTTCGTCTAACTTTCTAGATAATGGTTTATTTCAGTAAGCCGAGGCATTTTAAAAATGATTATTTAGAACTTTGGCTTAAAAACTTTCAATCAAAGTTATATTAAAAATAGTTTGCTTCAGCCCCACTTAGCTGCCAAAAACCTTGTGCAAGACAATGCGAAAGCTACTGTAGATTCGGTTGCACAGTAAAATATTGAGATTATTTATGAAGAGCATTTCCTGGGAATGGGATGTTCATTTAAGGAAATCTAACATAGCAGATCCATCACTGCAAGGATCTCGGATGGTTCCATTAACTGCTCTCATATTAATGCGGAGACTATATATAAAATATTGGAATTAGCTACAACAGTTCAGGTGGGCGAACATTGCAGAACTAGCTATTACTGACTGTGAATAGGAGCTCTGCCCCCCCCCCTCTCCCCCTCCTTCTTTAATTTAGTTGTCAATTATCTTTCCCTTTTACCTGCAAAACTGTTTAGTGCTGTTTTCACAAACTTTTGAAATGTTTTGTTTGGACCATTGAAGTATAGACCTATAGTGGAAGTTGATAAACTCACTTTAAAGTTGATATTGTATTTTGAAAGAGGTTTTCCTCAATGTAAAAAGTCAAAGCCTTCATGAGATTTCTTCCCTTTATTATTAAAAATCAATAACATCCAAACTGAAAAAATAAGAGGAAAAAAAAAAGAGTATTTCTGAGAAACGTTCCAAAAGAGCAGAACTCAAGTGGAACCTTCAATTGGTGTCCAAGGTGATTTCGTCACAGTTTGACCATAGAATTATTATTTTTAGAATGCGCCCCGTATTTGTCCCAACAGGTATTGTGTTCTTGTCATTTAATGAGAATGAAACCAGATGCCAACTTATGCAAAAACACTACGTCCAAATGACCCATTTTATGGTAAATTTATCAACCATAAAAGTCCAGATCAGAGGTGATGTACACTGCAGGCGTTCACCATTTGTAGCACATCAAGAAACGAAATCTGATGTATTGTATTAGATCATTTTAAAAGGACGATAAAGTCACCCAGACCACTTCATCTCAATGAAGCAGTCTAGGCACAGTGGCCCTGTCATTTAGTTTTTTTAGGAACTGCAATGTTTACATTTTACATCTTTATTTTCTTAATTTTTATTACACGCAGGGACACAGGAATACAGTTTTTTGTATATCTAGGGCTGCAGTTTTCTTTGATTGAAGTGTTCTATGTGCATAACATCCATTACATGCAAAATGAAATTGCGCTTAACTCTAAAATTCTAAACATGCAGTCTAAACAAGTAACAAAGACATGCACACAAAATGCACAAAGCACCCACTTTGGATATAAAAGTTCAAAACTTTTATTTAACTTTGTTAAGAGGCATAACACAATAATTTTATAATTAAATATTAAAACCACAAAAAGATAAATACATCTGTCCATTATAATTTTAAAACCAAGATAAAGCCAAAACCCCTGATTACTATCATAATGCGTCCATCCACCCCCAACTGGAGGGTGACCGTCTGGCTTAATTTTGGGAATATGGATGGGATACTTGTCCTGGTTAGGTATAGAGTGATATGCAGTCCACCAAAAACTCAAACAACCTGTAAGCAGACTTAAAGGACCACTATAGGCACCCAGAACACTTCAGCTTAATGAAGTGGTCTGGGTACCAGGTCCATCTAGGATTAACCCTGACTGCTGTAAACATAGAAACCGGCAAGCAAAGCAGCTGTTGGAGAATTTCTATTTTCACTAATTTCACCTTTTTGATGACTTCACAATTTAGTAAATGGCCCTTAATGATTTATTCATTAGGTCATTTTTCACTTTGTTCATCCGAAATCAGATCTGCCATTTTGAGAAAATATATGAAACCACAAACACTGCAATGAACGTTGGTCCTTTATTCCAGAACAAAACTCCATACTTTATTCCGTCAAAATAGTGCTATGTTTACAAATGGGTTAATCCAGTCTCTCACTGACAGCCACTAGAGCCGCTTCCGTGCTTCTCACTGTGATTTTCATACAAATATGGTGCCATAGTCTATACCAGTGATGGCGAACCTATGGCACGCGTGCCACAGGTGGCACGCTGAGCCCACTCTGTGGGCACGCGGCCATAGGTCGCCGGAGGGAGGGAGTTGCGCTCCGCCGGCGCATCCATAAGGCGGCACAAGTGGCCGCCTTAGGGTGCACCGGCCCGGCGGGCGCAAGGCCGGAGTGACCGGCAGGAGGTGAGCGCTCCCTCCTGCCAGGCACTCTGTGTAGCGTGGCCGAGCGCACCACGGTACAGGAACTTATGTTTCCTGTACTCGGGCGGACGGAAATGAAGTGCTCACAGAGAGAGCACTTCCTGTCCGCCGGGTACAGGAAACTGAGCTCCGCGCTCGGCCACGCTACAAGGTAGGAAGACTGAGGAGAGATAGAGCGAGAAGCGAGGAGGGTTAAAACTGGTAATGGGAGGTAAAACGAGGAGAAATGGGGATAAAACGAGAGGAGAAATGGGAGAATAAAAACTTAAGGAAGGTATTGGGGATAAAATTGAGGAGAAATGGGAGGAAAATTGAAAGAGGAGATAGGGGGAACGAGGAAGATAGGAGGGAACTGAGGAGATGGGAGGGGAACTGAGGGAGAGTATGAGGGGGAGAAGACTGAGGAGATATGGGGAGGGAAACTGAGGGAGGTATGAGGGAAGGCAGGGAGAGATATGGGAGGAAACTGAGGGGAGAGATGGGAGGGGAACTACTTAGGGAGGTATGAAGAGGGGAGAAGACTGAGGAGATATGGGAGGGAACTGAGGAGGTATGAAGGGGGCTGAGGGAGATGGGAGGGGCAGGGAGGTATGAGGGGAGAAGACTGAGGGAGATATGGGAGGGGGAAACTGAGGGAGATGGGAGGGGGGAACTGAGGTAGGTATGAGGGGGAGAAGACTGAGGGAGATATGGGAGGGGGAAACTGAGGGAGATATGGGAGGGGGAAACTGAGGGAGAGATGGGGGGAGAAAACTGAGTGTGGGATGGGGGAGAGAAAACTGAGTGTGGGATGGGGGAAAGAAAACAGTGGGGAGGGAGGGCGGACGACATACAGCACCCCTGCCCTACACATATCACACCACACACACCACCCCACATCACCCCACACAAACACACACACATCAACCTACACAAACACACACACATCAACCCACACAAACACACACACACATCACCCCACACAAACACACACACCACCACCCACCACCCCTGCACCACATCACCCCACACACACACACACACATCACCCCATACACACACACACACACATCACCCCATACACACACACACACACCCCACACACACACACACCCCACACACAAACACACACCCCACACACAAACACATCACCCCACACACAAACACATACACTGTAGCCCTCAATGCAGTGTGTGTACACTCAGCAGTCTGTGTACACTCAGCAGTCTGTGTACACTCGGCAGTCTGTGTGTGTGTGTACACCCAGCAGTCTGTGTGTGTGTGTACACCCAGCAGTCTGTGTGTGTGTACTCAGCAGTCTGTGTGTGTGTACTCAGCAGTCTGTGTGTGTGTACTTAGCAGTCTGCGTGTGTATTTAGCAGTCTGTGTGTGTGTGTGTGTATTTAGCATTCTGTGTGTACTCAGCAGTCTGTGTGTGTGTTTGTGTACTCAGCAGTCTGTGTGTGTACTCAGCAGTCTGTGTGTGTGTGCGTGAGTACTCAGCAGTCTGTGTGTGTATTTAGCAGTCTGTGTGTGTGTGTGTATTTAGCAGTCTGTGTGTGTATTCAGCAGTCTACTAAATACAGACAGACTGCCGAGCACACACACAAACTGCTTAATACACAGAGATGTTAATTAATTCGGACAACTGTAGGAGTTGTTTTTTCTAAACTTAAACCTCAGTATTCAGGTTTAATTGCCGTTTTGGCACTTTGAGGAAAAAAAAATTGGCATGTATTACGGTTTGGGCACTCGGGCTCAAAAAGGTTTGCCATCACTGGTCTATACGAATAAAACAATGATATACAGTGTTTTAAAACAGGATATTCAGTGATTTTTTAGAAATTGATCTCTAAAAAACAAGTTGTACCTAAATGGTGGCAAAATTGTCCCAATGCTGTTTGGAACACAGTGCAAATTGTCTCAACGAATTAATCCATGGAATAGAATTTTAATCCATGAATTGTGCAGGATTGCAACATTTTTTTTCCTGTTTGATTAGTATAGCCTAAAATATCCAAATCCCTGGTTAATTCTACACAATATCATGTTTTATCGAATAAACACCATAGCCAACAAAATAAGCCATGCAGTCATTGTGGCGAAACCAACCTCGCCACTGGGCACTGGAGAAGACTGATTGCCAGCCTCCTGCCATGTGACTATGGCCCCTGGGATGTATTGCCCTTTAAAGACATGATTTGGGCATAATGGATTTGTGTTGTGCTGCTGCTAGCCCTTTAAGAACCATCTGGGGACATACTGTGGAGTTACTGGGTGGCCACCATTTCATGTATCAGAGGCACATGGTGAGAACAATGGATGAAGCACATGGTGAGAACAATGGATGGCGGCCATTTTAACTCACAGACACTGTTTGGACTTTTCTACACGGTGCCATCTCGCCGGTATTTGGTGCACAAAGACATCGTGCAGTAGTTTTAAACTATACAACAGGGGACACATTATACAGTAATTATTTTTCATATAGCCTGTATATGTTCTGCGGAATCTGCATTAAACTGTATCTTCCAAACTACTGAACGGATCTGGGTGAATTTTGGATGTGTGGTTCACCCAGATCCCCCGGTTCCGAGGATATACTTTTATGGGGTTATTGCATGTTTTGGGGTCCCTGTGATATGTTTTATAATACTGTATTTCTCTGCCTGTGATAATTATATTAACCATTGTGTTCAGTAATCACATCACAGGCAGAGGGGAGGATTTTGTGTGAGAGTGTCGGTGTGTATTGTACGGATTGATTGGTTGGATTTCAAAACCCTGTGGGCAGTACTCTGTTTGTGGATTGTGAATAAAAGAGGCTGTATGTGCCAGTACAGGCAGTTCTGCTTGACCTCAAAACGAAGTGTCGTCTCGTTATTGGGGGAATTGGATTGTATGCTGATTGCCAGGAGTGTAAGCTGATTGTATGCTTTTCCTGTTCAGCTGCTTACAGCATTCATATGCTTGATAGCATTCGTATGCTTCTCCGGTTCGGTGGTTGTTGTGTCTGCTGCAGTGCTTGGAGTCCTCAGGAAGCGCTAGGAGCATCCTTCAATGGAGGTACCCAGTCGGGGTGCCAGGTGATCCGTTACAGTCATTATATTCACATTAATGTCACTTGGAAGGAAGCATATACAGGCTTGCATTGCTCCAGTAGATGGTGAGCATGCACGTCTGTGAAAGGTCCTCTCTCAGGACATCCAGAGAAATCAGAGGATGTTTTAGAAATTTAGACTGGCATATAAACTCACCATTTTTCCATTATAAATATATATATATATTACAATACTCAGACCAGGGCTAAAATGATGTTACGTCCATGGTACCAGACAACCGGTTCATATTAAACGATTGCAACTGGATACCATTTTTCTTCATTTTCAATACTGTTGTCCCTGAAGAAACTGAAAATTAGATTTGCATTTTCATAACTGGTAAGTTAGAAAATAGGCCAAGGGCAATGAAATCAGCATCATTTATAAGCAATTCAAATCCACAGGAAATGTGGGGAAGGGGCCCCTATAGAGTCAAATATGTTTGTTTACTAAACTAACATTTCCATTTATAATTGAAATATTTTTTATCTGTGCCTTTAAATATCAGACCTATTAAAGTGATTGTCTTAGAATATATTTACATAGCACTTTAATTTGCAGTAATGCTATGTATACACAGAAATGATTAATGATTGATAAAACTCGAGCAGCGCTAGATTTGGCCCATTCTAACCCAATTATTATCAGGTTTCTGTCCTTAGAATTGCACTGTTTTGGTGTCATTTTATGTAATGTGTACATGTGATTTGACATTCGGTATGCATGAATAACATATTCAATTATGGCAAAATGACATCTGTTATGTTAGTCTCGCCTTTTTGGATATTATTTAAAAATCTATTTAACACTGAATGTACTGGACTAAACAAATACAAATCATATAATAAAAACAGAATAAAAATAAATTTTCATACCTCAAAAAAAATACAATGAAATCTTGTAATTGTAAGGTAGCCATGAAGTACTGACATTAAACTAGGAATTGTGGAAAATTGATCAGGGGGTTTCATATATTATAAAAAGAAGGATTCTATAGAGACTGACAGCATAAGCAAAGTGTAAACAGAAGGGACATGCACTACAATGAACACTGGTCCTACATTGCAATACAAAATTTCTGACTCAATCATGACAATCAAAGATGTGACTTTATTCCAATAAAGGTATATTAAAAACTGAAAACATATATACAAAATGGCAATGCACAGAGCATGTAAAACATCAGTGCATTTCATGCCTATACAGCACTTGATCAGAGACATTGTGGCACAAAACGCGTTAGCATTTTTGTTGATGTACCATCCTTCCGCCCCCACACTGACTGCTTGTATATATTTGGGTTTTTTTTTAATACTATTTTGACGGATTAAAGTATGGCGTTTTGTTCTGGAATAAAGGACCAACGCTCCTTGCAGTGTTTGTGGTTGCATATATTATGTCAAAATGGCAGATCTGATTTCAGATGAACAAACTCAAAAATGACCTAATGAATAAATCATTAAGGGTCATTTACTAAATTGTGAAGTCATCACAAAATTTCACATTTTAGGTGAAATGAGTGAAAATCAAAATTCTCCAAAAGCTGCTTTGCTTGCGGGTCAGCTTTTGGCTGAATGTCCATTTATCTGGTGAATCCCCCCCAAATTCCTTATTTGGTGAATAAACCTGGAGTTACTGATTTTAAAACCAAATTGAACGATTTGACAAAAGCATCAGCAATATCTCCACCTCAATTCATTTAAAATCCTAACTCTGATTTCCTGAAATAAATGGCATGAGATCAGCTGAAATGTTTCCGTCAAAAACTTTTCAACTAGAAATAATTTCTGTTCTGTAAGTACTGTAAAAATCAAAGTCACAACCATGCGCTCCGAATCTGACACTTATCTTTGAAATCTAGACTGACGAATGTCTAGTAAAACGTATTCTAATATATATGGAAGTATTGTACAGTCCAGTCCTATCATTATCTTAGTTAATGTGTTCATTTTGCTGTTTACAGAGGGCACTGTAACTTCTGAGAATATTTTATATTCTATGTTCTCATTCCTTATATTTAACAAACGTATGTGGAGTCTGCAAGGATAAAATGAAATGTAGTCCACATTACTGCATTTAACTCTATAATAAAATTAAGTGCCTCCATTTTGTATCCCTCTTAATCCTCTCATTGAATTAGTTATAATTTCTGAAGTCCCTTGTTGCTGTCCTGCCACTCAATGCTAAACTGGTTTTAATGGTTTCATACCAAACGAAAGTCCGGAGCAGCCTGTCGCCCCCTCTATGCTGCTTGGGATAATGATAAAGCAATGGTTGGCTGTGATTGGCTGAGAGTGTTTGCTGACTGCTTTCAGCCTATCACAGTGCCTTTTGCTGGCATGTACTAGTACAAGTAGGAAGTGTGTATTCTCAGCATTAGTCACACCTCCAGTGGGGGCGGTGCTATGGGAAGCCTGGGACCCTTATCCAGTGTTGAACTGCTCAAAAGGGACTAACACTAAATGGATAGGCAGATTTAGGGGACTCTAGGCACTATAATCAATTCAATTAGATTAAATGGTTATAGTACTTATAGCATCCCTTCAACATACACTGGGGGAAAAAAACTGAGTCTCACATAAACAAAGTTAACATAAATCATAGATGGTGGGTTGGTTTTTCCATTTTTTATTTAATGCTGGAATTGCAATAAAAGAGATGATTTGCCCCATTATAATATGTCGGTGTTTGCTGTACATCAAGGATAGCTACTCAGCGCTCCACCTGTTCTGCAACAAGAACTCAGATCACCCAGAAGCTCTGCGATAGTGAATTAATGATGAAGTAAATGCCCCATTTGTAGCATTGCTTGGGAGCTAGTCTGGCAGCAGTCAGTTCGTGCTTTCATAGGGTCAAATTTGATGAATCTATTGTTTTTGTTTGTAAGCACATATTAATATACTAGAGTGTGTCCCCAGTGATGTATGATCCATCCGTTTTACGGTTTAAGGACCAATGATGGACTTATTATGACTCAAAAACTCAACCTTTAAATATCCTGTGTCAAGATGGAATGACCCATTCATTAAACATTGTACCAAGATGGAATGTCCCATTTCTTAAACATTGTGTCTGGATGGAATGTCACATTCATTAAACCGTGTATCGAGATGGAATGTCCCATTTATTAAATATTGTATCAAGATGGAATGTCCCATTCATTAAACAGTGTACGAGATGGAATGTCCCATTCATTAAACAGTGTACGAGATGGAATGTCCCATTCATTAAACCGTTTATCGAGATGGAATGTCCCATTCATTAAACAGTATATTGAGATGGAATGTCTCGTTCATTAAACAGTGTACAAGATGGAATGTCGCATCCATTAAACAGTGTATCAAGATGGAATGTCCTGTATATTAAACAGTGTACGAGATGGAATGTCCCGTTCATTAAACAGTGTATCGAGATGGAATGTCCCATTTATTAAACAGTATACGAGATTGAATGTCCCATCCATTAAACAGTGTATCGAGATGGAATGCCCCATTCATTAAACATTGCATTGAGATGGAATGTCCCATTCATTAAACAGTGTACGAGGTGGAATGTCCCGTTTATTAAACAGTGTATCGAGATGGAATGTCCCATTCATTAAACAGTGTACGAGATGGAATATCCCATTCATTAAACCGTTTATCGAGATGGAATGCCCCATTCATTAAACAGTATATCGAGATGGAATGTCTCGTTCATTAAACAGTGTACAAGATGGAATGTCGCATCCATTAAACAGTGTATCAAGATGGAATGTCCTGTATATTAAACAGTGTACGAGATGGAATGTCCCGTTCATTAAACAGTGTATCGAGATGGAATGTCCCATTTATTAAACAGTATACAGGATTGAATGTCCCATCCATTAAACAGTGTATCGAGATGGAATGCCCCATTCATTAAACATTGCATCGAGATGGAATGTCGCATCCATTAAACAGTGTATCAAGATGGAATGTCCTGTATATTAAACAGTGTACGAGATGGAATGTCCCGTTCATTAAACAGTGTATCGAGATGGAATGTCCCATTTATTAAACATTGCATCGAGATGGAATGTCCCATTCATTAAACTGTGTATCAATATGAAATGTCCCATTCATTAAACAGTGTATCAAGATGGAAGGTCCTATTTAACCATTACTGAATTCACTAAGTAAGCAGAACTTTTCCTCTGTGCACAGAGTGTGACAACGTAATAAACTGTAACTTGTCCATAAAGCAGATCTGACACCTTCCTGGGTCTTTCAGAATTTCCTCTTTAGCTATTGGCCAGGAGCTGACATGAACACTTTATATTTTTGAACTTGCAAGAGTATCCTGTGGATTGGCTTTCTCCCGTTCAGTGTTCATTTTGGCACCAAATTTCAGTTTAGTTTTAATCATAGTTTTCTGACTAAAAATGCCATTTTAGTTTTAGTCATATTTTAGTAATTTGAATTGTTTTAGTTTTAGTCTAGTCTTAGTAGACTAAATCTAAAAAATTTTAGTCGACTTAAATTTTACTAAAATTATTAGTCGACAAAATGAACACCGTTCCCGTCACTAGTGACAAGCGAAGGATTGGCAATGCTTGACAAAAGGTAACTCTGCCTCTTGTCAAACTTGTCAAGCATCGAAAAAAAAACCCCCAAGATAAAATAGTCCCTACTTTGGGTTATATTTTGTGGTTGGGTTTAAATTTCAGTGATATTCCAATATAGTCTTCATGATTATTTTATAACGATTTGATCTTTATGAAATGGAATTTTTTTGAGGAGGCGATGATGTGTGACAGAGAGATTGTCTGTGGGATGGGGTACTATTTTACATCCCCAGTGCCACTGGTGGGGGGTTACATTTTGCAGGACTAGTTCCTGCAATGCTGTTAGACATAGGAAGCAATGCAGTTAACTCACTGGATGGTAAATGCAGCACAGAAAACAATGCAGTATAATCTAAATGCGAAAAAGCACCTTGTACTTACAGGATTTCCAATGATTTTCTGTCCTGCCTTAAGTTTCCATTGTATATTAACCACATTCTATATCTAGGTTCACATTGTAGGGGCTAGACATTCCAAATGTAACCCTTCAGCCATGGCTTCGGATGATGGGCACTGGGACCCCAAACTGGGCACCCCATGTTAAACTAATCCCTGATCTCACCTCAACTAATGTTTGAGGGGCATAAAAGGAAACCTGTACCCCCAATTTGGGGAAAGAAGTGTCAGGGACTCTGCTCTCCGACACTGGTACCATTATAGAATCTAGTTACAAGGGTGAAGCCGTTGTAATTAGATAAATCCATAAATGAACAAATTGCATGGACTAATTCTCGTCCAACAAGCAATTCATTTTCCGCATTTTCCGTTATAATGCAATTCATTCATTTTGGATTTCTTTGAAAGAATGAATTGCCCGAAATTCAGATGAATTAGCACTTGTCCGAAAACGAATGCACAAGCCTAGTTGACACTAGAAATGCTAAATGTGATCACTCTCTTTTTGCAGTTAATTTTATATAAAGCACGGTACACCTATTATGCTGTCGAGGTCCGTAACTAAAGTGTGGATTGTGATAAAATGTGAAGTTTTTTTCTATGAAGTCACTTCACACCTGTCTCTGTCAGCGAGTAATGCTGACAGTCTCAGATCCAAACCTCTTAGTTGATATCTGTTTTGCATCTCACTTGTTTGTCCTGTATACCCTGTCCTATGTCACACAGAATCTTTCTACGACGCCGACTTTAGAGCGGTAAAATGTCGCCATTTCAGCGCTGGTTAAGATGTCACTGTTACCCGCCAGTGACGTGTAATTGCATGAACAGGCCCTGTTTGTAGGCGATTCAGGGTTGGGGCTCACTGGTTGGATTGGGCAATTCAGATGCTGTGGACTACAGCTCCCATACTCTGTATTCAAACCACTGAGCTGGAAAAGTGCTCAAAGTCCATATTTTGCAGGTTTTATTATTTGGATTTAAATTTTGTAATTCCCTACTCAATCCTCCAGTTTAGCAGATTATCCCCATCACCAGCAGATATTATTTTACTAACGGTATTAATTAAGGGTGGTCAAATTGTAGAACACCAGCTGTTGCAGGACCACAACTCCTATGAGGCTAATCCTGTCAAAGCATCATGGGAGTTGTAAATCTACAATAGCTGGGGGTGTACCTCCTGGCCAGCCCTGTAGTAAAACATTGTGCATGCACTCACTCAGTAGCAGATTACTGTTTTTTCACTCTGTCCCATGCTCTGATTCTACTTCTTACAGCCACTAGCTGTGTGACCCACTGTCTATGTCAGTCTCTGGCTTTGTTACCTGTTGTCTATGTCAGTGACTGACTGTGTGACCTGCTGTCTATGTCAGTCTTTGGCTGTGTGACCTGCTGTCTATGTCAGTCTCTGGCTGTGTGACCCACAGTCTATGTTAGTCTCTGGCTATGTGACCTGTTGTCTATGTCAGTCTCTGGCTTTGTGACCTGCTGTCTATGTCAGTCTCTGGCTGTGTGACCTGCTATGTCAGTGGCTGGCTATGTGACATGCTGTCTACATCAGTGGCTGGCTGTGTGACCTGCTGTCTATGTCAGTCTCTGGCTGTGTGACCTGCTGTCTATGTCAGTGCCTGGCTATGTGACATGCTGTCTATGTCAGTGGCTGGCTGTGTGACCTGCTGTCTATGTCAGTGGCTGGCTATGTGACATGCTGTCCATGTCAGTCTCTGGCTGTGTGACCTGCTGTCTATGTCAGTGGCTGGCTGTGTGAACTGCTGTCTATGTCAGTCTCTGGCTGTGTGACCCGCTGTCTGTCAGTGACTGACTGTGTGACATGCTGTCTATGTCAGTCTCTGGCTGTGTGACCTGCTGTCTGTCAGTGATAGCCTTGATTTTGAGTGCTGAGGGTTCCAATCATAGGACATATTCCTGCACTTGGCTATCTTAACTATATTAACACAGTAAAGGAGTTTAAGCATGCATGGGATAGGCATAGGGCTATACTAACTATAAGATAAGGCTAGGGACTAATGAAAGTATTTAGAAAATTGGGCAGACTAAATGGGCCAAATGGTTCTTATCTGCCGTCACATTCTATGTTTCTATGTTTCTATGTCTCATGGGTTCACAGCAGCTGATCTCCATCTCAAGTCTCTCTTTTTGCCTCATGTCTCTCATTCCCATAGAGCTCAACCAGAGTCCAATGCACTCACACAGTCAGAGATCTCTCCCACACAGGCAGAAGGCAGGAGCTGTAATAATATCAGAGCTCTGACCGACCCATTACTCACAGCAACAGCACCAACAGCAACAGCAGCAGCACCCTCTATAACAGCAGCACCTCTGCTACAGCAGCACCCTCCACTACAGCTGCACCCTCTACTACAGCAGCACCCTCTCCTACAGCAGCACCCTCTACTACAGAGAGCAGCACCCTCTACCACAGCAGCACCCTCTGCTACAGCTGCACCTCCACTACAGCAGCACCCTCTACTACAGCAGCACCCTCTCCTACAGAGAGCAGCACCCTCTACTACAGCAACACCCTCTGCTACAGCTGCACCTCCACTACAGCAACACCCTCTACTACAGCAGCACCCTCTACTACAGAAGCACCCTCTGCTACAGCTGCACCTCCACTACAGCAGCACCCTCTACTACAGCAGCACCCTCTCCTACAGAGAGCAGCACCCTCTCCTACAGCAGCACCCTCTACTACAGCAGCACCCTCTACTACAGAGAGCAGCACCCTCTACTACAGCAGCACCCTCTATTACAGCAGCACCCTCTATTACAGCAGCACCCTCTACTACAGCAGCACCCTCTATTACAGCAGCACCCTCTACTACAGCAGCACCCTCTCCTACAGAGAGCAGCACCCTCTCCTACAGCAGCACCCTCTACTACAGCAGCACCCTCTACTACAGAGAGCAGCACCCTCTACTACAGCAGCACCTCTACTACAGCAGCACCTCTACTACAGCAGCACCCTCTATTACAGCAGCACCCTCTACTACAGCAGCACCCTCTCCTACAGCAGCACCTCTAATACTGCAGCACCCTCTCCTACAGCAGCACATCTACCTACAGCAGCACCCTCTACTACAGCACCAACAGCATCACCCTCTTCAACAACAGCACCCACACTAACAGCACTGTCCTCAGCACGGAGTATACAGCAGGCAGTGGCACCATACAGCACTGAGTATACAGCAGGCAGTGGCACCATACAGCACGGAGTATACAGCAGGCAGTGGCAGCATACAGCACTGAGTATACAGCAGGCAGCATACAGCACTGAGTATACAGCAGGCATCATACAGCACTGAGTATACAGCAGGCAGCATACAGCACTGAGTATACAGCAGGCATCATACAGCACTGAGTATACAGCAGGCATCATACAGCACAGGGTTGCGATGGCAGCACATGAACTAAACAAACTCCAAGTCTGCCTATAAATACCCGCTTTCCTGCTGCCCAGCTGCACAACGTGAACCCTCCAAGCTGAGCTGAGAGAGAGATTGCTGGGGATGGACAGATCATCTGTGATTTCCTTTATGTAAGCAGTTTCTCTAAAGCTGTCCCTTTGCCCCTTCTCTGAGACTGCTCCTGTGCCCCTTCTCTGGGACTGCTTCTGTGCCCCCTTCTCTGAGACTGCTCCTGTGCCCCTTCTCTGAGACTGCCCGTCTGCCCCTTCTCTGAGACTGCCCCTGTTCCCCCTTCTCTGAGACTGCTCCTGTGCCCCTTCTCTGAGACTGCCCGTCTGCCCCTTCTCTGAGACTGCCCCTGTACCCCCTTCTCTGAGACTGTTCCTGTGCCCCTTCTCTGAGACTGCTCCTGTGCCCCCTTCTCTGAGACTGCCCGTCTGCCCCTTCTGTGAGACTGCCCCTGTGCCCCTTCTCTGAGACTGCCTGTGTGCCCCTTCTGTGAGACTGCTCCTGTGCCCCTTCTCTGAGACTGCCCCTGTACCCCCTTCTCTGAGACTGCCCCTGTGCCCCTTCTCTGAGACTGCCCCTGTGCCCCTTCTCTGAGACTGCTCCTGTGCCCCCTTCTCTAAGACTGCCCCTGTGCCTCTTCTCTGAGACTGCTCCTGTGCCCCTTCTCTGAGACTGCTCCTGTGCCCCTTCTCTGAGACTGTTCCTGTGCCCCCTTCTCTGAGACTGCTCCTGTGCCCCTTCTCTGAGACTGCTCCTGTGCCCCCTTCTCTGAGACTGCTCCTGTGCCCCTTCTCTGAGACTGCTCCTGTGCCCCCTTCTCTGAGACTGCTCCTGTGCCCCTTCTCTGAGACTGCTCCTGTGCCCCTTCTCTAAAACTGCTCCTGTGCCCCTTCTCTAAAACTGCTCCTGTGCCCCTTCTCTGAGACTGCTCCTGTGCCCCTTCTCTGAAACTGCTCCTCTGCCCCTAGTCTGAGACTGCCCCTGTGCCCCTTCTCTGAGACTGCTCCTGTGCCCTCTCCCTGGGGCTCCCCCTGTGCCCCTTTCTCTAAGACTGCTCCTGTGCCCCTTCTGTGAATGGAGTAGGGGCAGGCTTGCCATTCTCTGGGCTCTGAGCTCTCTCCAGCTGGGTCTCCCATCCTGGTTTTGGAGGGACCCTGGCAGCCTCACACACAGCCAGCCTCCTCCCATCCGGGTTGCTCTATTGGCTGGATCTGGGCTCTACCGACTGAGGGACCTGTGCCTCCTGCCATTCCTGCTGCTGGCAGCCCAGCGCTGCACTACCTCCCCGACATGCTGAAAGTCACTCTGCCCAAATCCACCTCTTCTTCCTCCTCTTCTTCCACCGCATCCTCCTCCACCTCCTCCTCTTCCTCCAGGTCTGGGAGCTCAGCGCCGGATTACTGGATCGATGGCTCCAACAAGGACACCTTGGCCCGTTACTACGAGCTGGAGTCTGAGCTGGGACGGTAAGATGAGCTGTGCCCCCCAAGCTGTCAGCTGTGGGCCCCCTGCAGAATACACCCCTTCCTCTCCCCTTGCCCCCAGCAATGTAGTGCCATTTCATTGTAAAACTTACTCCCTGCTCCCTTACCCCCTGTTGGCATAGGGAGTGGGACCATAGCATGTGCAATGCCCCCCCTCCATCCTCTGCAATAACCCTCCATTCTGTGCAATGCCCCCACCATGTGCAATACCCCCATCCGTGCAATGCCCCCATCCTGTGCAATATCCACCCCCCCTGTACAATGCCCCCCCCATCCAGTGCAATGTTCTCTCCCCCATCCTATGCAGTATCCCCCCATCCACCCACACAGCTAGGAAGGGAGAGAGGGCTCTGATCATCGTGTGTAACACTGTATCTGATCTCCAGCATTCTTTAACCCTTTCATGGCCAGGAGGGGTGTATCACTGTAGCCCATCACTGGGTAAATCAAGCTGCTCCATGATATGTGAAGCCCTTCATTCACATTCCTGGCACATCCCACGTCCAGGGCTGTAATATACCTGTTAGGATGCCTTCGGAAGGAGAAGATGTTACAATGTATCAAATTGTGGAATGATCTGATTCTCCCCCCAGGGATCCCTGCTGCTCTCCTCCTGTCACTGTATCCCATTGCTGACCTAATATCACTCAGTATGGAGGTGGATCACACACGTTTAGGCTTGTTGCCCCTTGTGGAAATCAGATTAGATGTGTCCCCACCCCCAAGTATGTATTTACACTTTCCCTGCTGTTAAACAATGGATGCCTCTTAGTTTTATTCTATTTTTTCTTTTGTTACAATAATAATAACAGTTGCATTTCTCTTTTGTGTAAACCCACCTTGAAATCACATATAGGAGATTTACTGTACAGCTGGCTGATTCTTGCATGTGATAATGGCCTCTCTCAGTTTATTAGATGATTCTTGTGATTAATAAAAAAAAAAGACCAAATCTATGTTCTTGCATGACACCTACCTTCAGCTATGTCTACATCTGGGATAATGAGATAATTATCTTGTAGATCAGGTGAAGCTGCCATGATGTCTCTGATCTATCACAGTGTTTGTAGAGAGAGAAGGTCTGACTAATCAATGCATTGTTCTTGGAAAGAGTAAGCGGTGTCCTTAGAACTTGGAAGTAGAAATGTGTTCAGGGTTTGAGATTGAAGCTTTATTTGCATTTATCAGCTCAGATTCCCAGCACATTGCTGTGGGTAAGACTGGGTCACATGATCTCGTGTGCTGGATATTCCTAAACCCAGCAGTGTGACAATGTGGGACGTATTCACTAAACAGCGAATTATAGTGCGTTGGACAATGAATGGCAAATTATGGACCAAAAATATATGATATGGTACAATTTCCCAGAATTCTGTGTTTCATGAATAAACCCCAGGGTGTTTTTTTTTTTTAATATAAAATATTTGGCTATGAACACAAATCCACCATTCTAATAGGATGATACTGGGGTCTGCATAAACAAGGCATGTGAAGGGGATGGCTTGCAAGCAGAATTGCCTTGACAATCATTTGTTGTATGGGTGTTTACATTTTTATCTGTGGAGAGTTTAGTTTTTTACATATTTCTATTTTTATTCATTGCTTAATAATGAGAATAAAAACCTGCCTAATGGAACGCTTCAAACACACTAAAATCTGAAACTCACTGTAGCAGTTATGGTGCCAGGATTTTCTGATACCCTCCCACAGTAATCAGTTAAAGGACCACTATAGTGCCAGGAAAACATACTCGTTTTCCTGGCACTATAGTGCCCTGAGGATGCCCCCACCCTGAGGGACCCCGTCCCGCCAGGCTCACCTTTCTCCTGCGCCCTAATATAAACATAGCAGTTTCTTTGAAACTGCTATGTTTATAAAAAAAAAAGGGTTAATCCTAGAGGGACCTGGCACCCAGACCACTTCATTAAGCTGAAGTGGTCTGGGTGCCTAGAGTGGTCCTTTAAACCATTTAGGACTGATTTAACCATTTAAATTGGGACTAAAGGGCACACGCTGCACCCTCCTTTGCCCCAGAATATCTGGTGGTCCACGAAGGCACACATTGGCTGAGGCCGCTCAGTTGACGCACTCCCCCAATGAGCCGTGCCTGCGCAGCCTGGCTTCGCTCAGTGGAGCTGAACATCTAAGGAGGTGGCATGGGCGCTTCACATACCCCAGGTCATTTGTCAAGCCTTTCTTAAATGGGCTGTAGAAGTTATGGTGCTTGGAGTGTTCCTTTATGTCTAGACGTTAACATTTATGAAAACATTACATTAAAACCAAAACAAATATTGGAACGGACAGGAAAGAGGGATCGGAGGCAGATAAATGTTAATACCGTCACAAGACTAGAAAGCAACCCAAAGACAAGTAATTAATAAAACATAACCTTTAATAAATATAATGTAAAATTGATTGTAGAGTATACATCTCGTAATTAATCATAGAATGCTAGCCTACACCAGGCTAATAAAACCATCAAATAATGTGAGAAAAAACAAAAACAGAAACAAAATAATAAATAAAAATAAATGAAATAAAAAACGACCAAGCAAGTCGAAGCAGAAATTAAGAGTGTACTGCTTCGGGAGGCAAATTGAAGTAAAAGGAAAAGAAACACTAACAACTAGTGCAAACAAATGTAACAGATGTAGAAACAAATAAATATCTATCAGGGTGGGACTCCTAAGAAATAGAGCATATCGAGGGGAGAGAGGTAAACCGTAACGTAGGGAAGTGATAACCTATAGCTCCAAGTAGTTCCCTATCATGGGCAGCTCTTAAATACTAAACCCTACCCGCTCCCCAGCTAAGGACTTCGTGGGCACCCCTTAAAAATTCTAAACCCTACCCGCTCCCCAGCTAAGGACTTCTTGGGCACCCCTTAAAAATTCTAAACCCTACCTGCTCCCCAGCTAAGGACTTCTTGGGCACCCCTTAAAAATTCTAAACCCTACCCGCTCCCCAGCTAAGGACTTCGTGGTCACCCCTTAAAAATTCTAAACCCTACCTGCTCCCCAGCTAAGGACTTCTTGGGCACCCCTTAAAAATTCTAAACCCGACCTGCTCCCTAGCTAAGGACTTCGTGGGCACCCCTTAAAAATTCTAAACCCTACCCGTTACCCAGCTAAGGACTTCGTGGGCACCCCTTAAAAATTCTAAACCCTACCCGCTCCCCAGCTAAGGACTTCGTGGTCACCCCTTAAAAATTCTAAACCCTACCTGCTCCCCAGCTAAGGACTTCTTGGGCACCCCTTAAAAATTCTAAACCCTACCCGCTCCCCAGCTAAGGACTAGAAGCACCTTTAATTACAAAGTAAGAGTACTCTCACCACATACACATAAAGTAAATAAAGTGAAGGTATAGTGAAACCATAGAGTGGTGGCTCATTTATAGAGTCATAATATGCTGCAGCATAATCCCTTATCTTGCCGCCAACCACTACACTAAGCTGTCCCAGTGTGGGACTTCTAAGAAATGAGCTGAAGTAGTCTCAGTGCCTATAGTGTCCCTTTAATGGGCACTGCAAGGGTTAATGGTTGTACTTATGGAAAAAATTATTATAAGAAAAAAATAATTTTATTAGAAAAATGCAGCAGAATTATTGTAACCTAAATGACTCTACACATTACACCCAACACACATACTGGGCTGGAGTGTCCCATTAATACCTGTTATGTCACAACTTTCACTAAACAGGTGTGTTCTGCCACTAACTTCACAAATTATTTCCAAGCTGTAGAATCCTTTGAGTTAAACTTTCTTGGATTCTGCCAGAACATTGGACATGACACTCAATAACAGGATGCTTGTTACATTCCTTCATTAAACAGTGAGAGCAATTTAATAGCTGGAATTATGTGAATGCCATTCATTCCCTAACATTGGCCAAGAATGGCCACGCTTTTCATCGGAAGTATTTTCATTATCTTCCAAACACCCATTCTTTCGCTCTCGGTGTCTGGACTGTTACCTAATTTATGTGTTTCGTTTTAATAGAGACACTGAAAGGAGGGATGTAGTAACACCATTAGGACCTTGTTCTAAGTTCTGATGAATCAATAGACATCTTCCTATTTGACTGCTAGGAAATACCAGTAAGGTTACTATGGATAAGCTACATGTGTTGGTCATAAGGAGAAAATATTAAAAAAATATACCTTTCCCCATTGTGAGAGCACTTCCAATACAAAAACTATTTTTGGAGGCTTGTTGCAGAGATTGTGTATACGTCCATGGCAGCCAGTTGGTATGAAATTTATATAGTTACATAGTTACATAGTTACATAGCTGAAAAGAGACTTGCGTCCATCAAGTTCAGCCTACCTCACATTTGTTTTTTGCTGTTGATCCAAAAGAAGGCAAAAAAAACCCAGTTTGAAGCACAATTTTGCAACAAGCTAGGAAAAAAATTCCTTCTTGACCCCAGAATGGCAGTCACATTTATCCTTGGATCAAGCAGTTATTACCTACATTGAAAGATTATATCCTTGAATATTCTGTTCTTGCAAGTATGCATCTAGTAGCCGTTTGAACATCTGTATGGACTCTGATAAAACCACTTCCTCAGGCAGAGAATTCCACATCCTGATTGTTCTTACGGTAAAAAAACCTTTCCTTTGCCTTAGACGAAATCTTCTTTCTTCCAGTCTAAACTCATGGCCTCGTGTCCTATGTAAAGTCCGGTTTGTGAATAGATTTCCACACAATGGTTTGTATTGGCCACGAATATATTTGTATAATGTTATCATATCCCCTCTCAGGCGACGTTTTTCTAAACTAAATAGGTTTCTGTAAATACTCATTTGAGTTTATACTCTAAACTGCAATTTTTGAAGAATTGACAAGAATAAGTATTAGTTTAAAATAACAATACTGGAAAAATAATAAAATGTATTAAAATGTATCTGTTTTGACCTAGAACTTGCAATTCTCTTGTTACATCTTCACAATTTTTAACTAAACCCATAACTATTTAATTATTTTGGACACAGTGAAGTTGCCTGTAAGTAGCCAATAAGGTTATTAACTATTTCTGTTCTGGAGTTGGCCATTGCATTTTCTGGGTTAATATAGCGACAGATTTAGAGTCATCTAATGTTTGTAAATTGCTAATTTCAGCTGACCTCATGTACGTGTGTGCTTCTGACATTAGATAATGTTACAGCTTTAAATGTTGCTCGAGTTTAATAGACTCAGGTCATTGTGTATATGGCAGTGTTTGCAAACAGATTGATGATGGGTATACAGTTTAATTCTTGTGTTAACAGTAACAGCACACAGAGTATGTGTCCATTCATCAGCACTGTGTTAACACAAACCAATCTAGTATGAACTAAGGTCTAAGTAATCTCTGTCACTCAGTCACTACAATGTTTGGGAAACGGTATGTGAACATATGTTGTAACCTCTTTGTAGTGCAAGTTTGCTCAGTTAAGTGTTTGTTCTGGGCAGGTTATGGGTCTTGTTTCTTTTTTGTTTTGTTTTTCATTGAAGAGCTTCTACATATTACTTGTTTAAGTTCCGTGTTGTGAATGGTATCAGTCATATCATATCTCATTTCACATACTGATAGATAAAGGACAACTGACGGTTTTTGTAGATGGCTACATACGGTTGCTAATAGCATTATTACTTATAGGCGTATGTTAAGCATTATCTCTCGTGGTTAATGATAACACTACATTACTCGGCAGCTTTGCAAATTCCACACCCAGAGCTCAACTGTCATTTATCACTCAGATATAAATATTATTTCACACCTTCTAAATGTCCCTATTTAGGAGGAACAGTCCCTGATTTGGACCCAAATCCATCTGTCTCTCTTTTCTATCCAATGTCCCTCTTTTCTAGAAGCTTTATATTGTTCGTGTGTCTGAGTGTACAGTGAGGGAAAAAAGTATTTGATCCCCTGCTGTTTTTAAAGGTTTTCCCACTGACAAAGAAATGATCAATCTATAATTTTAATGGTAAGTGTATTTTAACAGTGAGAGATAGAATAAAAAAAAATCCAGAAAAACGCATGTCAAAAATTTTATAAATTGATTTGCATGTCAATGAGTGAAATAAGTATTTGACCCCTTCGACTTGGTGGCAAAACCCTTGTTGGCAATCACAGAGGTCAGACGTTTCTCATAGTCAGCCACCAGCTTTGCACACATCTCAGGAGGGATTTTGTCCCACTCCTCTTTCAGATCCTCTCCAAGTCATTAAGGTTTCGAGGCTGACATTTGGCAACTCAAACCTTCAGTTCCCTCCACAGATTTTCTATGGGATTAAGGTCTGGAGACTGGCTAGGCCACTCCAGGACCTTAATGTGCTTCTTCTTAAGTCATTCCTTTGTTGCCTTGGCTGTGTGGTTTGGGTCATTGTCATGCTGGAATACCCATCCATGACCCCTTTTCAATGTCCTGGCTGAGGAAAGGAGGTTCTCACCCAAGATTTGACGGTACATGACCCTGTCCATCGTCCCTTTGATGCAGTGCAGTTGTCCTGTCTCCTTATCAGAATAACACCCCCAAAGCATAATGTTTCCACCTCCATGTTTGATGGTGGGGATGGTGTTCTTGGGGTCATAGTCAGCATTCCTCCTCCTCCAAACACGGTGAGTTGATGCCAAAGAGCTCGATTTTGGTCTCATCTGACCACAACACTTTCACCCAGTTCTCCTCTGAATCATTCAGATGTTCATTGGCAAACTTCAGACGGACTTGTACATGTGCTTTCTTGAGAAGGGGGAACTTGCGGGTTCTGCAGGATTTCAGTCCTACTCGGCGTAGTGTGTTACCAATTGTTTTCTTGGTGACTATGGTCCCAGCTGCCTTGAGATCATTATCAAGATCCTCTTGTGTAGTTCTGAGCTGATTCCTCACCATTCTCATGATCATTGAAACTCCACAAGGTGAGATCTTGCATGGAGCACCAGACCGAGGGAGACTGACAGTTATTTTGTGTTTCTTCCATTTGTGAGTAATCTCACCAACTGTTGTCACCTTCTCACCAAGCTGCTTAGCAATGGTCTTGTAGCCCATTCCAGCCTTGTGTAGGGCTACAATCTTGACCCTGACATCCTTGGACAGCTCTTTGTTCTTGGCCATGGTGGAGAGTTTGGAATTTGATTGATTGCTTCTGTGGACAGGTGTCTTTTATACAGGTAACAAACTGAGATTAGGAGCACTCCCTTTAAGAGAGTGCTCCTAATCTGAGCTCATTACCTGTATAAAAGACACGTGGGAGCCAGAAATCTTGCTGATTGATAGGGGATCAAATACTTATTTCACTCATTGACATGCAAATCAATGTATAACTTTTTTGACATGTGTTTTTCGATATTCTGTCTCTCACTGTTAAAATGCACCTACCATTAAAATTATAGACTGATAATTTCTTTGTCAGTTGACAAACGTTCAAAATCAGCAGGGGATCAAAAACTTTCCCCCTCATTGTATAACAGAGCTCCACAGCAATAATACTCTCAGTAATGTGTTTAATGTAAATGTGTTTAGGAATCAATTTGAGTAAAAATTATACAACGTTTTTGTACTTAATTACATTCTAGTTACATGAATTGTTCTTAATAAATCACTTAAATATTTTCAAAACAGCCCTGCCCTGTCCTCACTACCCCCCACTCGCACCCCTAACATTAAAGTGTCCCTCTTTGCCCATTGAAATGTTCAAAGGTATGCTATTCTGTGTTTTAAATATCTAACTTGACTCTGATATGTTATATCATGCGTAGAAATTGACTACTGGGTTGTCGTCTCTTGGAGATATTCTCTAAAAGGGCAAATACTAATCAGCCACAACTGAAAAAAAAATAATTAATTGTGTGTGACGGGGTATGAAAAAAAAACTAAAAAAAATTATATTCTGTTGAATTTTCCTTGTCTGCACTTTGAGCTTGGAAAATCTATATAGTGGATAAAATTGCACTACTGTGATAAACAGTGAATACAATGTGCCCATAAATCGTGTATTTAATGTGCGTTCTGCTAACATGCTAAAATAATTCAAACTTACTGTTTGAGTAGTAAACAGATGCTATATACAGTGACTGTTTAAGCCATTTTCTTGCAATGTATTGGTACACGTCTCTCTAATGTGGCAGTTGGATATGAGATACAAAATATATTACATGCTGTAAAATATTGAGTTACACTGACCTTAGCTCCGTTCCATTTCCTGAGCTTTGTGGGTGTTACTTTTTGTGTAACACCCACCCTCCGCTCCTTGCTCCTACTGATCTTGTCTTTAATTCACCCTGCTTGGGGACGTTTCCTTAGGCAGGACAAACCTCCACTGTGATGACAGCATTCCGAAGTCCGACAACACTCCGTCCCGATACTCCTTAGCCAGCGCAAGCAGCATCAGCCATGGAGTTACCATAGCAACTGCAGCGCATCCGCTATGGCTGCACCCTGTGGAGAGCAGAAGTACTGCCTTATTGAAGAACAGATTGACAAATGGGAGAAATGGCCCATTTTTAAATAGGTTTGTCTCCCAGTCTAATCATTTGCTTACATCCTAGGACAATGCATTCATATAATTCGTAAGTTGTAAGGAGGATGTCGGGTACCCTATAATAAGTTACGTTCATCCAATAGGTTAGCATTATTTTTTAATGCATGCTGTAGCATACTTGCTCGTTTGACCAGGGCCCACTTCACCACTTGTATCACCACTTGTCAGTTTTATATTGTACATCAATACTTGTATTTTATACTCAATAAATAATTGCAATGAGCTGCAGAATATGTTGGAACTTTATAAGTGCTAATAATAATACATTTGCCATAGTGAAATGTAAGATATGGTCTAGCACATTTTAATACTAAATACAAAAATAAAAATCAATGTTTAGTAGATATACCCCATATGAAAACATGCATGCATTTAATTATGCATTTTTAATTGGGTGTATCTATAAACAACTTGCAAAAGCTGCAGATCTCTTGTCTGCAGCTTTTGCAAGCCCTCCCCTTCTAACTCCACCCATAGTTCCTGTGGCTGTCCAATCACAGACTTCCCAATGCAGCTCAATGAGAAGTCTTTGCAAAGCAGGTGCTTTGAGCAGTTGCTGCCTCTTGAGTTAAACTCCACTGAGCTAAACAACCAGGAAGTAACAGGACCGTCTGATTGACAGCCAATGGGGGTGTAGCCAGGTTATTTACTTTGTTTTAATAAAACAAATTGATTTACTCCAGTGCCTGTTCTGCAATTATGAAACTATGCAAAATATAATTTTTACTATTTCTTGATGACCAGCATATTTCATTGTGCTTTACAGTTTCCAATAGGTTTATAAAACAGGAAATAGGTGATACATTTATGTTAAAAGAAATACAAGTAGGCAAAAAAATCATAATGCAAAATGTTGGCAAAAAAAAAGATGTGGCTATTAAACTGAAATTGATTTCCAAATACCACTTTAGTAGTAGTTACTTGGAGTATCAGTGTACAATGTATTGTCTATTTTGTCTACATTGACAAATTGCCATATTGTTATATTCTTTACATTTAAGTGCACAGCAATTCTTATATATTTTGTCAGTATGTTGTATTTGTTGCCATTTTTGTAGTAGAGTATGCCATGTATTAAAGGAAGACTTTAGGTACTAAAACCATTTTACATCATTGAACTGATTATAGTGCCTGGAGTCCACTTGTACTGTCTATGAATTGCTTAGTAAACGGTTTTTATGCAATTTACCGTCCCTGGCCCTCCACAGCCCAGCCTCTTCTGAAGGTGCAGCTTAGGCAGAGATTATACATTTCCTTATAGCTGAGCTCAATAATACATGCAATGAGTGCTGTGATAGGCTGAAAGAGGTCAGTTGAGACTCTCAGCCAATCACAGCCAGCCATTGCCACTTGGGCTAATGTTTCCTCATTAGTTCCTGATTGATAGCACAGTAGAATTTCACATTTAAAATTCTGTCCATAGGATTGTGTTTTGAGACCAAAAAAAACAAAACAGCGATCTTTAAAACCTTTATAAGACTCCTGACATTAAAATCATCATCAGGAAAAATTAACAATTCAAACACTCAATATTTTCCTACTATTAAAATTGACATTTCAATACAAACTGCAGACACGAGTTTTATGGGGATTCGGATCAATATTAGTTCTTGTTATTACAATTACTTAACTAATGACTACCAGTAATATATGTAATATAATAAGTAATATATAACTTATATTCAAAGGAATATATGTTTTTGACTATTTATCAGAGGATGTTTGCTAAAATGAGGGTTTATGATTAATATATGGACTTGTGCATTCATTTTTGACTGAATATAAAGTCACTCGAATTTCGATCGATCGGCTGGTCACCCCAATTCTGTAACTCTGAAGCTCCAAATGGATGTAAAACCGAACAAAACACTTGTGCAATGGACCAGCATCTTCGTTTGTTTTGTGATGGTCCTTGGTGCCAAAACCAGAGATGATTGATGGAAAAACAAGATGACTTATGGCTAGGGGACAGCCACTATAAGTTCATTTTATTCACAAATCAAGTGAGATGCGACCAGTAGAGGAAAAGGATTATCAGTAAAAAAAATCTTCATTGATACAATTAATAAATAGAAGATATATCGCGATATAGCGCGATATACATATTTTTCTGCTACTCCTCTTTTATCCTTTATTGGTTTCTTTTTCTCAAATTGATCTGTGAATCGAATGAAAGGGAAAGTGTGCCTATCCGTGTACTGCAAGATATACACAGAATATTTATTAGGTATTTATTTTGCGGTACACCGATAACATACACAGAATATTTATTAGGTATATATTTTGCGGTACACCGATAACATACACAGAATATTTATTAGGTATATATTTTGCGTTACACCGATAATATACACAGAATATTTATTAGGTATATATTTTGCGGTACACCGATAACATACACAGAATATTTATTAGGTATATATTTTGCGGTACACCGATAATATACACAGAATATTTATTAGGTATATATTTTGCGGTACACTGATAATATACACAGAATATTTATTAGGTATATATTTTGCGCTACACTGATAACATACACAGAATATTTATTAGGTATATATTTTGCGCTACACTGATAAGATACACAGAATATTTATTAGGTATATATTTTGCGCTACACCGATAATATACACAGAATATTTATTAGGTATATATTTTGCGGTACACTGATAATATACACATAATATTTATTAGGTATATATTTTGCGCTACACCGATAATATACACAGAATATTTATTAGGTATATATTTTGCGCTACACCGATAATATACACAGAATATTTATTAGGTATATATTTTGCGCTACACCGATAATATACACAGAATATTTATTAGGTATATATTTTGCGCTACACCGATAATATACACAGAATATTTATTAGGTATATATTTTGCGCTACACCGATAATATACACAGAATATTTATTAGGTATATATTTTGCGCTACACTGATAATATACACAGAATATTTATTAGGTGTATATTTTGCGCTACACTGATAATATACACAGAATATTTATTAAGTATATATTTTGCGCTACACTGATAATATACACAGAATATTTATTAGGTACCGTATATACTTGTGTATAAGTCGATCTCATGTATAAGTCGAGTGCAGTTTTGTGACCAACAATTGTGAAATATGCTATGCCTCGTGGATAAGTCGAGGGTAAAACTTGGGGCTATGAAATTCTGTGATTTTTATAATTATATACACACACACTCATACAAACAAACACTCTGCATTATATACACACACACTTATACAAACACACACTCTGCATTATATACACACACACACACACACACTCATACAAACACACACTCTGCATTATATACACACACACTTATACAAACACACATTCTGCATTATATACACACACACACTCATACAAACACACACTCTGCATTATATACACACACTCTGTGTATATAATGCAGAGTGTGTTTATAATGCAGAGTGTGTGTTTGTGTAGTGTGTGTGAACTGGGTGGGGGGAGGGCATTTTTATTATTTTAATTTTTTTTATTTTAATATTATTATTTTTTTATTATTTAAAAAAAAAAATTTTTCCCCCCCACCTGCTTGTTAACTGGTCAGGGAGGGGGGCTATCTTAATCCCTGGTGGTCCAGTGGCATGGGCTGTGAAGTGGGGGGGCCGGCAGGAGGCATTTACTTACCTTTCCTGCAGCTCCTGTCAGCTCCCTTCTCCTCCGTTCCGGTCAGCTCCACTGTAAGTCTCGCGGTCTGGTTGCCGCGCGGATCGTTGCCATGGCTCTGACGGCCGCGGCTCTCTAAGTTGCCATAATACAGACAGTGACTCGAGTATAAGTCGAGTGGGGGTTTTTAAGCACAAAAAATGTGCTGAAAAACTAGACTTATACTCGAGTATATACTGTATATATTTTGCGCTACACTGATAATATACACAGAATATTTATTAGGTATATATTTTGCGCTACACTGATAATATACACAGAATATTTATTAGGTATATATTTTGCGCTACACTGATAATATATACAGAATATTTATTAGGTATATATTTTGCGGTACACCGATAATATACACAGAATATTTATTAGGTATATATTTTGCGGTACACTGATAATATATACAGAATATGTATTAGTTATATATTTTGCGGTACACCGATAATATACACAGAATATTTATTAGGTATATATTTTGTGGTACACTGATTGGCCTACTTTAGCAACTTTTTGGTTTGTCTGTATCGTTTCCCTAAATATTTGAATGGATGATATTCGGATGAGCCAAACCGCCACAAGTGAAAAGGAAGAGAAAGGAAGTATCCTACTGGCCTAAGAGAGGAATAATAAAACTTAACTTTTATCACAAAATAATATACTAAAATTAGGTGAGATTTATCAAAGTGTAGGTTACTAAAAAAATCCTTTATTTTCAATAGAATAGAGTAAAATAGCCACAAATATCAGCCCAAAAATATGCAAAGGACACATAATCATATAAACATTGTATCCACCATGAACAAGGCAAACAGCGGATTGTGACAGTAACGCTAATCGAGATTAGCAAACCATTCAAAGGATACAGAGTAGCCTCTCTGATATATCAAATTTTAGATATTGTAGCTCTACAAAATCAATAGACTGTGTGATTCGGGTAGAATGGTAAATCTGTTTGGAGGGCAGAGTAATAATAAGGACAGTACTTGGATATTATAACAGCTGCTATGTGGTCAAACAGATGATGATAGGGGGTATATGAATGCTAATATGGAAAGAAATTTCTGACTGCTAAACTAATTCCCAACACATCCCAGGAGGCACCAATTTATGGGAACGTAGAAATTTAATGGATTCCTGAAAGCTCTCCATTACAATAACAGGAGGCGGATGCAAATAAAATAGCGCGATAATCCAATAAAATGCAGAGCAAGAGAGAATCTATCAAGTCTTTTAGAATTTTGTCAGTTTGTTTCTATGTTTCATACTCTGCCTGATTAAAGTGTTACTCCAATCACTAGGATCACTTTGTGGTCATTGTGGTAGGAATCTTAATGAAGCAGTTTTGGTGTATAGATCATACCACTGATGTCTTACTGCTCAATTCACTGCCATTTAGGAGTTAAACCACTTTTTTTTTCAGTTTTTGCAGCCCAAGCCACAAGTTCTCTAGCCGTGACTCACACAGTCTGCATGAAAAAATAAAAACTGGTTTAATGTTTAATCTGATGTTAACTTACTTTAGATATTTTATCTCCTGCTCTGTGAACTTAACTTTAATCATACACATGAGGCTCCCTGCAAGGTCTAGCAAACTATTAACAGAGCAGGAGATTAGAAAGTCTAAAATAAACAGAATGTGCAATAAAGGAAGTGTAAACATTACATATCACTTTACAGGAAGTGTTTAGGAAGGCTGTGTAAGTCACATACAGGAAGGTGTGATTAGGGCTGCATAAACAAAGTGACTGAACAGTGAGACTGCAGGGGCATGATCTATACAGAAAAAACGATTCACTAAGCCAAGTAATTTTGGTGACTATAGTGTCGCTTTAATGTCAATTCTGTATGAAAGTTGGGCCTGACACGAGTGATAGATGTTATAATCAGCTTCAACCTTTGAAGCAGCCCTGGGAGAGTGCCTGCAAGGAGAAGCATCAATGTCCCCTCCCTGCCTTCCATATTTCAGCCCTCCCCACCTTCCTGGTTTGTCCATTTTTCCATTTCTTAGCTCCCTCCTCTCCCCAGCTTAGAACCTAAGTATGTGCTCTGACCCAGTGGGAACAGTCCAATAAAATGCTTCTCTGTCAGGTTTATTTACTTAGGTCAGAATTATCAGGAATTCTAAATTTATTTCAAACTTAAAGAAACACTACAGGGCCAGGAACACAAACATGTATTCCTGACCCTATAGTGTTAAAACCCCCATCTAGCCCTCCTGAACCCATTTGCCCTCTTACTTGTATTCAAGTCTGCAGCTACTGCCCCTGACCTGCCGGCTTGGCTGACATCATCAGAAGTTATTCTGTGAGCCAATCACAAAGCTTCCCCATAGGATTGACTGAGACAGTCAAGGAGGCAGATCAGGGGCAGAGCTAACACAAGTCAAACACAGCCCTGGCCAATCAACATGTCCTCATAGAGAAACATTGAATCAATGCATCTCTATGAGGAAAGTTCAGTGTCTCCATGCAGAGGATGGATACACTGCATGGCAATACTGCTCACTGTGCAGCACTGCCCCAGGAAGCACCTCTAGTGGCCAGTTGAGTTATCCCTAAGCTGTAATGTAAATACTGCATTTTTTCTGAAAACACAGTGTTTAGAGCAAAATGCCTGAAGAGACTGACTATACTCAGTCCAATCCACGTCAACTACCTTGGCTTTAAATTTGAAAGTCACTTTGGATTCATTTTGAATTATCAACAATTCTTATTTTAGTGAATGACCTTGCACGAGAAGCATTTGATTGGACCTCCACAGGGAAGCAGTGATGTCGGACGGGGGTGGAAACCAGCAAGCTTAATTTACAAGTTTATAGCATTGGATGGGCGACGAGAATAATTATTAACAGGGCATTCTAAGCTTCATAAAAAAAGTTTGAAGGAACCCTTTAACTCCTTCATTACCCAACACTTTGCAAAAATGGAACATCACAAGTTACTAGGGTCAATCAATTAAACATATGGAATAGAAACACTGCATATGAAATAAAATAAAAAACATAATTTTGTGGTTAAATGAAGACACATTGAAAATAAGATTGTCCGAACAATAGCTAAGTAGATCAATGTCTTAATGCAGTTTCTTGGGGAAACAAGTTTAATTCATATTATTATGCTTAAAAACATCGGTAGTTGGTTCATTAGCATAAATAACTACCATCAGCACTTTTTGGTCGAATGGCAGAAAGTGTCATCTCAACTTGTGAATTTTGACGGTAATGCTATCGCTGAACACCTTATGAAGATGAAATATTGTGGTGTAATATTAAAGTAACATAGGTCTCACAATATACTGTTTGATAGTCACTGACGTGTTAACAAGCTCCAATGAGACATTAATGATATTATAAAATCACATTTACACCTTTCTGATAATTTTAGAAACACTTTTGCCACCATAAGTTCGTCAAAAAAATTATATATACCTTGTGTTGCGCAGTCAAGCTTAAAGGACAACTCATCAAAATTTCACTTCTCATTTTTTTAATTAGTTTGTTACATTTAACCCCTTAAGGACTGGACTGTTTTTGCGATGTTGTACATTTGCGACCAGGCATATTTTTACACTTTTGTGGTGTTTGTGTTTGGCTGTAATTTTCCGCTTTCTCATTTACTGTTCCCATACAAATTATATATTGTTTTTTCAGGACAAAAGGGCTTTCTTTACATACCATTATTTATATAATCTCATGTATTTTAATTTAAAAAAAATACAAAAATCTGATGAAAAATTGAAAAAAATACATGTTTTTTGACTTTTACTTGAAAAATCTTTTACTCATCTACAAAAGCGAATGAAAAAAACTGCTAAATAGATTCAAAATTTTGTCCTGAGTTTAAAAATACCTAGTGTTTACGTGCTTTTTTGCTTTTTTTTGCATGTTATAGGGCTATAGGTACAAGTAGGATATTGCGGTTTCAAAACATACATTTTTAAAATTTATCAATAGTGACATTGTAACACTATTATCTGTCATAAATCTCTGAATAACACCCCACATGTACATATTTTTTTTAAAGTAGACAACCCAGGGTATTCAATATGGGGTATGTCCAGTCTTTTTTAGTAGCCACTTAGTCGAAAACACTGGCCAAAGTAAGTATTCATATTTGTTTGTGTGTGAAAAAAGTAAAAAAACTAAATTGAACGCTAATTTTGGCCAGTGTTTGTGACCAAGTGGTTACTAAAAAAGACTGGACATACCCCATTTGCAATACCTTGGGTTGTCTTCTTTTGCAAATGGTATGCCATCATGGGGGTAATTCTCATTCCTGGGCTACCATACGCTCTCAAAGGCAACGTAACCAACCTGGCCATTTTCAATGTAAAATATTTGACCCATATATTTGACCTTGTAACTTTCAAAAATGCTATAAAACCTGTACATGGGGGTTACTGTTTTACTCGGGAGACATCGCTGAACACAAATATTAGTGTTTAAAAACTGGAAAACGTATCACAACAATTATATCATCAGTAAAAGTGCTGTTTGTGTGTGAAAAAATGCAAAAAAAGTAACTTTCACTGACAATATCATCACTGTGATATGTTTTACTGTTTTGAATCACTAATATTTGTGTTCAGCGAAGTCTCCCGAGTAAAACAGTACCCCCCATGTACAGGTTTTAGGGTGTCGTAGAACGTTACAGGGTAAAATACAGTGCTAGCAAATTAAATTTTCTGGAATTTCGGCCTGGGTTGGCAGGCAGGTCCCTCAAATTGCAATCAATAAAATTACTGAATTATGTAAAAATATTACATAAATACGCACGTAGAATTTAAATATATATGCATATTTATATAGTTTAAGTCTACGTGTATATTTATATAATTATTTATGTAATTTTGTATATGGACATATGTATATTTCGTATTATTTTTATTTATATATACATAGATATATATACAAATTCATCCTAAGTGTATTTTGATATAACTATATATATATTAATTTTAAAATACATTTAGAATAAAATTTCATATAGATATATAATTTTTTTAAAAATTTTATTATTATTTAAAAAATTTTTATTTAATTTAAATTACTTATTATTTATATTTTATAATAATATATATATACAATATATATAGTTATTATATATATTATATATATACGTGTGTAATTTAATTATAAGTGTATTTTTATATTAATATAAGCACATATTAATATAAAAATACACTTAGTATGGCATTATATATATGATATATAGACATATATACACCTATATAGTTATTATTATTTTTTTTATTAACATTAACTTTATTTTTTATTTTTATTTTACACATGCAGGGAGACTGCCTGTCAGCACAGACAGTCCCCCTGCAGGCAGACACATGGACACCTATTGTGACCATGTGATCGCTGTGTTAAGCGATCACATGGCCACAGGGGTCCTAATTCAGTGTGGGGAGACTGTCTGGGCTGCAGGCAGTCTCCCCACGACCGGAGCCACGCTGATCGCCGCCGGGGGAACGACGGCGATCAGGTAAGTAACGGAAACCGTTAGGACGATTCAGGACCGTCATCGGTCGGCAAGCCAAAAATGCCGATGACGGTCCTGAACCGTCCTCGGTCGGGAAGGGGTTAATGAAACTTTATTGTATATTGATTTTAATGATGTATATTGATTTTCTGAATCAATTTAACTTTTTTTTCTGGTTGAGCGGCAATGTTGGGTCAGACTCTACTGTTATCTGACCGACTGCTGCTCACCCTAACTCCCCTGCTGCTGTGATAGCTCTGTGTTAACCTGTTGCAGCAGGCAAGTTAGGGTGAGCAGCAGTTGGTCGGATAACAGTAGAATACTTTAATAAAACCATTTATCAAATTTAACATCCAAAAGGGCTTGATAAATCACTCATAAATCTTTTACATAGCTATTTTTAAGTACTGATACCACAACAGTTAACAAATAGATTTGCTCATGAGAAGGACAAACACTGCAAACCGGCCCTTGAACTGGTGACATCACCAGAATTATACCAGAGCCTCCTAGTTGATGAGTTAAATAAAGTCAAACTAAAAAGTGTTACTATTAGCTACAATAATCTTTAAAAGGGTCAATCTAGGATCAATCTATGCACCATCACACTTTGGATATTTGTCACCTTTGGCTCCAAGGAGAGAGAGCAGAGATGTGGACTGCACATGGATAGGCAAAGTGCAGCAATAACAGTTGGTGTACGTAGGCTAGGTGTAAACTTACTGACCCCATGTTACAAAGCGTTCTAGTATAAGGGCAGCTTGCTCTCAACAGCATAGTATTCCGGTGGCCAGAGTCCTAGTGGCCAGAGTCCTAGTGGCCAGAGTCCCGCTCATGATGCCGCAATTATGTTGGAGCGGTTTTTTTTTTACCAGAAAGAGGAGAAATGGTCAATTTAGAAACTTTAACCCATCATCCACCTATTGCTGATTTTAATGTCTTTTTAAATACTAACTTCTATCCTTGCCACCACTCCTAAAGGAATGAATTCTGGACAATGGCAATCTCTCAACACCACTATTCAGAAACAATGATGGTAATCTCAATGAGTCACAATGAAATTTGTCAAACATTAAATCCTGTTTGAGATTATTTCTTCAGTCACCAATTCTTGTTGTAGGCTAGACAGGTCTTTAATAAAACAGACAAGTGGGACATGATACCTATACAGTTTACTACAATTTTAGGGGCAAAAGGGAGGAATAAATGAACTGTGTGGCAAACCTAGCCACTTGTGGGACGCTGAACTATATGTACCAAAAGGTTGTCTGCCATAACCACTGAATTATGTATTGTAACATTGGTTTGTAGTGCTATGTGTATAAAATTCATATGCTAGCATTCATGTGTTTCGTTTCACGAACAGAGACTTTACCGGCTGTTTGTGAAACAAATGAGCTACCACCCAGTAGCCCACACACAGAGGGTTGTGTGGCACTCATTAACCGATTGCAACATTGTTGCAATCGGTAGTTAAGGGCTTTCCTAGGTGGCCGTCGTTAGGCTACCGACCACGCGCCGGTCGGCCATCTTGGATCCTTTGTTTCACCAGCGGTGTTTGGTCGTCGAGCGCGTGGAACTGAAAACAGCTACTCGACAGCGCGAACACCGCTGGACTTCCAGACCGTTCGGGAGCTCCGGTCTTTCGCTATTGTGGTTCCCCATCGGTGTTCGGTACTTTTAGGCGAACCCAATGTTAAATTGTATTTCGTATGGCGTTCGGTTGTTAAAGCTGGGATCTGAGCAGTATTCTCACGAAAGGCGCACTCAGACCCCAGCTATCTACCGAACGTCCATTCGTCTAAATAACCTGAATATTGCCAAAGTTATGTATTTTAATGTAAAATGCCGGTTCTGCTGCACGGAGGGATAATCCACTTAACGGTATATTCCAGTGGGAGTATCCCTCTCGTCCAGAAGTGCCTGATGGGAGAAATGTCCATAATGTTAAGTCCCCCATGTAGTCCCCTACTGTATTACCCCTGCTATGTCAGTAGGGAAACCCCTTGCATGGGGACTTGCATAAATACTGTGACCTCTGAATAAAAACCTCAGTTGACTCCCAGAACTGTGTTTCGTCCAGTTACTGGGGGATTTGGGATATTGCCTTACTTTTCAACGCTTGACTGTGGATTACCTTCTGTATCAGCGGAGATCGTGGAATTTAATATTGCAGCTCCGCTACAAACTGTAACTGCATCTTCTTCCAAGTCAACAAGATTAACTTCTTACCCCTATTCTAATGAAGACATGACGCCTGTACCTGGTTTGGTGCCTTCCTTATCTACATCTACCAGGAAAGGTACATTCAGATTACTCTGGTTTTCAAGTACGTCCTGGGGATGTTACCATAGCCCAACATCCAGGGGTTGTTACTCCCTCCTTATGTATAATTCCAGTTATTGGATGCACACAAATAGATGCTTTGTAGTTTCTAATGAATGCTCTACAGCCAAGCCTGAACTATTTTGTTCCACATTTTACCATAGACCCTAGGAGGTGGCATCTGTTAGCTACGACTCTCTAAAGTCATAAATAAAGCACTTCAATGCTCCTTTATCCTTTACAGGCTTGCTTTCATAGTCCATTATAAAAACAGGTACAGGTATATCAGTTCAGCTATGTCCTGTCAAATACTTATTTTTTCTCTGAGCAACTGTGAAATGCTCACCCACAATGGGTACTTTCTACTTTCAGCTAATATTGCTTATACTATAAAATGATATACCATACTTTAACCTCCACTTTGTCTCCTATTGCAGTTACTGAACTACCCTTTGATTCTATATTCATCCAGGATAATAGGCAGTTGCTCTGTTGTGCTGTACCAGTGAGATTTGATTTTCACCAATACAAAGTGTTTTGTTGTATTTTTCTTTACGTTTTATTTTATTTTTTGCGGGTTGTATCACCATAGCACGTATATATAGGTACACAGTACCCAAATCTTCATCCTTTCTTCAGACCATGTCATACTATACTGTGCCGAAGATAAATAAATATTGATTTAATTGATTTATGCATATAGAAGAATAAAGACGTCTATACTGATTGCTATCTTACAGAGTCTGTACGGTTAATTTATGAACCTCACAACATAACAATATGTTAGTTGGTTTATTTTGCTTATTATGGTAACTATCAAGCAATGATCATTGTTTGTACATGTCTTTTTTTAATTATACTTGGTGAGAAATTGGACAAATTTGGGTAGAAATCTCTTTTCAACCCGCTTGAATAAAGCTCCACTCTTTGTCAACGTTTGTCACCCTGAGTTATTTTCCTTATGCATAACTTTAAAAATAAGCTTTGTGTTAAATATAAATGAATACATTAATTAATTAAAATTGACCATCCGGGGAGGGAGGGATTTGGAACATACCTACTGGGGGGAATGACAAATGTGCTTTAAGCTGTAAACTCTAACCATAGTTGGACTGTCTGGTGAGACTTTCACGTTACAACCTATATAGAGCTCATTGGTATAGTGGATAGACTATACTTATCTTTCTTTGAGAAACCAAGTGCAATAGCAATCATCTCAAGCAGATGTTCAGAATGACCAATTTTAATATGCATTATAACATAGTATAAAACATACATTCTAACTTTAAAACTAAATCAATTATAAGTTTAATGTGTTCCTTAGTAGGTTTAAATTATTGGCCTCCCCTTTGTTAAAAAAAACAAACGAATAAATATTGAATTAATCCAATGTCGAGACAGAGTGCTGCCCAATACGCCTTCTGTGAGATCGTCATCAAACATCATGATCTCTGTCCAATCAGATGTTTCTCAGAGAGGAGAACACAGGACATATGGTGCATTGCAACTGTTGTGATCCACATGTCCAATGCTTATTTTATGGAAATCTTTATCCGAATTTTGACATCATCATAAAATTAGAGAACGGGATATGTCTATTGAAACAACAGGGAGATAAAGTAATATTTATGCTGAAGGTTCTGATTATAAGTATTTTATAAACAAACATAGTTCTATAATGCATTATAAAACAATATATATATATTGTATTAAAATGGGACTCGGCTTCAGCCTGTAGTGTCCCTTTAAATGGTTGTTTTAATGATTACAGTACAAAGGCTGTTTATTTTCTATGCTGACTTCAGGCTATTTCACATTAGTAATCCATTAAACACAATTCCTCTTGGTATACAGAGGGAGTTAGGATTGCAGTAGGTAATAAACGTTTGCCAAAACAAAATATATCACACTCGTATTTTAAACACACATTTTGCATTTAGTTATGCATAGTATATAAGCAAAGCAATTCATTTACACGTGTGCATTACATTTTCATTTAATGAAAAAAGCAAAGAGTTTTAGTTAACAATTTATGAGCATTCATAATGCAGAGAAGCTCGGGGATGTAAAATGGTCCCAAATGTTGGCTCAGCACTCTATGACTGGTCCCCACAAACATTCTCACTAATTAAAACTCCAAACTAATCATGAAATGTGACAGCTTTGGGACCAAAAGCAATTTTACACAATAAACGCAAGATCAACAGCTATGATATGAACATTTGTCAGTTTGTTCTAAAAGGTAGTTTGAAGCAATTTAGATCACTGAAAACTATTTTCACTAATATATTTAATGAACAAGAACACACTTCACGCCTGTCTTAACCACAACACTCCTGAGAAACATGAGGGCCTGCACTCAAACTCCCGTTACTCCTGGGTGGTAGCATTAAATATAGTACTCACCAGCCCCAAAATATAAAAAAAGCAAAACAAAAAAAACAAGTTATTTGCGCACTATCCCAAATCCACTGTAATGTAAAAACCCAACAATAGCTAATACCCTTTTTATTTCATTTGTATTTCATGGAGAATTTGCTACTTTCTAGTATGTGTCTGTGAAAGAATTCCTGAATGTTGGAGCAGCAGCATCAGTACTTAATAGAATCCAGTAGGTGGAGCTGTACCAAGTGTATAGAGTTGAATATAATACACAGCGCATCCAATTTTTTTCTGATTAACTTTCCTATAATAAGTGAACAGTTAGTATTAGGACTGCTCCACCTAAATAGTAATACTTGGGAGGTATGTTGTTTTACTCTACATATGGTGTTGGGAAGGGGTTGGGAAGCAACTTCAGTATGTGTCACAACAAATAGTGAGTGTGTTTGCTTACTTTGACAGTAGATATAGGTGCAGCATTGTGAATAGATAGCTGAATAGATTGAATAATTTATCAGGCTAGATTTTGATGTCTGTTCACATAAATTTTCAATCATTATCATTTTAGAACACACTATAAAAAATAAAATAAAAGAGCTATCTTACAAGCAGAAAAATCTCATAGGGATTCTTTTCTATTTTCTCAACAAAATTTTCTCCACAACGTCCTATGGAGTAATTAAACATCACTGTGCAATATGGCATTAAAGTTGCAGAACTATGTATCTGAAAAGCAATCTGTTGGTTGATATTGCGTTAACATTAAGAAAATAAAAATAAAATAAAAAACCTTTAAAAAAGAGAAAGAAAATTCCATAGGAATATCTAGAAATTGTGTTCCAAATAAAAGCACATTTTGTTCTTGTCTTTTCATTTTGCCTGCTTACTAATCATGGACCCAATGTGTACATTTTCTCTATCTATAAACCACGATTTGATCTCATTATATAGTTTTGCTTCTGCTCAGCTTTCAAAAACTAGGTCACTAAAGAAGATGCACTGCTAATGTCTCTATGAAGGATCACTGATTAGAGCTAAATCCTTGTATTGTTTACAGCAGTGAAGTTATGCTTGATTTAGATAACATTTCTCAGCAATACGAAACAGCAGAATACATCAAAGCAGAAAAAAATAAATTTCTGAGTTATACATTTATATATATTATGTTTTATCATGTGATACATTTGATGTTTTATAACACTCTCAAGTCAGTGTCCTCTTATCATCTGATCTCTACATTCTCTATGTGCATTGACATCTTGTCATCACATGAAAATCCCCCCAAAAAACTAAATTAAGAAAAAACATGTTCTTCTACTCTGCACTAAACTTGAGATTTAGGTTTGTACCTCTGACAGTCATTGTCCACGGATTTTATGAGTAAAGGTAACACATAACGTTTATGGCTCATTTAATTGTAGTGTGTCACCTCAACAATGAGATGAGTTATGTTATGTGCTACATCTCTTCCTCACGTTTTGTTTAGTCGTTTTAAACAGTTGTAGTTGACCAGGTTTGGCCACAGTTCCCTTGCAATGTAGAACCCTAGATGTTCTACAATGAAGGTCTATCATATGGAAGGGATGGTCGACCTAGGTGGCCCATGTGTGACCTAGTTATGGCCAAGATACATAAATTAGACCAACGTCACTATCAAAATGAAAGACGATAGACAGGCAGAACCCACTATCAGAGTTCTGGAACAAAACATGAAAGTACGTGCAGTACTGCGTACATGTTTACAGAACATCTTGTACATTTCAGCTGGAGAAATAAATTACACTCTGCACTCCTGACATTTGCAAAGTTTGTCTGACATTATTAAAGTATGAAAAATCTGAGGATGCGTTAACACGTTAAAGCAGTAACAATGCATACTTACACATACACCCTGTTCCAAATTATTATGCAAATGATATTTTTCTCATTTACCTAAATAATTGATGTAAATAACAGTCAGCATAATTATCAACTATTAAGAGTACAATTCAAAATTTATTGAACAAACCTCCTAATAATAACAGTATTTTTTTAAACATAAAAAACTTACAATGCACTGTTCCAAATTATTACACACAGTAAGTTTCAAAACACTTTATAGCTTGTAAAGAACTGAAAATTGTCATTTGTTGTGTTTGCAGCATATTTACTGAAATCAAAAGCTATTTCAATCAAACTTATAACAACATTTTAACTTTTTAAACGTTTTAACAGGCCACGTTACATTTTAACATAGGACCCCATATTTGATAGCAGCTTCACAAGTCTTGCATCCATTGAACTTGTGAATTTTGGGGCAGTTTCTGCTTGAATTTGTTTGCAAGATGTCAGAATAGCCTCCCAGAGCTGCTGTTTGGATGTAAACTGCCTCCCACCCTCATAGATCTTTTGCTTGAGGATGTACCAAAGGTTCTCAATAGGATTGAGGTCATGGGAGGATGGAGTGCTCACCATGACTTTCTCTCCTTTTATCCCCATAGCAGCCATTGATGCAGAGGTATTCTTTGCAGCATGAGATGGTGCATTGTCATGCATTAAGATGATTTTATTATGGAAAACATAGTTCTTCCTTCTGTACCAGAGAAGAAAGTGGTCAGTCAGAAACTCCACATACTTTGCAGAGGTCATCTTTACACCTTCGGGGACCCTAAATACTTAAATAGAATTTGCATAATAATTTGGAACAGGGTGTATGTTAAGTATTTAATCAGAATATACATATATACAACCTAATTATACACAAGCATATTTAACAATTATACATGTGCTTTTGAGAAGACAGACATATTGTTACATTTAATTATCTATGTACTGAAATAGAAACTATACTAGAAATAAGGAAGTAGTTCTTTTGACTTATAAAAGTGGTTTTTATCTAAAGATGTGCTAGAAATTCGAGATTGTATTAAAGAACCACTATAGCGTTAGGAATACAAACCTGTATTCCAAGTACAATAATGTTGTCCTCTTTATTTAGATTCAAGGTCTTCCTCCTAATTCTAAATAAAAATTGGGAGAAAAATTGTATTGCTTACCTTTTTTCCAGTGCTGAGATCCAGTCCCTGCAGCCTCTCGTCCTGCCTCCCACGCCGTCACATTGTAACACCCACTTGGGGTTTTAACAGTGGTTACGGAACCCAATTACAGCGGAACAGCACTCCCTTACAATCACAACCCCTGAGTACAGGGTTCTGAAGGGTCTATGGGGGCACGGAGGCGTTTAATGGGTAGAAGCCAGGCAAGGTATCCAGGAAGGGAAGAAACAGGAGGCACAGTCAAACAATCCAGAGTCGGGTCAAGGAGGCAAGGGTAGTCGATAAGAAGTCCAGGAATCAGGAACCAGGAAGTCAATCAGGAATACAAGATAGTCAGCTAGGATAAGGGAGCAAGTAAAATAACCAAGCACTGACTGAGGGGCGTGCAGTGTTTACGTAGAGAGACAGAGTCACATGACCGCCCACCTCCTCCCAGTAGGCGGAGCAAGCAGGGTCCATGAAAGGAGGTCAGGGACTCAGCGCCATCTTGGTTTTCATTCCAGTTCCTGACCTGCCTCCACCCATCAATGCCACAACCCCTCTCCCCTTCCCTGTCAAGAACACTGAGTCTGCATGGCGGCTGCCATCTTGCCACGATGGCAATCTCGCTGCGGACTTCGACAGCAAGAGGGAGAGAGGGAGCCGCTGTAGACCTGGGAGAGGAGGCCTGGAGAGCGGCGACTGCCACTTTTCTGCCACGAGGACGCCTGGGACACCCAAGAGCGGGTAAGTAACTGGCCGTGCCGTGACACACATCTAACAGTCCAATACAATGGTCCTCAAAAAGGAGCATTAGAGACTATATGAGCGTGCGCTACAATGCAGCATTCCTACGGGGGCTAGCTGTGATAAACGATTTCGATTCAGTTCTCATAGTGGAAGTGCTTCTAGTGACAATCAGATAGACAGCCAGTAGAGGTGTATTTAACCCTGCAATCTAAGCTTTGCTGTATTTACTTAACGGCAATACTTTACATCGCAGGGTTAAAACTTAAGGACCACTTAGTGGCCCTTTAAACATTAGTATATGCTTGGGTAAACTATGTAAGGTTACAGTGGAATTTTCACTCAAGAGTTTTTAACAGATACATTCTTTATGTGATATTACCATTTACTTGGGCCGCAGCCATAAACCTCACTTGGACCGATAGTCCCCTTATTTTATTGAGTTCTTGTTTAATCATTCTGAATAGAGTCATTCCTATTGTCTCCTACTGCTTTCCTTCTCTTATCTTTAACTAGTCTTTATTCTTTGTATTCCCCTTGATTTTATCTTTTTTTTTCAATGTGATATTTTTGGGTACGATTTAATGTATTTTCTTTGTACCCAAGTTTAATATTAAAGTTTATTAAAAGAATTAAAAATGATTTAATTATGTTTCACATGCTTAATATCAAGCAGAGACTATTTTGTGCTGCGTATAAACCTTTTATCTTAGACACTGGCTGAGTTAATACTGCTTATAAGCCCTGCTAACTGTCAGCTGTCAATCACTGAATTTTGACATCACACATTGCACAGTGAAATGATAATGAAAATTCAGTGAGGATATGTTAGCCACCTGGTGCACAAAACATGCAGAGACCAGAACCTCTGTCATAGAGCCTCCCTAAGTTGTTTATAAATACAAAATACTTGTAAAGAAAGTTGAATCATTTAAAGTGCCTTTTTTACTGTCTGTGGTATTTGCATATAGTGCATATTTTTGTGGTGGCCACACGGTGCAGATAAAGGAGAGTTTTACTTACCTGAACATGTCCCTAGTGGCTGCCACAATTTCATTCGGTCAGGCCTCTTTGGCTCCTGGTGCTTCATCTATCGCAAACCCATGTCAGCGTTGTACCTCTTTAGACTGCGTCGGAATGTAAGTGAAATTCAAACACAGTCAGTATGAGCATTTTATTATTTTGAAATACTCTTTGGGGGAAGGAAGTGGGGGTGACAAAACATCTTTTAATATTTGTTGGTAAAACGTATTATTCTTTTGGTTTTTCCAGCTAAATTTCCATAATGGATCAAAAGAACCCATATCCGTATAACGTGACATTATTTGATAAACATTGCTCTTGCCGGAATATTAACCTTTCTCCAAATGCAGGAAACATAAAGAATATTGGCCATTATGATATTGTCTACATTACACTAATTCATTTTAGTAAATAAACTCAATCAGATAGTTTAGAAGACAAAAACAGGGTTATTTCAAAGTGAATTTAAAATTTAAGGTCCAAATAGCTCAACTTGAAAAATTCAAATTTCTTTCAAATTGGCTATTCTGACCTTAATTGTGAGATTCTCTTCAAATTCACTTTGAAATCTCACTTTCGTAAATAAAACTGTTCCTTGTTAGTACGGTTAGCTGTGTTCCAAGATACTGCCCTATATATGTATAAAAAACTCATTTAATAGTTATTGTTAGATTGTTCTATATTTCATAACGCTGGAGTCGGTGTTATATGATGTAAAATCTGAATGGCAGAATGACAGCAGGTAGCAGGTATCCTGCCTTGACTGGCAATTGAAATCAAATTGTCCATAATGCTCCTGATTTTTTCCAAGCAGGTAGCGTTTATGATAGAACAGCTTTTTTTATTAAAATATAAATTAGGTCTGAATTCTAATAACAGAGTTTCTTTGAATGAGCAGGTTTTTAAAATGCTTACTTATCCCCTATATTTAACATTTGTGTGTTTTTAAGGTCTGAAAAACAAAAGTATATGTAGAAATCTGCTCCTCTGTATTCACCTCTATCCTGGAGCAGAGCACCTACATCTTCAGTCATTGTTATCAGTCGCCACCCTTACTATTGTTGAGCATAGTACAATGTACTAAACAGAACAGAGAACGTGGATAATCCAAAAGAATAGAGTCCACGGTGTGTCAAGAGAACCCTATAGGGGGTAACCCTTAGAGATAAGTATAAAATACTAAGAATGATCCCTGGCTAAAGAACGCCATAGGAACACAGAAAGAGTTCTCTGGGTATTGTGATTGCATAGGAAATAAAAATAAAAAATCTCTTTATTATAGGGTATAAATTCCCCCAAAAAGGTAAATAAAACTTAATAAAAAACTAACACACACTAGAGAGAACTGAGATAATAAGGTAAAGGAGGAGAGATAAAGATAAAGTGATACTAACAAGTGTCACAGCAAGAAAAAATCTTGGTATACAATCTCTCCCCTAAAGATATGTAGCGATCTGGGTAGGAACTATCCTGTATAACAGAGTATAACAGTTGCCAAATATCCGCCTAGAATGCTAAGTATGGATACATAGTATCCCCTAAATTAGCAGTAGCTGGTAAGCATAAAGGATCAAAGGGATAAACTGAACTGTCTGCTAACCAGGATTTCTGATTGAGGACACTAATATAGCCTATGCTGTAAGAGGGATTCCACAAAAAATCCACTGTATTGTACGCTAAGGCTATCCTAGAATAAAGGAGTCCATCTGTAGAAACTACCCACCACTCTAAATAAATATCTCATAAAATCTCAATCATTTCTCTCTAACCCCTAAAGTGCATAAATAAAGTGCTGTGGTTTAAAATAAGGCATAAGTCCTGACGCACGTTTCGGCGCTACCCGAGCGCCTTTGTCAAAGGTAACCGAGGTACTGGCTGGATGTTCGTTTATATATCTATTGGGGTATATGGCTTGAGCCAATCACTGTCCCCGTAGTTCCCGCCGAAATTAGCTGATCACATGTGTCCGTCCTCATTATGCTAATCACGCCCAATAGGCATTTGTTCAGGGCGGGATCTTACTTGTATGAATGGGAAGCCACACCTCCATTGTGTTCGTTCAGAAGTATCGGAGGGTGGTCCCAACGTACAAGTGCCGGTAGCCGTGCATAGGGGAGAGCAGAATTTCTAGAATGGTTACTTCACACATTATAAGTGAAAATTTATTGTATGGCTTATCCAGGAATATAGGCAATGTTTAATACGCATTGTCTAAATTTTGTCATGTAATGTTTGGGATCTTATGTATATTATAGTGCTTCAACGATATGTATTTAATAAAGTCTAAATGATAACAATACAAAATATCAATAAATCAATAAAGCATATAGGTTTTATTTAGAGACTAAATATCACATGATCTACCCTGGTCCTACTATCCTTACCTCTCAATATTATGGTGAGAAACCCCTATTTCCAAATGTATTAAAGGTATACATACATGTATGTTTGTACAGCCGTACCTAGCCTCCTATTTACACCTCTTACATAAAGAGCTTATATTCAATATCATATAAGAAACCACAAAAGTACCCACATATATACATATTTACATAAATTATATTAGAAAGATATAATTATAATTACAGAGTATACAGTCCTATGAAGGGTCGATAAATGGAGTAAACGTAAACCCCTCATTAAGTCCCTTAGGGGATAAGGTATCAAACTTATGGATCCAAAAACATTCCCTTCTTAACAGCATCTGGTCCAAGTCACCTCCTCTTCTTCCCACATTGATTTTTTCAATACCTGCAAATTTAATGCATTTGGAAGAAGAGGAGGTGACTTGGACCAGATGCTGTTAAGAAGGGAATGTTTTTGGATCCATAAGTTTGATACCTTATCCCCTAAGGGACTTAATGAGGGGTTTACGTTTACTCCATTTATCGACCCTTCATAGGACTGTATACTCTGTAATTATAATTATATCTTTCTAATATAATTTATGTAAATATGTATATATGTGGGTACTTTTGTGGTTTCTTATATGATATTGAATATAAGCTCATTATGTAAGAGGTGTAAATAGGAGGCTAGGTACGGCTGTACAAACATACATGTATGTATACCTTTAATACATTTGGAAATAGGGGTTTCTCACCATAATATTGAGAGGTAAGGATAGTAGGACCAGGGTAGATCATGTGATATTTAGTCTCTAAATAAAACCTATATGCTTTATTGATTTATTGATATTTTGTATTGTTATCATTTAGACTTTATTAAATACATATCGTTGAAGCACTATAATATACATAAGATCCCAAACATTACATGACAAAATTTAGACAATGCGTATTAAACATTGCCTATATTCCTGGATAAGCCATACAATAAATTTTCACTTATAATGTGTGAAGTAACCATTCTAGAAATTCTGCTCTCCCCTATGCACGGCTACCGGCACTTGTACGTTGGGACCACCCTCCGATACTTCTGAACGAACACAATGGAGGTGTGGCTTCCCATTCATACAAGTAAGATCCCGCCCTGAACAAACGCCTATTGGGCGTGATTAGCATAATGAGGATGGACACATGTGATCAGCTAATTTTGGCGGGAACTACGGGGACAGTGATTGGCTCAAGCCATATACCCCAATAGATATATAAACGAACATCCAGCCAGTACCTCGGTTACCTTTGACAAAGGCGCTCGGGTAGCGCCGAAACGTGCGTCAGGACTTATGCCTTATTTTAAACCACAGCACTTTATTTATGCACTTTAGGGGTTAGAGAGAAATGATTGAGATTTTATGAGATATTTATTTAGAGTGGTGGGTAGTTTCTACAGATGGACTCCTTTATTCTAGGATAGCCTTAGCGTACAATACATTGGATTTTTAGTGGAATCCCTCTTACAGCATAGGCTATATTAGTGTCCTCAATCAGAAATCCTGGTTAGCAGACAGTTCAGTTTATCCCTTTGATCCTTTATGCTTACCAGCTACTGCTAATTTAGGGGATACTATGTATCCATACTTAGCATTCTAGGCGGATATTTGGCAACTGTTATACTCTGTTATACAGGATAGTTCCTACCCAGATCGCTACATATCTTTAGGGGAGAGATTGTATACCAAGATTTTTTCTTGCTGTGACACTTGTTAGTATCACTTTATCTTTATCTCTCCTCCTTTACCTTATTATCTCAGTTCTCTCTAGTGTGTGTTAGTTTTTATTAAGTTTTATTTACCTTTTTTGGGGAATTTATACCCTATAATAAAGAGATTTTTTATTTTTATTTCCTATGCAATCACAATACCCAGAGAACTCTTTCTGTGTTCCTATGGTGTTCTTTAGCCAGGGATCATTCTTAGTATTTTATGCATAGTACAATGTGTCTCTTTCTCCTCTAATTTAAAGGGAAACTATAGTGCCAGGAAAACAAAGGTTTTTTTCTTGGCACTTAAGATCCCTATAGTTCGCCCTATGATTTTCAATGTTTAATTAGATTGTATAGTTTCCAAAAAAAAAAAAAAAGGAGACAGTTCCCCTTTAAATATTCCATTGAGCAGAAGTTTTAGAATTCTTGGCAAATGTTTATTTATTAATTTTTTTGAAACTTTTTTTATGTTACATAAAAACATAAAAAACATGATGGGTGTTGGGATTACATAACTGAATACCCTAGCAAATATTTGCATGGAGAAGTGCATAAGAAATAAAATGAATCGACAAACTAAACAATATTTATATTATACGAGGCAAGGTTGGTTTCAAATAAAATCAGTTAGATTAAACTGAAAGTCTCCCACAATAATTTGCAAAGAATACCAATTAAAATATTGGAATTTTTTGCAAATATGAGCCTTATGTTAAGTATCCAGAAAATGGATGCAAGGCTCTCATTTCTTTACATTGGGGAGCTCAAACCAGTCCAGCTTAAAATAACACTTCACTGCCTATTTAAAAAAATATATAAATTACTATTTAGTACATATAACCCCCACCCCCCACATGGAATCATTCTTCTTTGGGGTATATCTTAAAAACAGCTTGCAATAGCTGAATATCTCTTGTCGGCAGCATTTACAAGCCCTCCCCTTCTAGCCCCGCCCAAATGTTATGTGGTTGTCCAATCACAGACTTCCCAATACAGTTTAATGAGAAGTCTTTGCAAGGCAGGTGCTCTGGGCAGTTGCTGCCTCTTGAGTTTAGCGCCACTGAGCTAACCAAACTAGGAAGTAACAAAATGCACTTTTTGTAAAATAAAATAAAAAATCACACTCTTCACACATAAATCCCTCTAGCAAGTTAAAGTACTCTAGGTGTCTGAAGTAAAAACATAAAAAAAACAAAAAAAAAAACAATATAGATTGACACAATGCTAGGCAGGTTTATCAGGAGAATTAAGCTATGATGGATGTTTTTTTCTGATAGCTTGTAAAACCATTTGTATAAATATTGATTGTTTGGGAGTATTACCAGAAATAAAATACTGAAAATGAACAGCTCCCTGGACCGTAGTACTGTAAAATGTAAAAGGGACTCAACTTTCTTATTTTGCCCATGATGAACCTGTCTTCCATTCCTTTTGTCTAATTTTATCATGTGGTCTGCCAGTAATCAATATGTGCATTTCAAAACTGGGAGTAAATGAACTTGGTTTTCTCCACTATACCATCTGTTTTATCGATCTAGATTTAAATGGGATTCATTGATCTTCAGCTGGTTGTGCAGATCTGGAAACTCTCGGACGATTGAGATGAATGCTCTATATATCCATTTAAACTTGAACAGGCTGTTAAATGTCCTGTGTGCCAAGGACACAGCCGTCTGCAAACATACGTTTCTGTTCATTTGGACAGTTAATAGATTTTGTTTAGGATATAATGGCTGGATGATAGACCACTGAGAAGTCTGTTACCAAATTAGGCACATACATAGTTCTGCATATATGTATGTGTTTGTTTTATTGTTTTGTGATGTGTGTGATGTGTGAGCATATTGCTACTTTGTATGGTATGTGATTGACTAGTTTTGTGTGTGTGTGTGTGTGCGTATTTGATTAGGTCTGTGTGGAAGGGGTACGTGGTGTGAGAGTATGGCTAATGGAAAATGTGTGTATTACATGCATATAGATAATGGACATACATTATAATCCACATTTCGCACACACATTTGCACATCTACATGTGTATTTTTTCATCTCATTGTACATATCTGAAGATATGCATTCATACACATCTACCTATATTGTAGATCTGTGAGGGTGAGATGCAGTGATTATGGTGGAGTGTCTAGACTTGGCAAGAATTAGGGTAGCAAGCTATTTGCCAAATAAATATATTACATGTACTTTGACATATAGAACGTACCTGTACTGCCCAGCTCTGTAGAGTGCAGAGTAAATGGCAACTGGATGATAATGTTTCTGTACAAATTAATGATCAGATTTCTTATAGTGATGGATGAGTACCTGTAGACATAGGAGGTGTTGTAACGTACTTGCCTGCTCCTGGCACCCGCGCTGCTCCCCTCGTTTGGCCGCACGAGTCGAAAACTTCACACGGCTGCACTGCTCTCCTCCTCAGGATGTGTGGCCCGAACACTTCACATGGCCGCTCTGCCTGAACAGGGAATACTTACCATTCGGCCTGTTGAACAGCTCACTCTGTTAGTTTGCGTTTGCCAAAATCCTCTTAACGTTTTTCTTACCTGCACAATATAAGAATCTGCCCGTTTCAATGGCGCATATTTTTTACATTCAAATGCTGTGATGTCACGCCTGCCCTTAAAGTGACCATGTCATCCAGGCGACCCCATTATCAAACATTTTGGAGTCACAGAACTGACGTGGACCAATCAGAAACATTGTTAGCCTATATAATACTAATTTGGACCCTTATTGTGGTTTTTGTCTTGATACACGTGCTTATAGCAGTCTCTCTTGATATTGTGATATTGACCTCGACTTGTATTTGAATATGTGTATTTCTGGTATCCCGACTTGTTATTCTGTTAATCAGTATTTCTATATCACTGACCTTGGCTATTCCTGACCTTGTCTCTATCTTTATTAACATTAAATCCGTCAACTCAAAGGCCCGGTAATACGTCTAACTCGTACATGGGTGCCCAAAAGGTAGATCGCCAGGTGTTGTAGAACTATGATGCTTTGTCATTCTAAAGCATTCTAAAGGCAATCAAAGCATCATGGGAGCTGTACTTGTACACCATATGGGGAGCTACCTTTTGGGCACCCACGATCTAGTACCTCGCTGTTTGTGGGATTCACCATTCCTGTAAGTTGGGGTATGACCCGTATGACTGATGTATACTCCCAAAGGTGTTGGCTTACTGGAGGTGTAATCCAAGAAAGCCTACAAGACCAATGTGATCCGTTATCTATTATAATAGAAAGTTGTTATGTTTCCTAAAAGCTTTAATAAAATTCTAGCCTTACTGCATGGTGCATTTTAGATGCGCGCATTTCTTTTCACGTGAATTTCAATTCACCCGAATTTAGGCCTATTGGTGGATCGTCCAAATTTCTAATCTTTGTAGCAGCGTATGGATGCTTAACTGAGCAAACAACTCGTACTATGGGCAAGCATGTATGTTTAATCCGTGATTCACAGTTTTGTCCAGGTTCCAAAAAAAGAGATGATTGATGTGGAAAACAAGGTGACTGATGGCTAGAGGGACAGTCATTAAATGTTGATTTTATTTACAGATCAATTGGGGATAAAAAAAAAAACTAATCAATATTTAAATATACATTTATTAAATATATAAATATAGATATTTTACTGCTCCCAATCTTTTTCCCTCTGTTGGTGTATTCTTGTCACTTAATCTATGAATACAATGATGAGAGAATGCATAATATTTAAATTATCTCTACATTTTCTGTAGACTGATTGGCCATTTTTCACCCCCACGAATATTTTTGCATAAACGGTATTGAGAGAAGGCGATCCGCCACAAGAGCGACTATTGGGCTACCTGAACTAAATGTTATTTTCAGACAAATCTAATTTTGCAGCCGGGCACTAGTGCAATGCATTTTTTATTAGAGGAAAACCGAGCGACCTTAAAAGGTTGTTCAACTGGGTAAATATGTTATATGTCGAAGTGGTTTTTTATGGCATGATTTTGACAGCACCTCTTTATGTCTTCCTGCTATGAAGATCTCATTAATAATGTTTTCCCATCTTCTATTCACTGCTCCATTGAGACCTAAAAAAGGAGGAGGTCATGCAGTATCTGACCGGATACTAAAAGCAAACGTGTTTTCATTTAACAAAGTCATCCTTAGTCTTCTAATTATAAAATAATTGGTAAGGACTTTAAAAGAGAACTCAAAACACCATAAGCTCTACAGTCCGCTGCTGTGGCTATGGTGCCCCAAGTGCCCTGGTGGCGTAGTATCAGTGCAATTTATCAAACCACTTTAAAATCGCTAGACAACTTACCTGGGTCGCACTGGGCACCTGTAACCACATACCTTGCTATTAGGCTGTGAGGATCAGGTGAGCATTGTCAATCACTAAGCACTGCCCTGTATCCTATTTGTTATGGGAATAGCGCCATCTAGCTTCCGCAAAAGACCAGATGTGGAGCAGGTACCCAGAGGACCCAGGTAAGTTGTCAAACCATTCTGAAATGGTTTGTCAAATTGGACAGGAATGGTGACGTTGCAAACTGGGCACAATAACCAGTACAACAGGCTGCCGCAGTTATTGTGATTGACCAGTACAACAGGCTGCCGCAGTTATTGTGATTGACCAGTACAACAGGCTGCCGCAGTTATTGTGTTTGAAGTTTTCCTGTAATACCTGCCAAAAGCTATTTATTTTTCAATATGATACTTACTGAGTGAACCCCACAACCTGTTCCTAATGGCCTGCCTTCGTTTTCACAAAGGGTGTTATATTGAACTATATTTGAACTATATTTGTGTAACCGCTAATGAAGGTCCTATTATCTCAGCAGACAATGAGCGTTTAACAGATACAGAATAACTATACCAGTGTTCCAAATTCTTATCTGTGTTCTCATTTTCTGATAGCAGCCATCTATATATAGCTTTATACACTCGCCACTGTCATTAGTTAACTTTCATTCCAGAATGTTATTTCAAAGATTGCTGCTAGTTTTATGTTGTGAAAGAGACACGTCTTTCAGTTTTTAAATGTATTTTTTCTTAAATATTTTAATACTTTTTCAATACTTAACAATACATAACACTAGTGTTTGTGCAGCATACAATCATGTTAACCTTTACAGAGACAGCTACTTCCTTAATAAATATCAGTGTCTTGTTTAATTAAAGCAGACTCTCGGTGATACTCATTAAATATTTATTCTAGCTTATCGTTTTATTTTTATTAATCTATTTTATTTTTACATGTCTTGTATATTATGTGGTTTTGTAAAATGCGTTTCCATGTTACCTTTGGCTTCAAGACCTAATTAAATTTTTCATCGATCAACAAGGCTTTGAGCATTTTAGAATGAAAAGCTTTCACCCATCTGCACAGTTCCCCAGTTTGGGGTGTATGTGTGTTCATTCTGCCAATTATTATTAGTGGCACTGTGTTAGAGAAAGATTTGCTGATTGTCCATCAAGCAAAGTGACCAGTTTAGTTTAGAGGGATTCACTCTCCCAAAAGTTGGGTCATCAACCTACCTATAATAGGGGTCCAGGCACTTCATGGTTCAAGACAGGCACTTTATTGAGAACTACAACAGCAATGTTTTGACCCCAAAAGGTCTTTGTCAAGCTTGAGGTCTCACCAGAGTTCTGTACAATGGCATGAGCACTTCCCTCTTTCTATTAGCAGTACTAATACTATTAATACTATTGGAGTATTGTACACAGTACTGGAGACCATATCTTCAGAAGGATATTGATACCTTAGAGAGGGTTCAGAGAAGGGCTACTAAACTGGTTCATGGATTGCGGGATAAAACTTACCAGGAAAGGTTAAAGGATCTTAACATGTATAGCTTGGAGGAAAGACGAGACAGGGGGGATATGATAGAAACATTTAAATATATAAAGGGAATCAACACAGTAAAGGAGGAGACTATATTTAAAAGAAGAAAAACTACCACAACAAGAGGACATAGTCTTAAATTAGAGGGACAAAGGTTTAAAAATAATATCAGGAAGTATTACTTTACTGAGAGGGTAGTGGATGCATGGAATAGCCTTCCAGCTGAAGTGGTAGAGGTTAACATAGTAAAGAAGTTTAAGCATGCGTGGGATAGGCATAAGGCTATCCTAACTATAAGATAAGGCTAGGGACTAATGAAAGTATTTAGAAAATTGGGCAGACTAGATGGGACGAATGGTTCTTAGCTGCTGTCACATTCTATGTTTCTATGTTTCTCAATAAAGTGCATGTCTTGAACCAAGGAGTGTCTGGACCCCTATTATTTTACTAATGTTTGGAAATCTAGTGTTTGATTCCGGCTCCGCAAGCACCCTGGCTCAGATTTGTGGGAGTGAGTGCAGTTCCACATATACTATTCAACATTAACCTAACTATGACACCAAAAGGACAACAGATTGCTTAAATGCTAGGGGGCACAGAATTTTTAAAAAATGTTTTTCACTTTTTATACATTATATATTTTTTATTATCTTTTTTAAAAAAAAACTTTGTATTACCACAAGGGCAATTTAATTCCTTTATACAATTTATAATGTAAACGTGTAAGATATGACAAACTAACTTCTATGGATGCATTGACGCTGTAATAATTGGTTTAAATTGAATCTTTCATCCTGAAATCATGGAATGGGATTCACCTTTACTTTGGTATAGAGTCAATGTATACATTGTGTTGGCACAGCCACCAGTAGGTGTATACATTGCAATCATTTCTTGCCTAGGGATCGATTTCTTATTCTGCCTGTTAGGAGCTGTAGGTTAGTTTCATGACACATAAAGGATACGTTGTGAGCTGAGTGCGTTGGCCAGTAGATTCCATAGCGACAGTCTTTACTGCTGTATCAATAGCGTATTGGTAAAAATTAAGGTGCAATAGCTTCGGGAAATCGACTGAATTCAGGTTTGAATTTGCAACAGTTTTGTAAATTGGAAAAAATATGCAGAACTACGGTAACTCAGACATTTCTTCAAGTTTTGCATTACATTTTGGTGTTGCTGATGTCCATATACTTGAAGAAATTCACTTTACAAATGTCCACTTAAAGACCATAAATTGATTTTGACCTGGTATACAGACAGAGTTCCTCCTATTCCAATGCCTCTTGAATGAATTCTCCAGGCACGATTACCTGCTGAAAGTGGTTATGGTGCCAGGAGGTCCCTAGCATCTTTCCAGAGTAGGCAGTCATGCCATTTAAGAATTGTTCGGCAACTTACCTTGGTCCTACAGGGTAACCACCACCATCTCTCTTAATGCTGGAGCTCCTGCAGGGTGCTGTCTCAGCAAAGAGTGCGGCCCTGCACTACAAGGAGGCAGCAGCAGGATCCAGCTCATTTTCAAAACATTCTTAAACAGTTAAACTACTTGCTCTGGGAGAACGCCTCGGGGCTCCCGGCACCATAAACACTACCGTGGGCTTAAGCGGTTATGGTGCTTGGAGTATTCCTTTATGGTTAATAATAAGGAGACGCTCCATTACCCACCCATGTCATATACAACTTTTCATATGATACTACAGTCTACGTCTTGTTACATATGTTGAAATAAAGAATAAGCTGTTCCCTAATCAGGATACAGTATAGCAGTATAGCTCGAGGCAAAGTAAAGGAAAAGTGGATCTTATTCCTGAAGAGTGAAACACCCGAAGAGCCAAACATTTATTGAAGGCGATGATTCATTATTGCTCACTTCTTGTTGGTGTACTTAGTCCTGTAAAACATCTAATGGACTGCTGTATCCTGGGACCTGACTGATAATCCACTTGGAGTTTAACCAGCATTCCGGCTGATATTTTCAGCCTACAATAAACCTATCATTCCTGAATCATATGGATGGTAAGTTACCTCCAGATAGGTACTCACTGAGTCACCATATAGACAACGCTCTCTAAATTTACAGAATAGCGAAGTATTAAGGTTTAGGTCAGCACGATATCATTTGCACGCAGATTTTAAATAGAGATTTCTTGAATCTTATATTTAGTTTTGTTGTTTTAAGGAGATTATCTCGTGCACAAGAAAAGAAACATGACCGTGTAAGCCTGGATTTACAAAAAAAAAAAAAAGTCTAATGATTAAAGACGAGTTAAATATGAGGACGCAATATGCCATCGATGTGAATGAAATACTTTTTCATGGCAGCTGGTTAGCCATGACCTATTTTATGGCATAATGTCTGGGATTGTCTGTGGCAGTGTACATTTTCAGTATTCAATTAGAAAATGTTTATCTGGTTTTAAGAAAAAGTATTTTGTTTTTTTGGTTTTTATATTATGCTATTATTTTTATTGCTTTTTTACACTCAACCTGTGCCCCTATAACTATTGGACCCCAGCCTTCATTAGTTTATTGCCCTCCACCTCATTGTAGAAAGCCAGTTATGTTAATACCCTACACCCCACTGCATACAGGATGGAGGAAATGGTCAGGGGTCATTTGTTGGGTGTGTGTCCCATTAAGTCTCCCTTCCGTTGCCTGGATGAAGGAAGAAGGTAGACCTCCCTTAAACTCTTTCCTTCATTCTTTCTTTCTTTCTCTCTCTCTGTCTTTTTCAATAAAACAGAACAATTTGACATTTCAGCGTTACAGAAGAGAGCAAGCATCACGCTGTTGTCTGCTGTCACATTTAAAGAGTTCATTTCATTTTAGCACGCCTGCTCCATCACGCAATACAGGGCACGGCATAAAACAGGCTTTTTCCACACGCAAAATTGCATCAGCATCTTTAAAATATCAAACAGTATTGCTGTTTCGATAGTTTCCTGTGGAGCGTATTCACCGCAGTCGGAAGCCACCAGGTTTCATGGCTGAGTTACACCAGATAGCATATTATAATTTGCCATAACTTTACACAACGTAAAATAAATAAAAAGACAGACAAAGAAGCTGATTGCAACTGAAAAATAAATAAATAAATAAATACAATGCAGCCATAGGAGAACAATAGTTATAATAACTTCTCACTGTATTTCACAAGACAACCGTTTTTTGAACTGTTTTACACGACAGATGACATGAAAAACATTAAACAGATACATCAAAGGCCACACTTGCTTCAAAGAAAGCAACGCCAGGGACAGGGGTGAACCTCCATCTGACCTTATTTCATTGCGGTGCCTACTTTGTGCAGTCCTGGTGCCAACATACTTCTGATTCTTAAGCTCCCAAAGGATTACAAGTCTGAATGCTGACCCAAATGCCTGCTTGTCTCTGTGTGAATCCAGCTGTGCACTTAATATCGTTCCCATATTCCTACGGGTCAGTTCTCTAAACAGTGAATTGTGCTTTATTGAAAACTGAATGTGCAAATAAATATATTCCAAATAGCGACATTGTGAATAAAGCTGGCGTGGAGATTTCATTTTGCACCTCCGTAGTTTGGGCCTTAATGTTTCAATTCCAGGTTTCAGTTCAGTGTTTTGGAAGATTCTAAGTAATAGGACACAGATTAAATTTATGGCTCTGGTGAGATACTGATTATATATTTATTATCTCCTTAAAGAGTCCTAGATGCAAATATAATAATACAATATTAAATATTATTTTTAAGGAAAGTCTGCAGCAGATGGTGGCTCATTCAGAATACTTCTCTAAGTAAATGGGAGTCTGAAAAGCAGAAAAACACTGTGGGAAAAAAAAGGCTCTTATTATATGTGTACCAAATGTATCTTTAATTATACTGTATCTGTCTCTTATTATATGTGTACCAATGTTTCTATAATTATACTATATATGTCTCTTATTATACGTGTAACAATGTGCTATAATTATACTATATATGTCTCTTATTATACGTGTAATAATGTATCTATATTTATACTGTATATATGTCTCTTATTGTATGTGTGACAATGTATCTATATTATACTGTATACATCTCTTATTGTGTGTAACAATGTTTCTATAACTATACTGTGTGTGTCTCTTATTATATGTGTAACAATGTTTCTTTAATTATACTGTATATGTCTCTTATTATGCATGTAACGATGTGTCTATAATTATACTATATGTCTCTTATTATACGTGTAATAATCTATCTATATTTATACTGTATACATCTCTTATTGTGTGTAACAATGTTTCTGTAATTATACTGTATATGTCTCCAATTACATGTGCAACAATGTATCTATATTATACTGTATACATCTCTTATTATATGTTTAACAATGTGCTATAATTATACTGTATATGTCTCTTATTACATGTGTAACAATGTAGTATAATTATACTGTATCTGTCTCTTATTATATGTGTAACAATGTATCTATAATTATACTGTATATGTATCTCTTATTACATGTGTAACAATGTTTCTATAATTATACTGTATCTGTCTCTTATTATATGTGTAACAATGTATCTATAATTATACTGTATATGTCTCTTATTATACGTGTAAGACTGCATTATTGATTTTTATTTATAATGCGCCATAATAGAGCTGTACAATAGATGGACTAACAGACAAGTATTTGCAGCTGGACGCACAGGAACAGAGGGTGTTAAGGGCCCTGCTCAAACTAGCTTTCATTCTTGAGGGAGTGGGGCAAAGTGACACGAGGTAAGGGAAAGAGGTTTTTCGTGTATGGGAAAAAGTAGATTACAAGAATAGTTTACAATGAAGGGTTAGTTTATTCGATGACATGGTTGCAGGAGAGGAAGCAGGGTCACTTACCAAGGTGAGTGAAGGGAGAGATATTAACAATTTAATAGATATTCTTTCCCAAAGAAGTGAGTTTGGAATGATCTTTTGAAGGAAATTGGAATGGGTGAGAGTCTAACGGAGTAGGGAAGGGAATTCCATAGTAACAGTGCAGCCCTAGAGAAGTCTTGAAGGCAGGCGTCACAGGTGCGAGTACGAACAGATAACAGAAGCAGATCTTCGGCACAGTGTAGGGCCTCGGATGGGACATACTTGTGTATCAGTGAGGATAGGTAGGTAGGTTGGAGCAAGGTTATGTAGAGATTTGAAAGCAAGAACCAGAATTTTAAATTGAGCCCTATATCTTTCAGGAAGCCAGTGTAAGGACTGACAGAGGGCGGAGGCATGGTAGGTGCGGGACAGGAAGATGAGCCTCGCTGCCATATTCATTATTGACTTAATGGGGCCAGCTGTGAATTCACAAGACCACTGAGAAGCAGATTGCAGTAGTTAAGGTGAGAGAGGACAGCGGCATCGGCCATCACCTTGGCCACATCTGGTGTTGGATAGGGGTGGATTCATGCTATGTTTTTGAGACAGCAGTGGATTTGGCAAAGTGACTGGACATGAGGGGTGGAGGAGAGGTCATAGTCATAGAGAACACCTAGGCAATGAGCATTCAATGTAGTGCTGATGGTAGTGACATTGACTTGGAGGGAGACAGACATGGGAGTGTCAGTTCTTGCAGGAGAAAAATGAGAAGCTCTGTTTTGGACAGGTTAAGCTTAAGAAAATGAGCAGCCATCTAGTTAGAAATAGCAGAAATGCTGTCAGAGACATGAGTCAAGAGGGGTGGTGATAGATCAGATGAGAACAGAAAGATCTGCTTGTCATCCACGTAGAAATGACATTGGAAGCCAAAATATCTGATGAGTTGACCAAAGGAGGCAGTATAGATCAAGAGCAGTAGTACAGCAAGGGTAGAACCTTTGGGAACACTGACAGAGAGGGGTTGCAGAGAAGATGAAGAGCCAGAAAGAGAAACACAAAAAGTCTGTAAGGGTGGTAGGAGGAGAACCAGGAAAGAGCAGAGTCTTGTAGCCGGAGATTATGGAGAATAAGTCGTTGATAACCAACATTGTCGAAAGCAGCAGAAAGGTCAGAATTAGAAAAGAGTAGCGACCACTGAATTTAGCAGCAATTAGGTAGTTGGATACTTGGTCAAGGCCGTTTCTACATATCTATAATTGCGTTGTATATGTCTCCTATTATATGTGTAACAATGTACGTAAAATTGTACTGTATATGCCTCTTTATATATGTAACAATATATCTATAATTGTTCTGTATGTGTCTCCTATTATATGTGTAGCAATGTACGTAAAATTCTACTGTAGATGTCTTACAATCTAACAATGTATCTATAATTGTACTATATGACATAGTCTTAAATTAGAGGGGCAAAGGTTTTATATAATATATAATATCAGGAAATATCACTTTACTGAGAGAGTAGTTGATGCATGCAATAGTCTTCTAGCTGAAGTGGTAGAGGTTAACACAGTGAAGGCGTTTAAGCATGCTTGGGATAGGCATAAGGGTATCCTAGCTATAAGATAAGGCCATGGATTAATGAAAGTATTTAGAAAATTGGGAAGACCAGATGGGCTGAATGACTATTATCTGCCGTCACATTCTATACTGTATGTCTCTTATTATATATGTAACAATGTATATAGACTTGTGATATGTCTCTTATTATATATGTAACAATTAGTGATGTACCGAACGGTTCGCCGGCGAACGGTTCCTGGCGAACATAGCATGTTCGCGTTCGCCACGGCGGGCGAACATATGCGCGGTTCGACCCGCCCCCTATTCGTCATCATTGAGTAAACTTTGACCCTGTACCTCACAGTCAGCAGACACATTCCAGCCAATTAGCAGCACACCCTCCCTAGCAGACCCTCCCACCTACTGGACAGCATCCATTTTAGATTCATTCTCAAGCTGCATGCTTAGTAAGAGGAGGGAAAGTGTAGCTGCTGTTCATAAGATAGGGAAAAGCATAGCTAGGTTAGGGATAAGGGTATGCTTTTTTTGGATTTTATTTTTTCTATGTAATGTAAATGCACTTAGTTGTCTGCCACTGCTGCCAGCTTCTGTGTCAGGCTCACAGTGCCCATTTCCCCAGTCAGTGCCACCAATTACATCTGGTGTCACAATAGCTTGGATTTAAAAACAAAAAACTTTTTTCACTGTTATAGATTGAATAGCAGTCAGTTGTCTGCCACTGCTGCCAGCTTCTGTGTCAGGCTCACAGTGCATACTGTACCC
>OW240916.1:315378872-315393817 GCA_933207985.1 Pelobates cultripes | reverse complement strand
ATCTCACGCGCTATCGCTCTGGATCAAGCCTGAATAGACTCTACAATTACAACCTGACTATCTTAGATAAGAATTTTTTAATATTTCCTTGGACTATTTGTTATTTTAGTTTTTTCAGGCGCAGCCCTTACCTTCTCTTTTTTCTTTCCAGTTCTCTCCCTAAGGGTTCTTTGAGGGATTCCCTTATAGGGTTGCTGCCCACATATTAGTTAGCGCTTACTCATTGTTTTATTCTGTTTTTATGCTGCTGTCAGTATCAGTGAGTGTGCCGGGCGGCCGCCTAAGCAATCCGGCGGCACACTCACTGATACTTACAGCAGCATAGCTGTCAGCACAGGAGGACTGAGGGAGGGGGCGGAGCTAACTACCATGCTCCCTCGCGGTTCCCAGAATTCCCAGCATCCCAGCAGAATTATGGCAACCACGAGGGAGCATGGTAGTTAGCTCTGCCCCCTCCCTCAGTCCTCCTGTAGGTCAGAAGGGACACAGAAAAAGAGGGGTAGGGGAGGGACAAAAAGAGGGGAAGGGGGGACAAATAGAGGGGAAAGGAGGACAAATAGAGGGGTAATAGAAACACAGGGGAAGGGGAGACACAGAGACTGAGGGGTAATAGAGAGACACCAAGTCGGGGGACGACGACAAAGAGACAGAGGGGTAATAGAGAGACATAGGGCAAGGGGACACACATAGAAATATGGGGTAGTAGAGAGACAGGGGATGGGGGGACAAAGAGAGGGATAATAGAGAGACACTAGGGAAGGGGGGGGCACAGAGACAGATGGGGTAATAGAGAGACACCAGGGAAGGGGGGACAATGAGACAGAGGGGTAATAGAGAGACACCAGGGAAGGGGGGTACAAATAGACAGATGGTGTAATAGAGATACACCAGGGAAGGGGGGACAAAGAGACAGAGGGGTAATAGAGAGACACCAGGTTGGGGGGGACAAAGAGACAGAGGGGTAATAGAGAGACATGGGGCAAGGGGGGACACATAGACAGATGGGGTAATAGAGAGACAGGGGATGGGAGTAATAGAGAGACACAGGAGAAGGGGGAACACAGAGACAGATGGGGTAATAGAGAGACACCAGAGAAGGGGGGACACAGAGACAGATGGGGTAATAGAGAGACACCAGAGAAGGGGGGACACAGAGACAGATGGGGTAATAGAGAGACACCAGGGAAGGGGGGACAAAGAGACAGAGGGGTAATAGAGAGACACCAGGGAAGAGGGGTACAAAGAGACAGAGGGGTAAGAGAGAGACACAGGGAGGAGATGGGGAAGAGAGACACACAGAAGGTTTGTTGGGGGGACAAAGAGACATACAGTAGGGAAGGGGAACAAAGTGACACAAGATTTGTGGGAGGCAACGCTGGGCTGGGGAAAAAGAGACAGAGAGTGGCTGGGAGAAGAGATAGAGGCACACAGAGTCTGGAGTTAAAAAGAGACAGATAAGATTTGGAAGGGGAGAAAGACAAAGTGGCTGGGGCTAAAAACAACACAAAAGGGGCTGGGGGGAAGAGAAATACAGAGGCTGGAGAAAGGTAAAAAGAAACACACACAGGGACTGGGATGAAGTAAAAGATGCACAAGGGTCGCTGTAAGAGAAAAAAAGGAGACAATTGGAGACAAGATACACTAAACGAGGTAAAGGTAATAGATGTATTTTGATGTGATCCTGACAGTAATACACACACATATATATATATATGCATGGATATTGATGTGTGTATTAGTAACATATAATTATGCCTATAGTATTTACACATATAGTAATATACATTTATATATGCATAATACACACATAAATGTCATTAATATATATATATATAATGGGCACGTATTGGCCCAGTCTTGTTGCTAGTTGCATACTCATGCACAATAACATATTCAAAGTGAAGAGCGCACCCATAGAACTTCAAAATTAACCAGATCACTTCATTTTTTTAGTTGTGCAACCGCATACATTCACCATTTCAGTCCCATTACTAAAATGTCCTTAATAGGCCAAAGTAGTTGTACTGAAACATTGATTACATGGAAATGTACGTCTACTTAAAATAAAGGCGCTATTTTGTTTATTTTGAAGCCCTATATGCGTTCCTTCGTTGGAGTAAGAGTTTTAAATTTCAAGTTATTTTTTCACCCGCTATATCAGCACACTATGCTGGCGCGATGCATTATTGGGCTGGTATAGAATTATTTTTCCAGGGCTGCTTTTAGTTCCAAGTCCGGCCCTGATGGGAAAGCATTGTGATTGGTGCGGATCAACACTTCTGATGATGTAATTTACTTCTGATGATGTAGATTAAAAAACAATTTCCAACTGGAGTCACAGATTTAAAACCACACTGACAATTGTATCCTACGTTTTGCAAGTCTATTGTTCAAACAACACAACTCACTGGTTAGAAAATAGACCCCAAAATTATAGTGATGATTTTTCATATCCTTTATCAAGCTATTTAAAATAAAACAATGAAAGGTGGTTAAGTAATGTTTATGTATTTACCAGCTTTTGGGTTAAAATGTCATGTTTTTATCTTTAACGTTTCCTTTCCTTATCCTCCTTGTATTTTAATGATTACACTCTGCACTTTATTTATATCTATGTTTTCTTTCTTACATTGGATCTTGATGGCTGGGTGCCACCATTTTGTTTTCCTCTGTCCATTGTGTCCACAGTTTGCCCTATTCTTTTGACTGATGTATTGTGGGTATGTTAGCTTAGCATCTGAAATGGAACCTCATCTGAATTAGGGATGTGCATGGGCAAAATGTTTGGTTCGGTTCAGTTCGAAAATTTGGGAAAGTAAAAAACTTTGTCTGCTTCGGCAATTTGGACCAATGGTATTCGGTTCGGCACTTTGGAATTGCCCAATGGCATTCGGTTCAGACATTCGGCATTTAGGCACGTGGCATTTGGGCATTCATTTCGGGAATTCAGCAGTTCATCATGTCATTCGTTTCAGACATTCGGCAGTTCGGAATGTCGTTTGTTTTGAAAAATAAACATCTGTGTGGTTTTTTTTTAAACAGCAATGTTTTACATTGCATAGTGGACCACAGCAGCACCCACACCATTTATTCTTAAAGAAGTGGTTTGGGTTTAGTTAATAATTAGTAGTGTTAGTTAAGTATATATACAATTTACAAAATAATATTTTCACTGCACAGTTAGTGCAGCCAATCAAGGAGCACTACCAGCATGCACATGAATGCAAGCCAACACCCTGACTGATTTATATACTATCCCACCTCAATGACTCTGTGTGCCTTCATTGGCCAAGTGTCATTGACAAAATCACCATCAATTGGCTGTCCTCTAACATCAGTCACAAAAACGTGCTCCTTTCATTGGACAGGGAATAGTGAAACCGGATTGGGCAAGCAAGCATTGCAATGCACAAAAGGAATTAGCTTATTGGTCAAGATTCATGTCATCATTCACATAATTTTCCCTCCCTCTCTCTTGTTTTGCCACTTTTCAGAAATCCGAATCACTTCGAGTTTTGGAATTTCAGCGCTTCGGAACCTTGGCACTTCGGACATTTGTAAGTATCCGAATGTCCGTATGGCATGAGATTCGTACGAATGTACATTCGGAACGAAACTAATTGCACATATCTAATCTGAATTATACTCCCCATGACAAAAGCCTCTTCCTACTTTATTTTATGTATAACTAATAGCCTAAGGGGATTTAAAAATAAAAAATAAAAGCAAGACAAAATAGAGAAACTAAAAATGGTTAATTTAAAATAATGGTAATTAATTAGCTGTAGTTTCTTTGTGTTTAATTTTGTATATATTTTTTAAAACAATATTTTGCAATATTGTATATATTAACTGTGCAACTTCTGTCTCATCTTCCTCATTCAAAAATATTGCTGTACTGTCTTGCTGTTTCCCTCTTTTCCTGCAATATCCAATAATATAGTTGGACATGACATTGGGAAGCACAGCAAAGATTTCTGGGTGTAATAGTTCTGCTAACAGCTTTCATTTATAGAAAGCTGATACACTTAACTACAAGTTCCAGACACCTCTGCTCTGAGCATAGCTGAGGCTGTGCACAAAGGTCTGATTTATAAAGTCAGTTGTACCATGTACACCTTAACCCTTGCAGTGCTAGTTAAACATACCCTGCAGTTTAGACTTCGTAGTGATGAGAGGCTGCCAATAGACCAAAATATTTCTCAAACAGAGCAATGCTCAAGACTGATGTTGCTTGTGGATTCGTCTGGGGTTGTTGCACCTCTCGTGCAGAGGGTGTTTGTGGCATTTCAGATCTGGACGGTCCTTGTGGGTGGGATCAGGTGGGATCAGTCAGATAGGCGACTGGCTAAGGTCCTCTCTGTAATGGCACATGTGAGCTAAAGCCTGCACAGGAGCTGAGTGGGGACTAGTGAAGGACAAGTTATTTGGGCTGTTGTCCAAACTCAGCGTCCTCATAAACTCTTATTTTTGATTGCTTTTGTATATTGTAAGGCAATAGCTATAAAATGCATTAAATCAAAGAATGAGTTGACTCCAGGATAGAGTAGCCCTTTAGCGTCATATATTATTTATATATATATATATATAATGTGAAAATGTCAACATTGAAAGCTAACTATATTTGCTGATCTATATATATATTTATATGTTTCCTTCACATATTGTACAGTACCACAGTGTATGTTGGTTACTTAGAAATATTGATAATACCCTACATGCTACTTAGATCTAGGAGTTGGTTCAGTGTTAACAGTCAGCAAAACAAACAAACAAACAAAAAAAAACCCAGAAACTGTGTTCTTCAACATAACTTTCTAGCCCACTGTATATAACACAACAGACAATGTTAGCCATTCCAGTGTTTATCATTAAAGGGACACTATAGTCACCAGAACAACTACAGCTTATTGAATTTGTTCTGGTGAGTAGAATCATTACCTTCAGGCTTTTTGCTGTAAACACTGTCTTTTTCAGAGAAAATGCAGTGTTTACATTACAGCCTAGTGATAACTTCACTGGCCACTCCTCAGATGGCTGTTAGAGATCCTTCCTGGGTCATGGCTGCCTAAAATGCATCCAAACATTCAGTATCTCCTCCCTCTGCATGCAGACACTGAACTTTCTTTGTCAACAAAGCTTTTATTGAGCATAGTAGATAGTAATACGTAACAGATAATGTCATATTTTTTAAAAAAGGACACGCAGGTCCCGTGTAACTGGTTAAATCAAACATGCATTATAAATTAGCTATTTTCTAGAGTGATAAAGAAGTGTTATCAGCCTTTTACTTGTTGGTGGGTTCGTCTAGTTGGCGGTCGTCTTGTGCCCGTTCCAGTTTTGGGCTGTTAAAGTAGGCATTAGTTGATGTATTGTGTGTCGTCGGGTGTATTGTGGGAGTCGTAGCTAATGTGGTAGACTATAGGTGTTTTGTAGTATGAGGCCAATATGGCGGGTGAACGGATTGGTATGGGTGTTGGAAGGGAGAGGGGAAGGGGGAGGGGGAATCAGCCTCGGACCATCCTCCAGGTGATTGCTCATTTAGACTCCTCTTGCAGTGGTGCGATCGATGCAGGTGGATAAGAGCCCACCTGCCAGGTAGGTATTCCCGCTCTCCACTCATGTCTGCGCATCGCCCCCCGCCCCCGCCTTTCGCCCCGCCACATAAGACAGCCACAGCTGCCACCTGTCCACGTGTTTCTCCTCAGTGCCTAATAGGGATGCCTGTACCAGTTCTGCAGTGTATATTTCGTCTACCTTGTCCATCCATTGTGCCATTGTGGGGATTGTGCTCAATTTCCAATGTTGTGGGATTAGGGCTTTGGCAGCATTTAGGAAGCGTCTAAGAATGGATATTCGGTATGTTCCGAAGGGGAGTGATGTGGAGTGTAGCAAGGCCAATTCTCTATAGAATTCACCCATATCTCCCAGTATCTCTCTGGTTATTTGTTGAATCGCATCCCAGAATGGTATGATCTGGGGGCAGTCCCACCATATGTGCGTTAGTGTTCCTGGACCCGTGCCATACCTCCAGCATGTGTTGGGTGTTGCCGGGAAGATTCTGTGCAAGCTATCCGGTGTTTTGTACCACATTGCTAGCAGTTTGTAATTAGTCTCCTGATATTTGGAGCTTGACAAGCATTTGTGGTGTAGGATAAGTATTTTTTCCCATTGGGTGTCAGTAAAGGTGTTGGCGAGCATTTGTTCCTATCTTCGTCTATATGTGTTTTTGGTATCAAGATGTCCGACTAGGAGATGCTGGTAGAGGAGGGAGATGGCTTTATCTAGGGATGTTTTGTTGTTGCATAGGCCTTCGAACCACGGTAAATTGCTTCTCTGTTCGGGAGTGTTTGTAGGCTCGTCGGTGGCTGTCATTTCTCGTAATGGTTTCATTTCTGCGTTGTGTAGCGCCTTATGTATGGGGATGTGGTCTCCTCTGTCTATGAAGTCCCAGGTCTGTGGTGGTGTTCCCCCTCCTATTTTGGGGTTGTGTTGTATTTGGATCAGTGGGCTTGGCGTTGGGGACACTTAGGGAGCTCCCCTAATGTTGTCCCATACCCTCAACGTGTGCGTTACTGTAGAGTCTGGGTCCAGGGCGGGTGGTATTGAGCGTCCCATGTTCCAGATCAACGGGATCAGGGATGGGTGTAGGTGGTCTTTGTCCAGTGTTACCCACTGTTTGTGTGTCGGGTGGGTGTTCTAGTCTAGTATTCTCTGCAGGATGGATGCTTGGTGGTACTTGCGCATGTTGGGGAGTGCCAAACCCCCCCAGGACCTCGGCAGGCACAGTAGGTCGTGTCGAAGGCATGCCTGGTTCCCAGTGACGAGAAAAAGGTCACTGGCAGACACTGAACTTTCCTCATAGATATTCATTGATTCAATTCATCCCTATGAGGATATGCTGATTGGCCAGGGCTGTGTTTGAATCATACTGGCTCTGCCCCTGATCTGCCTCCTTGTCAGTCTCAGCCAATCCTATGGGGAAGCATTGTGATTGGATCAGGCTACCACTTCTGAAGATGTCAGCAGGCAGTGGGCAGGTCTAAAGGAAACAGGCACAAAAAAGCAGCTGCAGACTTGAATACAAGTATGATTTCTTTATTTAGGGAGGCGTGAGGGGGTCAGGGTGGCTAGATGGTGGTTTTAACCCTATAGGGTCAGGAATATATGTTTGTGTTCCTGACCCTATAGTGCTCCTTTAATCTATGCAATTGCAATAACAATGAGATCTCAATAAGAAATTATAGGAAGACAGACAATCTAGTTCAGGAAAGCATGTACAGTGTTTAAAGAGAACACGGGTTTAATTTACATCACAATTAGATTACCCCAGTCAATACAGTGCTATTATACTGTTTGATGAACAAAAGTAATGATTATCAAGCAGGGCCGGACTGGGAAAAAAATTAGGCCCGGGCATTTTTCAATCAGAGCGGCCCCCTAAGAAAGGGGCGGGGCCAGAGAGTGTGTGTTTTGTCATCACTAATGACAACACGCCCCCTTTCAGTGAGCATGTTGGTTCAATGCCCAGAGCCCTGCTGAAGAGCTCTGACATTAGAAAAAGACCCTGAATTTGTTCTGCGCAGCGCAAGCAAATTTAATAACATGCTTGTGCTGTGTTTGCTTTTAAATTGTCTCTGGTGTTTCCACAAGTGGTATACCAGAGGACAAAAGGGCCAGGAAAGTGCATGGTGCATATGTTTGGAGCCTGCTTGTGGGATTGCATGTGTGTAGAGAGTGGTGTGGTATTGTATAAATAGGTCAATTTAATTTGTGTTTGTGGTGTAATATGTGTGGCTAGGGGCTGTAGAGAGTGTGTGTATAGGGGGCATAGTTTTATAGGGGATGCAGCGAGTGTGTGCATACGGGCTGAAGTGTGTGTGTATAGGTGACGTAGTGTGTGTAGGGGTTGCAGAGAGGGTGTGTTTAGAGAATGTTGTATGTGTTTGCTGACAAGGAATGTAGTGTGTGTGTGTGTGTGTAGGAGATCTACTGTGTAAAGGACCCAGTGTGTGTGTGTAGAGGATTAAGAGTGCATATAGGGTAAGGGATCTAATGTGTATCTGGAGCGTGTGTAGTGGTGCAGGGTGAGGGGTGCTGTAGTGTGTGTGTGTGTGTGTGTGTGTGTGTGTGTATGTATGTATGTGTATATATATATATATATATTTTGACTTATTGTATGTGTGAGGGGCGCAGTGTGTGTATGTAAGAGGGGTGCTGTGTGTGAGGGTGTTTTTATCTGCTGTCACATTCTAGGTTTCTAATTTTCTTTGTCTGTTAACTCACTGAGGGTTATTTTATATATATATGTGTGTGCTGTGTGTGAGTGAGGGTACTGTGTGTGTCTGGGTGCTGTGTGTTTGGGGGGCGCTGTGTCTGTCTGGGTGGCGCTGTGTGTGTCTGGGTGCGCTGTGTGTGTCTGGGTGCGCTGTGTGTGTCTGGGTGCTGTGTCTGGGTGCTGTGTGTGTCTGGGGGGTGCTATGTGTGTCTGGGTGCAGTGTGTGTCTGGGGGGTGCTGTCTGGGTGCAGTGTGTGTCTGGGGTGCTGTGTCTGGGTGCAGTGTGTGTCTGGGGGGTGGTGGTGTCTGGGGGGTGCTGTCCAGGGTGCTGTGTGTGTCTGGGGGGTGCTGTGTCTGGGTGCAGTGTGTGTCTGGGGGTGCTGTGTCTCGTCTGGGGGGTTTCTGTGTCTGGGTGCTGTGTGTTTCTGGGGGTGCTGTGTGTGTCTGCGCTGTCTGTCTTGGGGGGCTGTGTCTGGGTGCTGTGTGTGTCTGGGGGTGCTGTGTCTGGGTGCAGTGTGTGTCTGGGGGTGCTGTGTCTGGGTGCAGTGTGTGTCTGGGGTGCTGTGTCTGCGGTGTGTGTGTCTGGGGGTGCTGTGTCTGGGTGTTGTGTGTGTCTGGGGGGTGCTGTGTCTGGGGGTGCAGTGTGTGTGTCTGGGTGCTGTGTGTGTCTGGGGGGTGCAGTGTGTGTCTGGGGGGTGCTGTGTCTGGGTGCAGTGTGTGTGTCTGGGGGTGCTGTGTCTGGGTGCTGTGTGTGTGTCTGGGTGCTGTGTGTGTCTGGGGGTGCTGTGTCTGGGGGTGCTGTGTCTGGGTGCAGGTGTGTCTGGGGGTGTGCTGTGTCTGGGTGCTGTGTGTCTGGGGGTGCTGTGTCTGGGCAGTGTGTGTCTGCTGGGGGGTGCCAGTCTGTCTGGGGGGCGCTGTGTCTGGGTGCTGTGTGTGTCTGGGGGCGCCGTCTGGTGCAGTGTGTGTCCAAAGCGTGCCCTGCGCAGTGTGTGTCTGGGGGTGCTGTGTCTGGGTGCTGTGTGTGTCTGGGGGTGCTGTGTCTGGGTGCAGTGTGTGTCTGGGGGTGCTGTGTGTCTGTCTGGGGGCGCTGTGTCTGCGCGCTGTGTGTGTCTGGGGGTGCTGTGTGTGTCTGGGGGGTGCTGTGTCTGGGTGCTGTCTGTCTGGGGGGCGCTGTGTCTGGGTGCTGTGTGTGTCTGGGGGGTGCTGTGTCTGGGTGCAGTGTGTGTCTGGGGGGTGCTGTGTCTGGGTGCTGTGTGTGTCTGGGGGGTGCTGTGTGTGTGAATGTATTTTTTTATTTAAATTTAAATATTTTTTTTACTAATAAAAAAAAAATAAAAAAATTATATCCCCCCCCCTCCCTTCTTACCTTTATCCTGGGAGGGGGGGGAGGGAGAAGATCAGTTCTCCCTGGGGGGTTGGGAGCCATGCTGCCTTCCCTGGTGGTCCAGTGGTGAGAGTGAACTTTAACCTGCGGGTTAGAGTTCACTCTCGCGAGATCTGAGCGTTGCCGCGGCAACGCTCAGAATCCCGCGAGAGGACCGGCGGAGCTGCTTGTTAGAGCTCCGCCGGGTCCTCCCTCCCTCCCTCACCAGCCGGCGCGGCCGCATCTCCCTGTCTGTGGGCCGGTGAGGGAGATCTTTGATCTCCCCACCGGCCCACGGAGGCACTATGCAGGGCCGGCGCTCGGATAGCGCTGGCCCTGCAGGGGCCGGCCGGGGAGATCCCCTGCCGGCCTCGGCCCCACGGCCATCGCGGCCCACCGGGCATTTGCCCGGTGTGCCCGATGGCCAGTCCGGGCCTGTTCTTGGAATAATATATATATATATTACAAGATAAGAATTTTATCTGTTTTTTTACATCTACATCACTGGACTAATACGGCTACAATCTCTACTTGAACACTATATATATATATATATATATATATGTATATATATATATATGTATTCTTTCTTGGAATAATGGAGGTTATGTATAAAAAGTGTTGTGTTCTGAAAAGTGATCTTAAGTACTTAAAGTGGGACAGTCTCCATGGACCTGCAGTCACATTGCATTGATGTCTCCAACAAACACCCAGACACTTTTTATAAATAACCCCCATAATAACTTTTGCACCAGGAGCTGAATAGTACATTTTAATTACATGCAATCACAGGTGGTGTTTCGTGTTTGTATTGTGTGAATTTGAATTTTGTAGCACGCACCCCTTACGTTCAGCATCTTATGTCTTCATAGCTATTAGGTACTCTTGATATCGGAGTTAAATCCTTCCTCTTTAATTAATGGAACTCTGTAGCATTAAGAATACAAACAGGGTTAAAACTAAGGGGCCACTGCACCAAGACCACCTAATTGCAAAGAAGTGTAATGAGTGCCTTTAGTGGTCCTATAAAAGAGGTAAAGGTTGCTATCAAAAATATATCTATATATTTATATCTATATATAAATGTGTGTATATATATATATATATATATATGTGTGTGTGAACAGTTAAGATGATTCATTTGTTTACTGAAATTAATTGAATTAATGGGTTAACATTCGCAAAGTCAACAGAACTCATTTGTTATAGTGAAATAAATAAACATAATAGAAGATATATCATATCATGGTATGTCTTCAGCCAAACAAAACTGAGGAAGTCAAGTTATCATTTAGATTTTTTTGTTGTTGTTGCAGTGTTAAAAAATAAAATAAAAAATAAAGTATACCATTTTTGAATCACATTTATAAAAGCCTCAATTTAAAACAATGGTTTTCAGCTTGTTTTGCCTTCAAGGCGCGTCAAAGCGTGCCGTAACCTCATTAACTTCAGCGCTCTAATAGGCTGAATGGAGTTTTAGTGTCACAAATAAAACAGAATTTTTAATAATTCCAGTAACATTTGGCTATAAGTATTCATACCTATGTAGCTTCAAGTGTACATTGTATGTATAATATCCTGATGAAGATAAAAATGGTAATGTGGAATTTTTTTTTCTCTCACTGAAGACTGCTTGAAACCAGAAAAGGTTAGAACCAGTACTGACTTATGTTCTATACTACCCCTTTTATGGGTGTAGGTGGCAAGGGGCATGGGATATGAACATTTGCAAAATGTATATTAAACCCATGCAGACATATTTTTACATTTTAACATTGTTGGCGTTGAGCCACTGTTGAGAAAGTGGTTCATGTTTAGTTTTGTAATCTTCCATTGTGTGTTTGTTTTTTTGTGTAATGTAATCTCCAGTGTGGAGCGCCCATTGACAAGTTGTAAATTAGTTTGTGTAAAAAAAATTAAAAGGGAGGATCCTTGACTATTCTTGTGGTAGGTAGTATTGCTTGTATAACCCGTATTCAAAATCAGACTTCCAGTAGTTGTTATACTTGTTTTCCGCAATATATTTTAACACTTCCCCCAACCCTTTGTCCCCTATATGTTTCCTCTCCATTCTGTTGAAGGCAGCTTGCAGATTAATGGTGGGTATCCGTATCACCATTTTTATTTTGTTGTTTTCCGATTGTGTATAAAGCTTTTTCATTGGTTGGTATTAAAATACAAGCTTAGGTTTTATCCAAGCACCTTAAGCTGTTTATCCAAGCAACTTAAAAATTTGACTTGCTCTATTAAATAGTCACTTTTTATAGAGAATGTTAATACAAGCGGTTGAAAGAGATTTGTAGTAAATTCATGGCAGTTGGAGGAACTAGATTTGCAGAGTAGTTTTGGCTAGAGATGGAAAGGCATGGTGTCTAAAAAAAACAAAAAAACAAATAAAACCCTCAAAACATTAAGGGGATTTAAAAAAAAAAAAAAATTTTAAAGCTGGGAAAAAAAAATTTCAAAGGGGTAGTACGGAATGTTTTTTTTTGTTGTTTTTTTTTTAATATAATAACATGTTTGACATGTTGTTCATACATTTAAATCTCAAAGATCGTTCTATAAAATATAAAACTTGAAGACTATTATGAATGACTTATCTTTAATCATTGCAATTTCTGTACTGGAAATCCTGAAATATAATTCAAATAGAAGTGTGAAATCAAGGTGGATCTCAAATAGCCACTGCCCGTGTACAGCTCTTCAAGCTGAAATGTTGCACATGCAGACTCTTGCCATCATGACTACTTCCAACATCAAAAGGGGTCATAGTGGTTGGAGTAACCCTTCAAATGTGAAATTCTATTTAATTCTCACTTTAGTGACTAAACCTGTATAAAAATACTGAGATTGCACTTCTTAAATAAAAAGACAAATATGCATTTCTGTCTCTAGGGCTGCTGCAGGGAAAGTGTTTGTTTATTTTGCTTGTGGGCTCCATCTTGTTGGTATAGTTGATTTAGTTGTTTCTGTCCTCTCCTTTAGGCCTTAAAGGGACACTAATGGCACACAGATCTCTTCATATCAATGAAGTGGTCTAAGTGCAGTGCCCTGTCATTATAGCCCTACATTTTTCCATTGCAAAGCTAAACACGCCTAGTGGCTGTCTATCTGACCTTCAGTCTGTTCTCACATGTCACCTCCTCTGGATCATTCTTCTCATCCTTAATGCTCTTCTATAACACTGGTGGCTGCAATGAGTAAATAACAGCTCTGGAGAAAAAATTAGGGAGGCACCTGAATTTAAGTAGGTGCCTAATGTTATAGTATTCTTTTGATGAGCGGGGCTAGTGTAAATTCCTCTTAATTCTGAATATTGATCTATGTTTTAACTGCATTCGTTTCTCAATAACATTTATCTAAATTATGAAATGATTCCTACGAATGTTCTGCTTTGATAAAACTCTTTCTCCAGCCATTGCTGCAAATGCGCAGATTTGGTTGGGAGGTTATGATCAGTTGCCTAATCAGATTCTGTGAATAGTGAATGCTTTACTATGAGAAAACACACTACTCGAACTATAGTTCTCTTGTATTGAGAAAGGAAGCCCATTTGGTTTTGTTGTTTGGCTATTCCTCTGTAACAAGACCTAAGCTCATGAACACCCAAAATACAGATCTACGCTTTAGCTTCCTTTGCCTTGTTCATTACCACTCTGTGTAAGCTCCAACAGTACTTGGCCAATAATATTTTTATTATTGGCAGTATTATTTTGTTTGTTCCAAGGCCCCTCTGACTAAGTTCCATATAACCAACCCTCACATTCTTTCCGTGGATGTGTATATGTGTACAGGTTGTCAGATGCTAACGTTGAGCAATTGTCTGCCAATTTATCAGTGATGATCTCCTTTCTGCTTTTGCCATGGAAAAACTGTGATTTGACAGACATAACTTAGATTTATTTGCTTTCATTGCAGAAAATGTCTCTCAAATGGAAAGAGACCCTTATTAAGATCCAAATAGGAATATGTAAACAACGATGTCATGTGCTATAGTAAATAAATATACTGTGTTATTTAGTTCTAATTTTTCTGTAGAGTACGTTAGAATTACTTTTTTTTTTCTTTGCATTACGTTAATATTTTATGGAATCCTTTTATGGATTTGAGTATAAGCAACAGCCTATGCCTGCTCTATTGGTTACACTGCCTCAGGTACCCCTGTCACTGTGTCTTTTTTAACAGCAGCAATGTTCACTAATTGCAGTAGTAATTAGACTACACTCGTGTCTAGTGAGGCCAAAGTCAGAATTTTACTTCCTGTTTTGCTGCGTATGAGACATGCATACAGTACACACTTCTTCTTTGCCCTGATTTCCAGTAGACAGAATATGTCTCATGATTGTTGAGGTTTCTTCCTGGTCACAAATGGACTGTCTGCTGCTGCAGCTTGTATTTGCAAGTACAACAGCTTTACAGACTTTAAGACAGACTTGTAAAATGGATTAAAAATATGTTTATTTTACCAACTGGTTTAACTTTATACACTGCAAATTCCTTAACAACAACTATTTAATGTTGTATTTAGTGTTAGGAAACACTCATTTCAAATTTACATCATTTATCCTTGAAGTTTTTTGTTTGTTTTTTGCAATTTCATCTTGGTGTATAGAATTATTAAAGGTAAGGTTTCAGTACCTGTTTCCAAGCACCATAAGCTTTGTAATAAACTGTACTGATTATGGTGTGCTTGAGTACCCCTTTCATTTATCAAGCTTTTTCCTAGTGGAATAGATTAGCAATGCCTTTATAGGAGGAATGGGTTTTGTATGAAACAGTACATCAAGTTACAAACACATACATATGTAAAAGTTGTAAGGCCGGTCTGTTACACATTTTGCAGGAAGAAACCCTACATCTTTAGAGAATGATCAAGGTACTCCAATAGTTTCCAATTCTTAAGGCAATTTATTTGGACCAGGAACTACAAAGCAACGTTTCAGCCCCAACAGGGCTTTTTTTCAAGCTTGAAAACTATTGGAGTGCCTTGATCGTTTTCTACAAATTTATCCATGTTGGTCCTTCTGGGTACTGGGACTTTTTCAAGAGCACCCTGGATTCCCTAGTAAGGAGCTGAGTGCACTTCCAGCTTTGATTATACGGTCATTTTATGTTTGAGCATATTTTATTAACATAATATTTTTCATTCATTCATTCATTCTTCCCTTTAATTTAACACCATGTTTAACTTCATACACACCTTCTGGAGTTTTAACCATTTTTTACCATGCTTACAATAACATCCACTATTGGTTCTTAAAGGTTGGAATGAGGATTCTTTAAATAAAATGGGTATTGTTGGAG
>OW240916.1:315330029-315372429 GCA_933207985.1 Pelobates cultripes | reverse complement strand
CCCAATTTGAAACAGGTTGTCTGCGTATCACTGAAAGGCTCTCTCCGAATGTTCGGTCCAAAAGTGAGGTGCACTGAACACTTTGCCCAGCAGTGTAATATGACCCCGACAATATGTAAAAATACTTAACAGATGGTTCAACTTAACAATCCTAGACAGTAAGCACATTATTCTAGAAAGTCATGGGGAACAGAACATCGTACTTTGTCTAGTGTTCTACTACACATCTGACTATAATGACGTCAGAACTTTTAGCTAAAACTTTGGCCATGTAAGGACACATCTGAATAACCTCAAACCTCTTAATATGTATCCATATTCCAGACTTCTCATGGTACGAATGACAAATTACCATCTGCTCCTTTTAATCCATGTCTAATATGAATATGAACATGGAATATATTATATTCTACAGCAACATAAGCGGTTTTGAAGAAATGGTGACGTCTGTTGTATTTGGTCATACGTAGTGACAGGTCCATGTATTTGGTCAATTGCAACAAATTCATAGATGTAAGAATTATTGCTGTAGCCGGCACAGAACAGAAAATAAAAGATAAATAGTCCATCTAGATTGGTGTTTGCCTCAAACACGCGAGGGAGGTCAGTTACAGTTCCTACTGCTACGCCTTCCCTCCACCTAGACCACCTCTGGGTTGGGTTGTCTTGGAAACGTGACATGAATGCAGTACATATAAATCTGATGAGATGCAAATGACTAATGTGATTACTAATTTTGAGTAAGACGCCATCTTCCATGCCGGACACCCCCCTCAGACAAAAGACTGTTACTTTAACATCTAAGTCAGTAATTAGGATTTCTGTTAATTTGTCCTTTTTATATTTAACTGTTTTTGTGTAAAGGCATAGGGTATAATGTGGTCATTAAGTGGTGTGAAGTATTTACCAAGTAGTATTCATTAGCACTTACTATGTTTCATGGTTTTGTCAGATTTATCTAATTTGAAGGAAGAGTCACATATGTTACTTTTAGTATTATTGGGACGATGTACTAGCCCTAATTACACAGGTTAAAAAAACAACTGGGGGTGGGGCCTGGCCAACATGGCTGCCCGACATGCAGAGGATGTGTTCCTCACACAAATTCTGTAAACTTTAATCTTGCAGTGGGATTATGCCCACTGAAACCATCCCAGTGCCTATATACCTATTCTTGACTATAGTCGAGATTCTTTGGTGAGTTTGGAGCACCGCTTAATTATTTGCAGTTCGACTTCACTCATCGACCTACAAACCAATTGTGGGCCTTGGAAGGGAAAAGCCGCTATCTCCCAGCCTCCCCGTGGCAGTTGAAACAATTGCCCTCCCCCTCCCTTTTGGACTGGTGGGGGATATCCCAGTCCCCACTGGGGAATCTTACCTTCCAGAAAGACAGGTCTTGCAGCTTGATGACCTGGACACGGTGTGGTGTATATTTAATACCCTATGCTGGATCAACCAGGTGCAGAATGCTGGGTCTGGAGGAGATGTTTTGATGCAGAATTTGATGAGGTATGCCAGAAGTTCTGGAGCCAAATAAGCAGCCAACCTCATTCCTTTTCCCTTTGAGACACACCACAAGCTTCAGATATTGTACCAGCCCAACCTAGTTCTGGGCTGGGGGCCCACTAGGAGTCATAGCCCACCCACCGTCCACTTTCCTGGAGGTCTCACTATATAACTGAGCTTCTGCGGATCTGCAATACCTCCACCCACCTGGAGTGAGTAGATCCCTGAGCAAAGGACATCAGCCTTTATCATGGCCTAGGCCAGAGGTGGAGGGAAGCCCTGGAGCAATGGTCCCAACGTATATGTACACTGGCTACCTCTACAGAGCTTGGGGAAGGCGAGTGATGATTCTAAACTCGGAATAGCGAACATGTGTTCATCCTGGCTTCCAAGTGGCATCAGCAGACCATGTGTCTTGAATAGATTGTGTAAACCAGATGGTCAATTTCCTTTTAGCCTCTACTAAAACATTTCTAACCATAACGACCAATACTTTCATCACTGTTAAATACAAAACACTTATCTGTTGATTCTTGATTTTTTTTCTATTGCCTTTAATGCTGTGAATGTTGTAGAATTAAACAAAAAATAATAATGATAGTTTTTAATCTTAGCTCGGCCCATTAAAGCCTTTATATACTCAAAACACTCTTCTTATTTAAAAGTGCTTAGGAAACTCCTTATGATACATTGCTTACCATAATCCACAGAGCCACCTTTTTTCCTTATTCCTTCCTTTGACTCCAATTCTCCATATATATTTTTTGCTCTCTCACCTGATACTTGCTTGGTCGAGAACACACAATTTGGCCTATTTAGACAATTCCTCTCAAATATCGATCATTTCTATTGTATGCTGTTGTACAGACATTGAGTGGACACACAATTATCTCATGTAGGAAAATGAATATGTACCAATGTCCACACTTTTTGCTCTCTCTTGTTTATTTTCCCCATTCTTCTTTTAATTTTTTATTCTTAAAAAATAAAATACTTGATGGCATGCTTTGCTCCTAGCACAGGGGAGTACAGTACTCGATGCGTATTACTGTATATCATTGCACACATTTTACCTACATTATACTATTAAATGTTTACTACTGCATTATGTACTGTGTTACTTAAGATATTGTGTACCCACTACTCTTGAAGTCTTATTTTATTGCCTGCGGTTACTGCAAAAAAATAAAGAAAATCTACCTTGCTATTCTTTTTTACATTTGGATCAATTTTCTTTAGTAAATAGGGAAGAATAATTTACGATTGTAGATTTGAAAATCCCTGTTACAAAAGCAGCTAATTGACAGCAAGACTAAGGCAGAAAGAGTTGCGCATTTCTGGGGCGACCACGTCTGGCCATGTGGATGTCACAGTGAGAACCGGGACAAGACCCTTCCCCTTTAAGAATGCTTCCGGGCGTGAACTGGCTGCTCACCATTTACTTCCAGGTAAGGATTACCCTCTTCCTCTGAGAGGTTGATTACATTTTCTGGCTGGAGGTACGTTTTCCCATAGGCATCCATGCCATGCCTCCTTCTCCCATAGGCCTTCTTCCAGATTAATGGGAGACACAACATGCCTTTGCTTTAGTAGTTCTCACAGGGGAGGCATTCGCAGCTTGCCATGCTTTTTTGAATACTTCGAGATCCTGACTGCACTGTGCCATTAGAGGCATACGTGCAGTCAGGTGACAGAACTTTCTTGGCAATGCATGAAGGGGGTTATGGTGCTTGCTTTAATAGAAATGTCTTCAGGAAGAGGTACGGACGTTTATGGAGCAGGAGGTGGAGATTCCTCAGGGGTACTGGCAACATCAAATGGACAGGGCTGGCAGCAACCTGGGCAGTTTCCAGGCTGTGTTGCCAGGATGACAGGATGGGTCTGTAAGGTACCCAGTAGAATAACTTTTGGCCTCAGTGGACGATTTGGGCAGAGAGAGATTTGGGCACAATAGAAATTAAGGCAGCTGCTTCCCCTACGGTCTCTTTCCTCAGAAGACAACCTGGTGCGGATGACACCGATCTCCATAGGTGTCATGCGGTAACACTTCAGGGTTCGGCACTTCCGCGATGCGGAGCTGACCCCGCCCCCCTCTGACGCGGCTCTGACTGTACTTAAGCAGTCCGCGCCAGAGAGAGAGGGCGCTTGGTGATTGTGTGACCTACTTCTGCCATACTCGCCGGCTCCCGAGGCTCTGACAATGTGTACCGACTTCCTGGTATACACGCCGGCTCACAGACTCTGACAAGCCGTCCTAGCCTTTGAGCTAATGCATGGATGATACTGCATGCCATAGAGGATTACCGGAGAACTGATACTTGTTAATTATCAACTGGACTATAACTCGGAACTCTAGGAGGATAACTCACCTTAACCTTAAGTATATCTTTCAGCTATTGTCTGCTATCTCATTTATTGATGAACTATTTACTGCTTGCTTAAAACTTCACTGCTTCAAGCTACTAATTATATGGAGGACAACTCCCATCAAGCTTAATCACTAGGAACTGTTTCTTGCTTTGCAAATACTTTGCTATCTGCTAAATATCATGATTGAAGATTATTCCTAGCAACCTAATGAATCTTATTTGATATACTTATTGATGAACTTTGTATTGTTTAATGACTTTCACTTATTCTTATTGGATTATTGCCTAAATGCAATTCGTTAAGTTTAACAATTATTAAAACTTCATTTGATTCTCAAAGTGCCAGCAATCCTCTCTTTTCTTAAAGCTACAGTATTGATACTTTAAAGATTCTCCGCTTCTTCACTATTGTAATTAAGGAGTTCTACAAGCTGCAGTTGAGTTCCAATCCAAATAACCCAAGTAGCATAACAATAGGTTCCTCTTTGTCCATTGGAGTCTCCCTCGGGACCGGATCATTAAGAGGCAACAAGAAGGAATGGCGTTGGTACAGGGTCTCCATGTTTCTGTGAATCTGGGATCTTCTGGGACGTGGAGCAGGCTTTGTCAGTGGCCTTGCACTGTGAGTCCATTGCAGTCATGAAGGATTCCCAAGTGTCAAGGAAAGGACTCTTAGCCTGCAACATCTGGTGAGCCCAATTTTTGATCCGTCCAGACAATAGGTTAATAGCCGCTCGGACCATGATGAAGTCTGTGGCATATGTCCGAGTCTTTAAGGAAAATAACACCTTGCAATCCACCTTGAAGGACTGGAAGGATGTGCAGCTACCATCAAATCTCTCAGGCATCACAACATATGGTTAAGAATAAGCAGGTTCCGGGGCTGGGCGTACTGTGCCTTTAAGAAATTTAACTTCTCGCTGCAGCTCCGAAACAGTCTGGGCCAGGCTGGACACTTGCTGGGTAAGCAGTTTGCACATCTCTGCGGACTCCATGATGGTCAGTTCCTTATGTCAGGGTCAGGGCCGTCTTTAATAACGAATGGACCCTGGGCAAGTGTTTGCTTGGGCCCCCTGTGCCCTGCCGCTCTCGCCCCTCACTCCCTGGTATGCAATCACGGCATCCATCCCAACGCAGTGGCGGTACTAAAGTAGAATGAATTTTATTGGGACCCCAATTGCAAGGTTGGACTAAAGGTAGAACCCCATCTGTCGTGCAACTCCAACAATGCTTTGACAGCTGGGACTCTACCAATTTCCCATGCTTGCAGGGTTGTATTTAGCACTGAGCCATGTTAGTATGTTTGAATGTAAGCATGTGTTTGTATGGAGTATGTTTGTGTGAATGTGTTTGTATGTGGTACTGGAGTTTGAATGCAAGTGTGCATTTATGTGTAGTGTTTGTTTTTGAATGTAGGAGTGTGCTTGTATGTAGTGTTGATGTTTCAATGCAGGAGTGTGTTTTATATGTAGTGTTGAAGTTTGAATGGAGGGGTGTATTTGTATTTAAAGTTGCGGCTCAGATGCACAGGTACACACTCTGACGCACAAGCAGATACACAGATACATACACTGACTACATACAGATAAACAGGCACATACACTGACAGACAGACACAGGTACATATATTGACACACACACAGACACATACACTGGTAGACGTACTGACAGACATACTGACACAGGCACATATACAGACATACATACTAACACAGGCACATATACAGACATACTGACACACAGACACATATACCGACATACTGACACACACACACAGACACATACACTGATCAACATACTGACACACATACACTGACAGAAATACTGACAGATATACTGACACCCACATACACTGAGAAATACTGACACACACAGGCACATACACTGACACACACAGACTGATATACTGACACACACACACACACACACAGACATACTGGCACACAGACAGATATACTGACACATGCATACACATGCACTAACAGACATACTGACGCACTGACAGACATACTGACACATACACATACTGACACACACAGATATACACACACATATATACTGACACACAGACAGACAGACATGCTGACACACACACACATACACTAACACACACATACACTAACACACAAACACACACACTAACACACATACAAACACACACATACATACACTAACACACACATACATACACTAACACACAACACATACACTAACACACAAACACATACACTAACACACATACACTAACACACACAACACACACATACACACTAACACACAAACACATACACTCTCACACCTAACACTCACCACACACACAAACACCTAACACTCACACACACTAACACTCACACTAACACTCACACATGATTTTTAAAAAAAATTTTTTAATGTAATCCCCCAGCCTCCTTACCTTTTGGAGTGCTGGGGGGATTCCCTGGGGTCCAGTGGTGTTGCTGACCCCGGCGGGCGGGTGGCCGGTCGGGCAGGAAGGCGGGCGCGCGAGGGAGCACTCACTGCTTCCTCTTCAGCTCCCTCGCGCGCCGCGTAGGGATGCCGGCGCCGGAAGATGACGCCATCTTCCGGCTCCGGCATCAGTGCGGTGCGCGAGGGAGCTGAAGAGGAAGCACTGAGTGCTCCCTCGCGCGCCCGCCTGCCTGCCCGACCGGCCACCCGCCCGCCGGGGTCAGCAGGGCCCACGGGGCAGGTGCCTCGGTCCCCCCAAGAGAAACTGGACCCGGGGCAGCTGTCCCGTTTGCCCCGCGTTAAAGACGGCCCTGGTCAGGGTCTAACCTGAGGTGGGAGTCCAGTAGGCAGAGATGTGTGCTCACCCTTGCAGATAAACACAGACCAAGGTGACAAGATAAGAAGCCACCTGGGCTGTGAGTCTGTGCACGGGGGCTGTGCTGGATATAGCTCCAAGTCACAGTACAGGCAAGGACACAAGCTGGAGGATTGTTGAGGACAAGCCAAAGTCAGAGGATGCCAGAGGTCAGGATAAACAAGGGTAAGCCAAGGTCAGAGGATGCTAGGGGTCAGGAGCCGTCTAGAGAACACTGGATCAAGAACACAAATACAGGAATCAGAGTCAATGAACTGACAAAGTTCCCAGGGCGCGGCAGTGCTTATATACACAGCTAATTTGTGATCTGCTTCAGGTGGGCTAGATAGACATGAGCAGCCACGATTAAAGTCCAGCCCCCAGTGCTGGAGACAAGACGAGGATAAACATTAGGATGAAGCAAGAAGTTAAGTGTGGCCAAGAGTCAAGACAAAAGCACTAAGGCAGAAAGAGTCCACAGTTCAAATCCCCTGTTGGGCACTTCTAGGTTGACCCACTGGATGTCACGGTGAGAAATGTGACACATACCACTGTTTTTAGTTTTTCAAGATTCTTTTTCTTCCGGGAATTGTACCAGAAGCACCTTTAGAAGTGATATGATAGCATTATACAAATATATACAGGGTCAGAACAAAGAGAAACATGACAGACAGAGGGCAAAGATGGAGTTGCTGAGTTGCAGAATAAAGAAGTTTTCATTTCTATGCTTAATTTTTTTCGTACACATTACAAACAAATATTTATTAAATACATGGATAAAAAAAAAATGATATTAAAGGTTAGGGAAAGTGACGTTATCCCTTTCAGTCACAAATAGATTATATAATGGAAAGAAAGATGATTTCTGTAGGATATCAATCTGCTTGTGGTCTTTCCTTTCTGCTTCGTATACAAACTTTATATGCACTGCTGAGCTAAACCGAAGATAATTATATCATCTCACCTGTTAATGGTAGTGTGTCAAACAGATAATACAAGAGCACAATAATGGTTCTGTTGGTTTTTCTAATCAATATTGTAAAAGCTATCATTATAATCAGGGATACCCTTTGTAAACAAAGTATTTGGAAACTGTATGGAGAGCCACGGTTACTCACGTTAATTTCCATATGTCTACTGTTTACAATGGTTATCATCACAAGAAGAAAAAATAATTTCATGCAATCGCCGAATGTTGATATCATCTCCATAGCACTTGTAAATACTTGCGAGTAAAGGGTTTCCCTGAACAACATTACTGATTTCACTGATAGGAGAGACAACAGCCTCTTTGTTACTTGTGTGATCGTCTGCTGTCGAATTATTAGCATTCGTGGAAAGAATCCAAAACATTGTGCAGAGCTGGGAAATATCATGCATTCCTGCCGCTGCTTTGAATATCTGTAGTTATATTCCACCCAGAATGACAGTCCGTGAGGTGATCATAAATCAATCCATTATTTAATATACTGGAACTATTGAAGTGTGTTCCCTGAAATGTATAACTGACAAATGTAAGGCTAGACTAGCTAATCAGGAAGGACACCGGAGTTTAAGTTGAGGGAGTTGCCCTAATTGTAGCAACATATATTTTCTATATCTGAAAGTATAGAATTGCAAAAAAGTTAAGACTTAAATACATAAATACAATTAAGTTGACTATCGCAAAATCAAAACAAAGCAGTGTGGTTGTGTATCCTGCAGGCATTTCTATGCAAACACTGTATTTTTAGAGAAAAGTCAGTGTTTACATTAAAAGCCTAAGGACACATCCAGTGGCCAATCCTTAGATGGCCACTGTAGGTGCTTCTTGTGGCAGTGCTGCTGACTTTCATCTTTTCCACGCACTGAACTTTCCTTAATGAGATGCATTGATTCAATGCTAATTGTGTGTGTGTGTGTGTGGATGAAATGTCACTGTGTGTTTGTTGGTGTGTGTCTATGTGGGGCTGCTTGTGGTATTACATGTGAGAGGCTGCTTGTGGGGACTGTGTGTGTGTTTGTGGGTGGTCAGTATTACTTGTATAACTTGGAGGCTTATTCTGCAGTTCTGTGTATATCTAGTGTGCGGCTTCCTTGGGATTCAGTGGGGACCAGGTACAAGTTAAAGGCAGGAGCTGCGATAGTTGGTGGGGGTGCTGTACTCCAGTATGGATTCCTGTGCTGGAATGGTAAATTGAGGATTATCCCTCAATCTTTTTGCACTAACAGATATCTGAAGTCCCACCAAGCCTTGAGTGCCGTTCAGAGGCACTTCGAGTACCATGCTTGGCATACGTGCCGTAGGTTGCTGACCCCTGGTGTTGTATATTAAAACAATATTAATAAAATGTAAGCCAACTGGTCACACTCACATGCTGCTGAATCTATTAGTAGCAGGCTCAGACTTTTAGCGCATTTCAGCAAGATTAACCTCCAGATTACTGCTCCCAGATTCTGCTTCATCTCAAAGATCCTGGTCCAGACTTGTAAAGTTGTAAACTATTTATTGGGAATTTAACAGAGGTTAAAAATTAAAAAGCATATTGATTTCATCAGCATGCAGGTATAGCACAACGCGTTTCGACTGTTAGGTCAGTCTTTATCAAGTGCATAAAATATGTTTGTTCCAGTTTCACTTATATATCCCTTTTCGCGCCTTTTTCTTCTTTCCATCACGCGTGTTTTTCTTAAACTGTATTCTTCAACCGTCTGTATTACGACGCTCATACGATCCATGCGTCCATGGCGGAGTCCATGTTTAGATTTGGAATATCTCTGAGTTTTGTCCTTAATGTCCTTAATTAATGTTCATTTAGTACATAAATCTATATAAGCTAATAAGGAACGCTAAAAACATAATGATGAGATACAGTATAAAAATGACATACATAGAAATTAAGTTTCGAACAGTTTTAGATTAAGAATATAAAGGAAATGTCAGGAATTAATAGGGAATCAATTATGTTGGAGAATTCTTAGAAATTAAATAAAATGAATATTATGTAAAACACTATATATATTATTTAAAAAATATATATCATATAAGAGGGATAATTTCAAACTCTATATTTAATCCATTGGGGGTTATTCTAGGTCAAAAATCCATTCCATTTCCATTTTATTCAGATTAAAATCGACAAGCCTGTGATGTTTTTCAGTTGCGTTTATTCTTTATGACACTAGAGGGCACAAGAAGCCTTCACAGGTGTGATAGAATAAAGAGATGAGTCAACAGCTGCCTAGATTCTTCTAATTCCACAATAGGTCAAATAGAATCTTACTTCACAACGTTACCTAAGGGTTTTCTCCACAGCTCAACATCAGAATTATTTAAAGGCTATGCTAGGCTGCAAAGCACTGTACACTATACTATTTTCATTTTCTGGTGTTTTGCTTCCGAATTCCAATCCTGTAATTGGATATGTTTCAATTTAAATAGTTTGTATTTTTAGAAGCAAACCAACGTTAACTCATCAGCCAGATCTGGATTGAATCTGTTAGAGGGATATTCCAACCGTCTGGACAACTTGTCTTAGATACAATCCATGCTGGGTCTGACCAATTCTAGTATTAAAGATATACTAGATATACATTTCTTAACTGTGTGCAAAACTCAAAACACCAAGATCGTATTTAAACTTAGCTCACTATAGGGGTTAGTTGGTTCAATGAGTGTTAAAGTGCGATGAGGAGGAGCATGGAAGTAAAAAAATAAAGTGGCCTTCAGATATAAAACAAACCAAACATACATAGCGATACCAAAGCTTGGATTGGAGAATTGAAAATTTCGATGCAAATGAGAGAATTTATTAGGATGATGGGGGGGTGGAAGTATTACATATGCTTATTTAGTCATTGTTGTCTTTTTTTCTGGTATTTTGTCCACTGATGATGTCTGTGCATATCAGACAAAAAGTGTAAGGATTTATTGTTTACATCTTTTTATTGTTTTACTGGACTCTGTGGATTTCAAGGACATGGAGGCCCATGGGACTGCTGTTTGAAAAATGTGAAACTCTGGCATCCAACCATGTGAGGTGTGAAACTGTCTCTGGGTCTAGCTTCTACGTGAACTAACTGGCTAACCTTCCATGTGCCTGTATTTCTTGTATGGTCACATAGATAGTGGATCCTTTTGGCATGCTCAGTGACTGTTAGCAGTCAGGACTCTTGTCTGCCACTGATTCATAGCTCAAAATACATTAATAATAATAACAACGCAGAGATTAATAATCACGTGTACTCTTGTACATATTTCGAAAATCAAATGAAATTAGTGTATATATATATATAATAAAAAAGAGAAATATGGGCTGCGTCAAAAAAACATAAAAGAGTCTTAACTGGAATGATCTTACTCAGATCAAATAGTCTATAAAGTGCTTGGTCAGGAACAATGTCCTCGCTGTCCTTGCCTGGGCAGATCCACTCATATGAAAAGATAAAACAAATAGAGAATCAAATAGTGTAATATGTCCAATCTAATATAACAAAATGGAGGGGCGTGGCCTGGACGAGCATGGAGCAGGATGCATAGACACCGAGCTCCGCATTCCCGGCCGAAGAAAAACAGCAATATAATAGCATTGTAGCACACCGACGGATAAAAATGGTCCGCAATAAGAAGCAGGTCTCCCCCGCCGCTTCACAGGCCCGTTGGATGGGTATGTAGCTTCACAGCCTGACATGAGAGACACGCGGCCCGCAGAAAAGATGTCGATGGAGGCGGAGAACGTGGCTGACTCCTGAGCAGAGGGAGACCCTGTGGGGGGGCTAGCGCTGATACGCGCTGAATTAACCCAAATCTCGGCCAGTATGTTCACTAAAATGGACACGGGCAGGATTGTGCAAGAACTCCGTGAGGCACTGCAGGAAGAACTGGCAGGCCTGCGCACTGACCTGACCACGCTGGAGGACAGAGTGGAGGAGGTTGAGGCCGCTGCCCAGGATTGCTCACAGCAACATCAGGCTACAGAAATGGCGGTCACCAGACAAGGCAACCTGCTGCTTACAATTCGGAGGCAAGTAGAAGACTTGGAGAATCGAAGCAGGTGTAACAACATACACTTACACGGCCTGCCTGAAACCGACGCTGACCAGCTCACCAACGCACTGTTCCAGCACATTCTGGGAGCTGAAGCACCAAACGCCATACTTTTCAAAAGAGCGCACAGAGCACTTGGACCAGTGCGGCAGGACGGCAATCCCCGAGATGTTGTGTGTTGTCTACATGAAGGAGGTCGGAAAGAAAAGATCACGGCGGCAGCGAGAGGGGAGCCCACCATCAGGTTCCGTGAGGCTGACATTTCCCTATACCAGGACCTCTCTGCACTGATGCTGGATGCCAGGAGGGCCCTACACCCAGTCACAAGCGCACTACGCGACAAGAGAATTCCATATCGCTGGGGATTCCCCTTCAGCCTTCAGGCGAATCAAGGAAACTCGTGGGTGACTGCATCAGGGTCAGGAACTGGATCATTGAGGAGGACTGTCGGGCCCGGAAGAATAGGATGTCAGGTGAGCTTACTGAGTGGCGGGTGGTCGGTGAGTTGTCTTGGGCGGGGAAGTGTTCCAGCGGTGTACATGCGGACATGTGGGTGGTGTGAGGACACTTTTGGGGGGGGCCCGGGGATACAACGCAGTACACCTAGTCACCGGGAGCAGCAGGGGCCCTGGAAAAGCTGCACAAGCTTTAAGTATATCCACTTTTTTGGGTGGGGCATGGGGGCACGGGGACTCTGAAGTGGGACTCTAATAGACTGGAGACTGGAGGGCCTCTGGCACTGAATGAGGAGACACCACCCTACTTGAGGCACCCTACTTGAGCACCCTGTCTCATCCCCTCTGCCCACCCCAGGGCCTGCCACCAATATGGGGTGAAACACCAAATGTTATCATACACACTGCACTTCCCCACCTGCAGCAACAGGGCGGTACGCTGGGCACAGGGGAAGGCAACGATCAAGCCTTAGCAACCGTAGGGAGAAAGATTAGGTTGGGCCCTCCTTGGCCAGCAGTCAGACAACCTTAGGAAGTGGGCATGTGGAGGGGTAAGGGAGGGGTGGGAGGGGGGGTACACTGTCCCGCAGTCAAATGCCACTAAGCGGAGGACCATGGAGACGGAATGGGGGTGACGGAGTCAAGGGGTTGGCACGAAAAGTTATGATACCATTAGCACTCAAATGACCATTGCAACATTATGTGACACATGCCAACCTGGCCGGGGAGGCGCATACTCAGAATATTTAGCTACCCACTCTACTATTGAGCGCAGCTCAACATACCCTAGTTAAATTATATAGATTATAGTTAGTGGACTAGAAAGTAACACATGCTCTAGGCACGTGCTCTTAGCTGTGCTCATCTGCACATGCCCCTTTTGACAGGTACCTTAATTGCTCTGGTTTAGGGGGTGAGGTCTGCACCTGTAAGGTACCAAGTTACCACACATTCCTGACATGGGGATTGGCATACATCTGCCTTGCCCTCGCCCCAATAAGGCCCCACTCCAGGGGGTGAACTGAGCCCAGACCCTTGGCATAGCTCTCCTTGCTGCCCTCCTTCCCCCCTCATGTCCCTGCCCTCACTCCCCTTGGGGGACTCCTCTCCCCCCCCGTTGGCCCTAGGGGGCCTCAGCCTCGCTGCCCCATGGTGGGCTTGGGGTTCTTGCCTGCGCCGCTCCATCTCTGGTCACACAACGTGAGGGGCTTGAATACCCATGAAAGGAGATCTCACCTCCTGCGCTCCCTATGGGCATCAGTCGCTTTCTTGCAGGAGATGCACTTTAGGGGGGCTGCTGGACCGGCACTCAGGGACTCCAGGTAACCAGTTGGGCACTTCGCAAATCATCCCTCAGCCAAAAAAGCTGGGGTCCCAATCCTATTCGCGAATACGGTCCCGTTCGTATGGAGATCTGTAGGGACTCCATGGGACACTTTCTGTTCCTGAAAGGCTCGATAGCGGACACCAAGTATACCTTCGGATGCATTTATGCCCCCAACACACGACAACACCGCTTCTTGAGAAGTATGCTGCATAAACTCGAACAGTTCCGAGGCCTACTCCAGGTTGCCGGTGATCTAAATGTGGCCCTGGAACCACAACTGGACACGTCCTCAGGGGGACTGCTCACTGCCGACCCATAGTTCACGCAATATCAAGGAAGTACTGAGGGGATCAGGCCTTATGGACTGTTGGAGGGTGCTCCACCCCACAGACAGATACTACTCTTATTTCTCCACTGTCCACAAGCGGTACAGTAGACTGGACTATATTCTCCTCGCCCAAGAATTCTTATCCCTACTCATATCGGTGGACATAAAAACGATGGGCTGGTCAGACCACACACCCATATTTACTCACATCAAATCCCCCCTATTTAGACCTAAAGAGCGCCATTGAAAAATGAATGAATCTGTTCTGATGGAGTTGCCTATAGTAACGGACCTGCGCACCGCGATTACTACCTTTTTCGAAGAAAACAATACACCAGAAACCCCACCATTAACGACCTGGGAGGTGCACAAATGTGTTATCCGAGGACACCTCATCAAGGTATGCACGCAGAGAAAGAGAGAGCAGAGGGAACGCATGACGGGCTTGATTCAGAAAATTAAGGAACTGGAGGGAACGCATAAAGCTACCCAAACGGACGACACCTACAAAGCCCTGCTGGAAGCAAGGAGGACACTCAAGGACCTACTTTCCCAAAAACTACAACACACTATACGCAAATCCAAATGTATTTTCTATGAATATTCGAACAAATGTGGTAGAATGCGGACCTGAAGCTCTTTAAAAAAATCCTGGCGATGCGCCTAAGCGGAGTCCTCCCAGACCTTGTAGAGCCGGATCAGGTAGGTTTCATCCCCGCAAGGGAGGCATGGGACAATACCACCAGGGCACTGAACATAATCCACGCGGCCGGACGACTGAAACAACAAACCCTCCTCCTCTCTACAGACACGGAGAAAGCCTTTGACCGTGTGGATTGGCAGTATATGAAAGCAACCCTGAAGGCGATGGAGTTTGGTCTGTGCCTCATGGCATGGGTGTCGTCACTGTACACGATTCCAAGCGCCAGGATCCGGATAAATGGAGCTCAAATCCAAAATGGCACGAGGCAGGGATGCCTGCTCTCCCCCCTTATGTTTGCCCTCTCCCGGGAACCCTGCCTGGAGGCGGTCAGACGGGACAGGGGTATATCGGGGTTCATCCTCAAAGGAGCCACCAATAAGATCGCTGCGTACGCTGATGACATGCTATTTTTTATCAGCAACCACCTGGTCTCCCTGCCGAATCTGCTAAAAGCTTTCAAGGACTACGGACGTATATTGAACCTGAAGCTCAATACAGACAAGTCGGAAGCGCTAATCATCTCCACAAGGGCTGAAGCGACCTCCCATCTGTGAACACAGTTCGCATTTACCTGGTGCGAGACCGAACTAAAATACTTAGGTATCTGGCTAACAGCGGACCTCACCTAACTATATTCCCACAATTTCACACTGCTCCTATAAACTCTAAAAAAGGTTATGTTGAGGTGGTCTAGTTTGTGTGTCTCATGGTTCGGAAGGCTCCATGGCAATTGAACTGTATGTGTGTGCTCTGAGCGCCATTCAGTAATAATGTGCGCTCTGATCTGAGCTATCTGGGGATATGTTGAATGTACCTGTTTTGTGCAATGGCTGCACAGTTATATTTTTTTATGTGTTTTATTGTCTTTTGCTGCCATGTGTTCAATGGAGTTTTGCTTCTGTCTTCGGAGATAATTGGATTACTTCCCAATTATGTCCAGGATAGAAGACTCTGTGGAACTGGTTTTGGGCAGAAAAGCCATGCTTCCTTTGGTCACAAAGGACTACGATCTATCTTTTGAACCATTGGACCAATTTCAATGGAGTCCAAGAAAAATGGGATTATTTAAAAGTTGCACTATTGAAGGCAACAGCAAATTGCATTAGGCTTGTCAGTAAAAGCAAAAAATTCAAGAAACCACTGTGGTACTCCGCAGATGTGGCCAAAATAGTTAAAAACAAAAAGTTAGCATTTAGGAATTATAAAAAAACCCAGAGTGAGGGAGACAAAATGATCTATAAGATTAGGCAGAAAGAGGCTAAGCAAGTTATAAGAGCTTCCAAATCACACACAGAAGAGAAAATAGCACAGTCAGTAAAAAAGGGGATAAAACATTTTTTAGATACATAAATGAGAAAAGAAAAGTAAAACAAGGATTAGTTAGATTAAAAACAAAAGAAGGAAGGTATGTAGAAGAGGATAAAGGTCAGCTGACTGCCTCAATGAATATTTTTGTTCTGTATTTACAGAAGAAAATGAAGGAAAGGGACCTCAGTTGAGAAAAAGGATAAATGAGTCATTTATTACACGTGAGTTTACAGAGGAAGAGGTTCTATTTCAACTGTCAAAAGTAAAGACAAATAAGTCAATGGGACCTGATGGAATACACCCAAAGCTATTAAAAGAGCTTAGTGGTGTACTAGCAAAACCATTAACAGATTTATTTAACCAATCATTGTTAACAGGAGTAGTCCCAGAAGATTGGAAGTTAGCGAATGTTGTGCCCATTTACAAGAAAGGTAATAGGGAGGAGTCAGGCAACTATAGGCCAGTAAGCCTTACTTCAGTAGTGGGGAAAGTGATGGAAACCATGTTAAAGGATAGGATTGTTGAACATCTAAAACACATGGATTTCAAGATCAGAGACAACATGGGTTTACTTCAGGGAGATCATGCCAAACTAATCTTATTGATTTTTTTGATTGGGTAACTAAAATTATAGATCAGGGTGGTGCAGTTTGCTTACCTAGATTTCAGTAAGGCTTTTGACACTGTTGCACATAGAAGGCTTATCAATAAACTGCAATCTTTAAGTTTGGATTCAAATATTGTTGAATGGGTAAGGCAGTGGCTGAGTAACAGGCAACAGAGGGTTGTAGTTAATGGAATATATTCGAAGCTTGGACTTGTCACCAGTGGGGTACCTCAGGGATCTGTACTTGGACCCATTCTCTTTAATATTTTTATTAGTGATATTGCAGAAGGTCTTGATGGTAAGGTATGTCTTTTTGCTGATGATACTAAGATATGTAACAGGGTTGATGTTCCAGGAGGGATAAGCCAAATGACAAATGATTTAGGTAAACTAGAAAAATGGTCAGAATTGTGGCAACTGACATTTAATGTGGATAAGTGCAAGATAATGCATCTTGGACGTAAAAACCCAAGGGCAGAGTACAGAATATTTGATAGAGTCCTAACCTCAACATATGAGGAAAGGGATTTAGGGGTGATTATTTCTGATGACTTAAAGGTAGGCAGACAATGTAATAGAGCAGCAGGAAATGCTAGCAGAATGCTTGGTTGTATAGGGAGAGGTATTAGCAGTAGAAAGAGGGAAGTGCTCATGCCATTGTACAGAACACTGGTGAGACCTCACTTGGAGTATTGTACACAGTACTGGAGACCGTATCTTCAGAAGGATATTGATGCCTTAGAGAGGGTTCAGAGAAGGGCTACTAAACTGGTTCATGGATTGCGGGATAAAACTTACCAGGAAAGGTTAAAGGATCTTAACATGTATAGCTTGGAGGAAAGACGAGACAGGGGGGATATGATAGAAACATTTAAATATATAAAGGGAATCAACACAGTAAAGGAGGAGACTATATTTAAAAGAAGAAAAACTACCACAACAAGAGGACATAGTCTTAAATTAGAGGGACATAGGTTTAAAAATAATATCAGGAAGTATTACTTTACTGAGAGGGTAGTGGATGCATGGAATAGCCTTCCAGCTGAAGTGGTAGAGGTTAACACAGTAAAGGAGTTTAAGCATGCGTGGGATAGGCATAAGGCTATCCTAACTATAAGATAAGACTAGGGACTAATGAAAGTATTTAGAAAATTGGGCAGACTAGATGGGCCGAATGGTTCTTATCTGCCGTCACATTCTATGTTTCTATGTTTCTATGGACCAATTTGTATGAATTTGACGTATGTTTGTATTTGGAGTAGGCTGATTCTGAAAATGTACGTTATATGTGAATGTGATGCATACTTTTCAAGTTATGAATAATGTGGAAAAATTGTATTTCTCTGCTTGTTATAATTACATTACCCATTGTGTAAGGTAATTGAATCACAGACAGAGGGGAGGATTTTGTGTGGGAGTGTCTGAGTGTATTGTATGTGTTTATTGGTTGTGTTCCAAAACCCTGTGGGTGGTACTAATGTGTATATAAGGACAATAAACCCACAGCTTGGTCTGTTCACTGCTTGACCCTCAACACGGAGCTTTGTCTCGTTCTTGGGGGGATTTACTGTATGCTGTTAGAGACTGATTGCCAGGAATGTAAGCCGCTTGGGTGCTTTTCCTGTTCAGCTGCTAGCAGCTATTCGTGAGGTTCCAGTTCGGGAGTTTGGAGTGCTACTTGGTATCCTGTTCGGGAGTTTGGGGTTCTGCAGTAGCTGTGCCTGTGTCTCTGGAAGGGAAGATCTACTAAACGGCGGTTTAACCCTGTTATGCCTGGGGGTGCTGTTACACATATATAGGCAATAAACACACACACACAAATTATATACACACGTATTATATGTGTATGTCTGTATGTATGTGTGTGTGTGTGTGTATATATATATATATATATATATATATATATATACATACAGACATACATATATAATACGTGTGTATATAAATCCAAGGTGCTTGCACCCCAGGTATACTGGAGGTATATGACTGTGATTCCAGCAAAAAATCATAGGTATCCAAAAAACGGAATGCACTCCAGGGTCTTTGTAAAGCCGAAATCGTTGATGTTTATTTTTTTATTTTGTATATGAATTAACAGTAAAATTTTACTTTACAAAGACCCTGGAGTGCATTCCATTTTTTTGGATATATATATATATATATATATACACATATATATATATATATATATATTTTTATATAAATGAAGTCGGAGCAGGGGAGGATCCGGCCTATATTACCTCCATACTGGGCTGATGTTGATTGGTCACTTCCGGTTCAGGGTTTGGCCAGGAGAGTCGCCCTTGTGGTTTCCAGGCCCTGTCACAAGCCAGGACACTTATCAGGCATCCAGCGGGATCTCGATCAACAAAACGCTGTCGCCAGTCTTCAACCGCTCAGGCACGGCCACACACAATACCGCTAAGTTCCCGGTACAACTTGACGAACTTCCGGGTCAGCTGACGAGCACCGGGAAACAGTGAGTAAAAATTAAAACACACGAAACGCTCTACCACATGAACCGCACACGGACAAACAAAAAGCTCATATGAACAAAAAACTCATACGAACGGAAAATCAATATGAATGCACTTTTATTTCGACTCCTAAACACTTGGTAATCCATGAGGACCAGGGAACCGCCAAAACTACCGAACGGGGGCACGCACGTACGAACAGCAATACAGGCATTACCCCCCACGCAATTTTGGCGGGAACATTCTATTTGTTCTTTCAGTCTGAATTCTCTCATGAATACCCACATACGTTGCATATGTCACCTGTGTCCTTCCAGATTTCTGATTTGTACTCTCTGGCTTACCAGTCACTTTTGATACTAATTTCAGTAAACACGGTACGTTAAAAAAAATTGTGTGTTCCCAAACAAGGGCACAGGAGGGGGTACGGAACCACACATAAGTTATTCCAATAAGCACCAACCCAGCATAAAATTGTATTTCAAACTAGACATCGCATGGGGGCTAACATCAGCATAAAACCACTTGGTTAACACGGTAATGAATTCAAGAATATCTCTATATGATTTCATTCCAGTTAGAACTGCTATCAACTTTACAATACCCACCCAGACGGGTACGCTAGCATTAAACATACGCGTTCGGTTCAACAATCAAATCCGTAAGTCACATTCAATGCATACCGGTGATGACCACTAACGTACAAGTCTACTAAGTCATTTATGTCAAATGTAACAACCATCTCATAGAACTCATAAGATCACATAGTAGATAGGTTACATAAGCACGCCAATATTACACAAATTAAATATTTAATTCTCACTTCAATCCCTCAATCCGCCAGGTTCAAAAACTATACCACCAATATTACTACCCCTCAGGAAAGGATCTAGATACACAGGTAGATACCACCTTTAACAAACCAAATGGTTATAAAAAATAAAAATACCAACCACAATTTTGGTTTCAACAGGCGATTAATATCACCCAACCAGATACTCCGTCAAGAAATAAGACCCCTCAAAAAATCTCAGGTAGGCACGTCCTGTCGTAACTTCTGTCCATGCACGGTTAACTGGTAGGTAGGGTACCAGTACAATCCCAAACTCAGGTTCATAATTTGGAATCACCGCGTGACCAACATCCATCCTCACACAGAGGTATTTTTGCCCATTGTGGTGAAACCGACCTCGCCACTGGGCATTGGAGAAGACTGATTGCCAGCCTCCTGCCATGTGACTATGGCCCCTGGGATGTATTGCCCTTTAAAGACATGATTTGGGCATAATGGATTTGTGTTGTGCTGCTGCTGGCCCTTTAAGAACCATCTGGGGACATACTGTGGAGTTACTGGGTGCCCACCATTTCCTGTATCAGAGGCACATGGTGAGAACAATGGATGGTGGCCATTTTAACTCACAGATGCTGTTTGGACTTTTCAACACGGTGCCATCTCGCCAGTATTTGGTGCACAGAGACATTGTGCAGTGGTTTTGGACTATAAAGCAGGGGACACATTATACATTATACAGTGATTGTTTTTCATTTAGCCTGTATGTGTTCTTTTTATGGGGTTATTGCATGTTTTGGGGTCCCTGTGATGTGTTTTATGAAACTGTATTTCTCTGTCTGTGATAATTAGATTACCCATTGTGTAAGGTAATTGTATCACAGGCAGGGGGAGGATTTTGTGTGGGAGTGTCTGAGTGTATTGTATGTGTTATTGGTTGTTCTGTAAAACCCTGTGGGCAGTACTAAGTTTGTGGATTGGAAATAAAAGAGGCTGTATATGCCAGTCCAGTCAGTTCCTGCTTAACCCTCAAAGTGAAGTGTCGTCTCATTATTGGGGGAGGATTCATTGTATGCTGTTCCAGTTTGACTGCTAGGAGTGTAAACCTATTCGCATGGTTTTTCCTATTCAGCTGTATGCAACATTCACATGCTTGAGAGCATTCACATGCTCCTATGGTTCGGTGGTTTTGGTGTCTGCTGCAGTGCTTGGAGTCCTCAGGAAGTGCTAGGAGCATCCTTCAATGGAGGTACCCAGTCGGGGTGCCAGGTGATCCGTTACACCCATTGACCCAAATCATAGCTACAGTCTTGCACACTCCAGAAGTGGAGTAGTCAGGATGTCACTTTCCCTACCCAGAGTCTTCTTATGCTTTCCAGAGGCCTACACCCTGCCATCGTTTCATGGCACAGCAAGGATGTAAATCTCATGTCTCTACTGATAGCATCCCAAGACATAGTCGAGAATAAGACATACAATTACGGTGATCTGTCAGTCGTGCATAAAGCTAAAAACCCTAGACTTAACAAAAAATTGTCAATACCAGACTTTGTAGTAGCGTTCGGATTGTATCACCGCACACCCATCTCAAGACCTAGTCAAATTCCTTATCACGGGTTTCACTGAAGGGTTCCACACAGGGTTAATTGCTCTACTGATAGGAACCATCAAATGTAATAACTTACAGTCAGCAACTATAGACCCTACTACAGTAGATACACTCCTAAGCACAGAAGTGGGGAAAGGCTTCATGATCGGGCCATTCCAAACACCACCATTCACATGTTGGCGAACTAACCCGATAGGTATCACAACCGGCAAATACAATAATAAAAAAACAATTAATTATAGACCTTTCGGCTCCTCATTCTGTTGTCACTCCAAGCCTTAACTCACTCATACCGTCAGAGGATTTTCCCTGCAGTATGCCACAGTAGACAATGCCATGCAGGCAATTTTGGAGGCAGGGGAGGCAGCTTGGTTGGGGAAAACAGACATTTCCAACACCTTACACCTACTCTTAATACACCCGTCACTGTGGTATCTGCACAGAATAAAATGGAAAGGCCTCTACTATTTTGATAAACAACTAACTTTTGGGGCAAAGAGCAACCCAAAGTTAGTTGACTTATTTGCGGAAACGCTGTGCTGGCTATTATTGAATGTATGTGGCTGTCCAGTCGTAATTCACTACCTAGACGACTTTATGACCATAGAAAACCCAGAATCCACACCACTAAGCATAGCAAAAACCATAGCACTCTTTTCAACGTTAGGGGTACCGGTAGCCATGGACAAAACTGTAGGACCCATCACTAAATTGTCAGTCACCATGCAGGCAAGTCTCCCCACAGACAAAGTTCAGAGAATCAGGACAGAGATAGAGTTGTTCCTCAACAGAGGTACTGCGAATCAGAAAGACCTACAATCTCTCCTAGGTTCTCTGAAGTTTACCATGAGAATTATCCCACAAGGACAAGCATTTAAATCCAGACTACTCAGTCTCTTACCTAAACTACCAAACGATTAGTCACACTGGAGTGTGGTCAAGTGTAGTCACACTGGACGAACAAGCCAGGGAAGATTTGTCTACGTGGAGTCAATTTTTGACTCAATGGAACGGCACCAACATGTTCATTGACAGAGAATTCTCCAGTAACATGGACAGACGCAGCAGCCCACTCAAGTTATGCAGCAATTTTTGGTAACAAATGGTTCAGAGACACATTGCCAATAGACACAGCTACTTTACCATCATTTATCACCACCTCTGCCCTTTTCAAGGTTTACCCAATAGTGGCAGCAGCCCGAGTATGGGGACACCTTTGGAAGGGACAAGCAGTAAAGTTCTACACAGATAATGCAGCAACATGCGACATAATTAACAAGGGCAGGTCCTCAACACTAACCATCATGAGGTTAGTCAGAAGACTAGTATGGTTGGCAGCCACACAGCACTTCCACTTTACGTGCGAACACATACCGGGCCACCACAACACAGCAGCTGATGCCATCTCTCGTTCTAACTTACAGGTGTTCCATCAAGAACATCCCACAGCCATGAAAACCCCATACAGACCACCTCTATTCCAGGAACTCATCCTGGACTAACTATACTCATGGCACAGGGGAGAATGCTGGCACAATCAGCACTCTCAGCAAACACCAGACGCTCGTACAATCAAGCCTTAACCATATTCATCAGGTTCATTACAGAATACAAGATCACAAACCCGCTGTCATAAGATACCATGGTGGCATTTACATCTTTTTGCCACTTGCATCTAAAACTAGCACACAATACGATAAAGCTATATCTTACAGGTATATAATACCATGTCATAAATACATACCCTAGCCACAGTACCTTCATGTCTTTAAACCCCATAAAAAACATCCTAAAAGGTATCGTACGATTAGAAGATCACTAACCCGCAAAACGACAACCCACAGACGAAAAAAATCGCTACTTATCTGGCCTTCTATGGGTTCTTACGACCAAACGAATTTACCGTAGAAAAGACCAATGACACCAACAAAATGCTAAAAAAAGGCTGACCTAAACAAAATAGGGGACCACTATGTCCTGACACTTCAGCAATCCAAAACAAATCAAACAGGGCGCCCGTCAACATACCCATATACCCCACAGGCAACAAGTGGTGCCCAGTACAGTTATTTGACCAGCTTTGTCCGAACTTAAGAGGTCAAGACAAAAATGCCCACCTACTAAGCCTACACATTAGAGGGTTACCTCTAACAACATCCAAATTCACAAACTCACAAACTCTCTTTACAAAAATAGGGTGCGACCCATCGGCTTTCACCGGTCATTCATTCCACATAGGCACAGCAACGGCTGCATCTAGTCAGAATGTCCCAGTACACATCATCAAAAGACTAGGACGAGGGGAGTCATCTGCATACAACCGGTATATACCCCAACCGGAACAAGAACTTAGACAAGCATTCAAGGACTTAGCCAAATATGAAGCCACATGTAAACACGGGTCTTGTAAACAATGCATATGTATTAAAGATGTTTTGCTTATACCTTTTTGGCCTCTTTATTTACAGGCCTGCCCGTACATCGGTTTCGGCACACCACAACCGAATTAAGTAAATATCATGATCAACGCTTACTCCGCCTGTAATGGTATTTATTAATTAATGACTTTACATCATAAAGAAAGCATATTTAGTGTAATGCTTTGGGGGCACCACTAGGGGGAGTGTGTAGGAAGACATGTGCTTCTGGCAGTGACATCACAGGCCAGCCTACTTACACTGAATAAAAACCAGATGTAGGAGAAACTCTGTCTCTCTTTTTGCCTGTACCTGACTGATCATGTAGTACCAGCTCTGACTTAGCCCCAGCCCTTTGGCTGGGGCCTTGTAAGTAATATGAATCCATTGTAACAGTTAGCAATTGTAATAGCCTTTTGTATAATATTTAGCAACCAATAGCGTTTTGTGTAGTATTGTATTGTATCATTATTGTGGTAAATTGACATTCCGCTAGCATCTGTTTATTTATTATAGTTATATTAAATATACATTTAGTATTGTATTGTATAATTATTGTGGTAAATTGACATTCCGCTAGCATCTGTTTATTTATTATAGTTATATTAATATTACAACGTTTTGTGTATTTTCTATCCACATATTCGACCATAATACCATGAATCATAAAAATATTAATGTTGTTCCGTATTGCTTAATTATTATGTATTAAGAGATTAATATTCATATTTAGGTCACGACCACAACATATGGTGTAGTTGGCAGGATTATGCTTGAATATTGGGGAAAATATAAATGTTATGCATTTTGCTTAAATCATACTGTAAATTGTCTGTCTGTATACAAATGAATAAATGAATGATGATTTGGTTTTAATGGAATGAATGCAGATAGCAGATAGGGATTATATATTTGTTTTTAAGGTATCTCTTGTTGTAGAACATAGTGATGAATTATTGTGTTGCTTGTTACGTTTTACCAACCTTTGGTCATTTTTATATATAAAACAAAAAAACAATTTTACTTTTTCTCTGACCATGTGGGTTTCAATCCACCATTGACCACATGGTGTGAATTGCTTGAGGCCTAGTACCATTTGCATAGGAAAAGACTTTTCACTAAACCTGTTCGCCAGGTTTTTATTGCTGGTTACTTGACCTGGTTTGTTTGTTTGTGTACAAATTTACATTTGTTTGGCATTCAAGGATTTGTTTAGTTGAAAAGATATTTGGCAAACCTAGCCACTTGGACAATAACTAGAGACTGTGCCTTTAAGGGTTGCCTACAGGTCTGGAGAGAGATGCGTTGTATTCCTATGTATGTGCTGGATGTATTGCTGTGGAGACTGTAATTACTGGTTTCGCCGAATGCCAATGGCGGTTTGTATGGGGATTCTCGTTCGTTTCACGAACGGCACTTTGGAGGGCCGTTCGTGAAACGAACGCGACACCCCCTAATAGCCCACACACTTAGAGGCGTGTGGCGCTAGTTAACATTGTTGCAATCGGTAATTAGAGGCTCTCCTGGGTGGCCGTCGTTCGACTACCGACCATGCGGCGGTCGGCCATCTTGGATCCTTTGTTCCTCAGCGGGTCCGTGTTGTCGAACGCATAGCATTACCAATAGCTATTCGACGGCACGAACACCGCTGAGCCTCCAGGACGTTCGGGAGTTTCAGAACCAGGTTCACTAAAAGTAATCGGTTCTTTTCGTGTGTTTGGAAAGAAATGTGTTTTCTGTGCGGCGTTCGGTTATTTTAGGCTGGGATCTGAGCGGCAATCTCACGAATGATGCGCCCAGACCCCAGCTAACTACCGAACGTCCATTCGTGTAAATCCACCGTGTATTTTAAAAGTTATGTATTTTTGTATGAATTGCCGGTTCTGCTGCACGAGGGGATAATCCCCTTAACGGTGCATTCTGGGAGGATGATCCCTCTCGTGCAGCAGTGCCTGATGGGAGAAATATGTTATACTGTAAGTCCCCCATGTAGTCCCCTCTGGGAATGCCCCTGGGAAGGGACTCGGGAAACCCCTTGCATGGGGACTTGTATAAATTGTCGTGCCGATTAAAGGATTGTCAGTTGACTCCCACAACTGTGTCTCGTCCGGTTATTGGGAGGTTGGGGATATTGCCTTGGTGTTTTCAGCGCTTGACTGTGGATTCGTTTCTGGACCAGCGGAATTCGTGGATTTAATATTGGCGTTCCGCTACATAAGTTTAGTAAAGCAGATTGAGCAAATAATAGATTTGTGAGAGTATACATAGAATTTTAGTATGGATATATATATATATACATATATATATATAATTATGACTCATGAAGGAAAGACCATTTTTTTATTTAACAGCTGTGTGAACATGTAGTGTACATCCTAGTCAAAACAGTGAAGCACGTGTTTGGGGGATGGTTGGTGATGTAAGAGACCATCCTTTTCAGCTACAGCTGGGGGAGAATTTGTCCTTTAGGGGTGGGTAGTCTTACCTGTATGAGAAAAAATAAACTGCATAGTAAAGGATGCATTGTTTTGTAAATGTAATTGCCTAAACTAATCAATTTGTGGAGTGTTTTTCAGCTTCCATATCCAGGACTAAGAAATTACAGGATATGTGTTCAGGAACTGGTAACAAATGAACAGAAAAAAATGGTAAAATAATTCCTTGTTGTCCTATTTGGTCTGGTTAGAATATTTTAACAAGTTAGCATTTTAAACAAAGTAAGTGTATGGGCTCAGATTGAGATTTATATTCTTTTAGAGGCCATCTATATAACTGATTTTAATATTTCCATCCTATGAATATACGTGTCCGGAGAAGGGGGAGCATACCCAATAGTTGTTGTGCAGTTCTATCCTGTATTTGAAATCCTGTATTACTTATAAGTAGCCTTTTGTAACTTATTAGTAATAGTTTATATATATTGCTCTGGGAAAGGGATATGCAAAATCTCTGAGAGACCAGGAAATATATAAAATAAGGACGTATTACACTAGTGGTAGGGTGGCCTATCATGACCATGGAGACCCTTGGTGACTAGTTTTCATTGAATATTGCCTGGGAAGGGGATAAGCTATTTAATAGAAATTCCTGAGAGACCAGGAAATATACAATAAGTGATACGTGAGTGTACTGGTTAAATTGCAGACATATTGGCCCATAACCTTTAATCGAGCCGGAAAAGAGGTTGCTGTATGTTTGCAACTCTATAATTTTCCGGGGGCGGTCACCCCCATGCGGAAAGCCACTGCCACCACAGGGTGGATAGTTGTGCAGGCCCTTAGCCGCGAGGTGCAGACATGTCCGTGGAAAGGCTAAAAATTAATAGGGAGTCACTCATAGCTGTCAGAAGTGTTGCACTTTGAGACATATTGACCTATAGTCTTTCATCAGAGGCGGAAGAGGTGTTGTGGTTCACTCCTCTATAATTTATCCAAAGGGTGGAGAGTTATTAAACATGTTTAAGTTGGCTAGAAATTTGTTTTGTGTACTCCTGAATTGCAAGGAAGATGCAGAAAGCAGCTATTAGCTGATTGTTTATTTTAAGAGCCAAGTAGAAAATTAAGAAAGTTACCTTGTTGAACAAATTGTTTATAAAATTAAAAGTTTAAGAAATGTATTTAATCCTGATCTGTTTTCTTACCTTTTTCAGATATAGCAGAAACCAGGGGTGGCCATTGAATCACAGATAGAATACCAGATGGAGACCAGTGTTTAAATGTTGACCTATGATATTGAATGTGTTTTATTTTATTGTGTCTATTTAACATGTCTATGCTATGATTTTGTGCATACTATTCTCTTATTTTTAATGATTGTATTGCAATTGAAAACTTGATGTATTGTTGTTGCATGTATGTATGTATGTATGTATGTATGCTTGCCTGGGAAAGGGGGAATTGACCCATAGGGACCAGGGGGTATTTGTGTAAACAGAACTGGGGTGGGAGGGCTCCAACGAGGGAACCCCATTGTCCAGTAGGTGCTTGATTTGTGTCTCTGTAAAGTGCATGAGTGGAAGGAAGAGTGATAAGAGGGATAAGAGAAAGTACGCATTTAGGGTTATCTATACATGTTTAAATAGAAGGGTGGTAAATTGGAATTTATTTTGTTTTGGTGGGTGTTTAGGTTAAATTGGTTAAATACGACAGTGATATTGTGTTTATCTGTGAATCAGGAGTGCGCTGGATATGAAGAGAGAATTCTCAGGAGGTGTGTAGGTATTTACTTAACGCCATAGGGTAAATATAGTTAAGACACCACAGTCAAATAATACTGGTGATAATTGGCACAAAGTCATCTGCCATTAGCTCCAGTGACTGTCCGTCTGTGACATAATTCACGGGTGTTATAGGTTTGTCGTGTCTAATGCTATATTAAGCTCCAAAACACATCCTCACATGAACACAATATCATTGGTTAATCTAATAAAACATGGTTTGAGTTGTTCATTATTATAAGGGTGGGTATGTGCCTACTTCCCAACTGGTAATGCATGTGCTCAATGGTGAACATTTATATAAGCAATAAAATATTAATGGGTAATAATTAATGGGTAAATGGGTATCATTCTTCAAAAGGTGGGTTTTGTTGTAGGGCAGGTAGTGTTAAAATGGGGAAGATTCACAATTTACTGGTTTTATAAATGCTTGTTTTATGACATAAGTCAAAGGGTGGTTTGTAATGGTATTTATTAATTAATGACTTTACATCATAAAGAAAGCATATTTAGTGTAATGCTTTGGGGGCACCACTAGGGGGAGTGTGTAGGAAGACATGTGCTTCTGGCAGTGACATCACAGGCCAGCCTACTTACACTGAATAAAAACCAGATGTAGGAGAAGCTCTTTCTCTTTTTGCCTGTACCTGACTGATCATGTAGTACCAGCTCTGACTTAGCCCCAGCCCTTTGGCTGGGGCCTTGTAAGTAATATGAATCCATTGTAACATTTAGCAATTGTAATAGCCTTTTGTATAATATTTAGCAACCAATAGCGTTTTGTGTAGTATTGTATTGTATAATTATTGTGGTAAATTGACATTCCGCTAGCATCTGTTTATTTATTATAGTTATATTAATATTACAAAGTTTTGTGTATTTTCTATCCACATATTCGACCATAATACCATGAATCATAAAAATATTAATGTTGTTCCGTATTGCTTAATTATTATGTATTAAGAGATTAATATTCATATTTAGGTCACGATCACAACACCGCCAATTTCCCTGACCACAAATGGGAAGACGGAGCCTGGAGTTGTGGGAGGGCATGATCCGGCCTATATAAACATAAACTTACCTCCAGACCAGGCCGACGTCGATTGGTCACCCCACCCACCACTCCACATATTCACAAATTCTACCTGGGCGGGCCCTCTTTATTTACAGGCCTGCCCGTACATCCATTTCGGCACACCACAACCGAATTTAGTAAATATCATGATCAACACTTACTCGGTCAATTTCCCTGACCACAAATATATATATACACATACATACACACGTGTTATATATATGTGTGTGCATATATATGTAACGGGGTTTTGGGGGTGCCCCCTAGTGTCTTTGGGGTCCCCAAACCTAGTTAACTCACTATGCCTGACAGGCGGATCCTGAGCCTCCGCTATCTGGGAGCTGGGGTACATGTCTGCGGCAGTGCCTCCACCCAGTGGAGCATCCGGGGTAGGGATGTGGGGTCCCACTGGGAACATACTTGGTGCAATGAGACTGACACAGTCTAACTGGGACTAACTTTATATGGTAAGTAGCAATTGAACCAACATACATAGGAAAATACAATAGAGTAACACAGATAACAATGCAAATGGGGATTTTCCTCACTCACCCACCAGCACACCTGCGCCCCACCCCCTTATCTTCGCCCTAGCGGCCGTTGGTGCACATAGGAGAGTTGGGGCCCTTATAAGTCCTGCTTCACAGGGTCACTGAAGCAGCCTCAGATGTGTAATGTCCGTCACGGGACCTCAGAGTCTTTACTGTGAGTGAGGAGACAGGTGCCCTGTGGCGATACAGGGAGAGGCTTGGCTTACCCTCACAACACGATTAACCAGTCAGTCAGCAGCAGTCTCCTCTCACTGGATTCGCCAGACGTCTGGACTCAGTGCTTGTCTTCTTTCCTTTCCTGCAGGTCCCTCTCTCAGCTGGTGTGATCTTGGGTGAAACAAGTTCTCTCAGCCAGGTCCTATCTCTGTGCTACAGTCTCTCACATGTCCTTTCTCTGGCTCAGCATGTGGTCACTCCTAGAATCCTCCTCCCTCAGAGCTGTGCAGGAAGTCCTGACAGGCCCTGCGATGATGCCACACTCCTCTCTTGATTTCAGCCAGTCATGTGATCAAAGCTCAATGTTTTATTAACAGCATACTGAGTCCATGTGCCATCTACTGGGCATTTCAGATAATGCAGCCTGTGTAACTTCACGGGCTACATGCTCCCCCTTGAAAATACTTGCCTTCCACTGGCAAGTCCTAGCCAGGGAGCTTAACAAAAATTCAACAGAAAAAGGTTTAGCATACCTACAGTACAGTTCGCACAGTAACATCCTAGCTAGCTAGTTATTTAGGGTAAACAGTCACTAACATTTACCACTTCAGCTAGTGCATATAGGAAAGTGGCCATTTTAAATGCTGCTTGTGTCAGCAGGGCATAACTGGGCTCTGCTATATTATCATAAACTAGGGCCCTAGGGGGTTGCCGCACTCTGGTGCTGTGTCTCAGTTCTCGCTGGGGGAGAGGATCTTGGGACATCAACTGTGGAACTTCGACTCCTGCCCTCGAAGTAGAGTTTTTAAGGGAAGTTCCAGGCACAAAACAGGGACTTTCTGGATTCAACCTTGGAGAACTTTGTGACCCAGGAGAGGTTCCGGGACTTTGTGAAACCACAGGAGTTAAAGGAGGCAATTGTTGTGTTTCTTCAGCGGGTGATGACCACCACTGATCCTCTGCACTGGGAGTTCCCGGGGTCTCCTCTGCCCCATTTCCAGGACTCTCTGCTGGGGTTTCCTCCAGTTCTTCACTACTCTCTTCCTCTTCATCAGTATACACAACTGGAAGCAGATGGTTTCTATGCCAAGCCTTTATTCGGCCCTCCGGGCCCCGAATGTTGTACACTGGCAGTCCTTCCAGTTTGGACACAACCTCAAACAGGGTATCTTTCCATCTGTCAGCCAGTTTGTGTTTTCCAGGCACATCTAGATTCCGGAGAAGAACTTTATCCCCTGCTTGAATCTCCCGATATCTCACCTTAGCATCATATCTTCTTTTGTTCCGTTTTTCCATTTTTGCTGCAGCTTGGGTGGCCAACTCGTAGGCCCGACGAAGGTTTTGTTTGAGGTTCCTCACATATTGAAAGTGTGAAGTTGAATCTGTTCCATCAGGAGACACTCCCAACCGGACATCTATCGGCAATCGAGCTTCTCTTCCGAACATTAAGAAATAGGGTGAGAACCCTGTAGATTCATGCCTTGTACAGTTGTATGCGTGGACCATGGTTTCCACATGTTTACTCCAAGACCGCTTCTCGATTTGCTTGAGAGTCCCTAGCATATCTAGGAGGGTCCTATTGAAACGTTCTGGCTGTGCATCACCCTCCGGATGATAAGGTGTGGTTCTGGACTTCTGCACCTGCAACATGCCTAACAGCTCCTTTATCAACTTACTCTCAAAGTCTCTACCTTGATCAGAGTGTAGCCGATTGGGTAGTCCATAGTGAATAAAATACTTCTGCCAAAGGACTTTGGCTACAGTCACAGCCTTTTGGTCTTTAGTGGGGAAAGCTTGAGCATATCTGGTGAAGTGGTCCGTTACCACCAGCACATTTCCAATTCCCGCTGTATCGTCCTCAATGCAGAGATAGTCCATGCACACAAGATCCATGGGTCCCGTACTTTTCAGATGACCCATAGGGGCAGCTCTCACAGGCAGGGTCTTCCTCTGGATACACCTCCTGCATGTCTTTACATGTTGCTCGACATGTTCCCTCATGCGAGGCCAATAGAACCGATCTTGTACTAGGCCAAAGGTCTTGTCCACCCCGAGATGCCAATGTTGATCGTGGAGAGCTCTCAGGACCATGCCACGGTATCGGTGCGGTAGTACCAATTGTTTTCTGTCAGGGTGATCATGATACTTCACGACCCTATAGAGTACTCCATCTTCGAGATGTAGTCGGCTCCATTCTCTTCAGTATAATTCTCTTTGATTCACAGGTAGCGAAGTCAGCAATTTAGGATTCTTAGTCTTTATTGCTCTGATAACTATCCCAATATACCAGTCCTGCGCTTGAGCCTTCCTCTTTTCTTCTGTGGTTATACTGGACCACTGTTGAAGCATGACTGGAGCATGGAACACCTCAGGTACAGCTTCGGGAGAGTGGCTAATGGAGTCTATCCCTCTTAGCTCGGCAAATTCTTCTTGACTCTCGGCCACCACATACATCTGACAAAAGGCTCCTACCCCCGGCCCAGGGATCTCTTCCCACTCCTCTTCTTCTTGGTGAGGGGGGAGTCTAGGTCTGCGGGACAGGGCATCTGCGCTGACATTCTTGGGCCCAGGCTTGTACTTCAGGCTGAAACTGTAGTTTGACAAGGCAGCCAACCACCTATGTCCTGTAGCATCCAGCTTAGCTGTAGTCTGGATGTAGGTAAGTGGATTGTTGTCAGTCCTTACTTCGAATGTTGCCCCATACAAATAGTCATGCAGCTTATCCACGATGGCCCACTTGAGTGCCAGAAATTCCAATTTATGGACTGGATAGTTCTTCTCTGCACCTGTAAGACTCCTACTTATGTAAGCCACCGGCCTCAATCCTGCTGGATAACTTTGGTGCAGTACACCCCCTAGGCCTTCCATACTGGCATCCACATGGAGGATATATGGTTTCTCAGGGTCTGCATAGGCTAAGACAGGAGCTTCTGTAAGTCTCTTCTTCAGCGTCAGAAAGGCATCTTCACATCCTGAAGTCCATTTCTCTCCAAAGGGGTCTTTAGGATATGGTGCCTTAACACCCTTTACGTCAGAGATAATCTTCAGCAGGTCATGTAACTCTCGAGCAATCTTTGAGTAGTCTTTCACAAACCTTCGGTAGTAACCACAGAATCCGAGAAAGGACCGCAACTCACCGATGTTATTTGGTCTTGGCCAATTCAGCACTGCTTCAATTTTAGCAGGATCTGTGGCTACTCCTTCAGCGGAGACTATGTGCCCCACATAAGTGACAGAGTTCTGGGCAAATCGGCATTTGTCCACTGATAGCTTCAGGCCTTCAGCTTGAAGTCGATCCAACACCTTTAGCAATCTTTGTTCATGCTCCTCTGGTGTCTTCCCGAAAACAATTAGGTCATCTAGATACACTAGACACTCTTTGGGATTCATATCCCCCACAGTTTTCTCCATCAGCCTCTGAAAAGTAGCAGGAGCTCCTGTGACTCCCTGTGGCATTCTGGTAAACTGGAAGAACCCCAAAGGGCAGATGAAAGCTGTCTTTTCCTGATCTTCCTTCTTCATGGGTACCTGATAATATCCAGACCTCAAGTCAAGCACACTGAACCACTGGCTGCCAGATAGGGCGTTCAGAAGATCTTCTATCCGGGGCAAGTCCTCTTGTTCAGAGTACGGTAGTCCACACATAGCCGAACTGAACCATTCTTTTTCCTCACTACCACAATAGGTGAGGCATAGGGGCTCCGGGACTCTGTGATGATGCCTGCTCCTTCCATCTGCTGGAGTATGTCCCGGACATCTTCCACATCTCGAGGGGGTATTCTTCTTGACCTTTCTCTGAAAGGAGTAGGATCAGCAAGTCTTATAGCATGGGTGGCACTCTTAGAACACCCCACGTCCATCTCTGCTCTGGAGAACACTCCCTCTCGGGTGGCCAGTTTTGAACGAAGGCTGTCTTTCCACTGCTGTGGTAGGGGAGAATCTTCTAGATCAAAATCTAAAGGTGCTTTCACATGATCCGTCTGTTCTGCACTCACAGACATGATGGACGAAACTTGATCTAAAAGGTGTATTACACCAATCTTCTGATGACGATCAATCCGGATTTCCGTGGGGGTTAAATTCTGTACCATCACAGGAAAACTCCGACACCACCTTTTTCGCCAATCTTTTATCTCAGGTATGAGAGTCCACCCCTTCTTCTGATCCTCTTCAGGCAGAGACTCAATAAGGTATTGTCCAGTTCCCCCCAACATTTCATGGTGCATTGAGGCTATGGCTCGTAAGGTTTTGGTCTCACCAGGCTTCACAAATGCAGGTTCTGTTCCTGAATAGTGGCACAACCCTGGTTTTGTTGCAAGGGCTAGTCGTCGACACTCTTTTCCTAGGACAGGGCTGACCTCCATCAGTCGGTCTAAGGAGACATCTCCCACTTCTGTCAGATAGGCCCTGAATACATCCTGTACCATCTTTGCATTAGTACCCAATATTATTGGGGCACACACTTTCTTGGCTGCAGGGCATATCAAAGCTTCCAGCTCCATAGGACATATCATCCCGGTATTTAACTGGGGAATAGTTATGGTCACTTTTATGCATCCCTCCACAGGTTGAGCTTGAGACCCAACGCCCCATAGCTGAAACTCTCCTGCAGGTTCCATAGGAATGTGTTTCAAATGACGTTCATAGAAGTCTCTGTAGATAATGGTGACTTGAGAACCTGTATCTAGCAATGCTGAAGCATGAATTCCTTCCACTTGCACGTGTATCAAAGATTTAGGCCCAATCTTGGCCCCTACAGATAGACTATATGTAGGCCGGGTCTTCCTTCGCTTGTAAGACCTGGTCATTTGAGTCTCCCCGAGCTCGGTTGCCAGCACCCCCACATCCACCTCCATGGAATCCGCAGGGCACTCCCGCTGAAAATGCCCTGACTTTCCACATTTAAAGCAGTTCCCTCGGCGGGGTGAATCCTCAGGAAACAGCTTTTTCTGAGTCTTCCTGTGTTGCCCCCCACTTCCAGGGGGAAGATCTGCTCTCTCTGGTGGTGATTTGCATAAAAGCTCCAATTCAGCCACCTTCTTCCTAAGAGCTGACAGTTCTGTATTCTCTTTCTCCTTCTGTAGGGGTGGACACATCTGGTCTTCCAATCTCCTGGCTGTATTTATTAATGTGGAATAAGGCAGAACTTTATCATCCAACTTGGCTCTCAGCAGAATCATAACTGGATTACTGGTCAAACCACCTCTCTGAATTTGCTTAGATAGCCGAGCATCCAACTCAGAGGCAGTGACTGCTGCTTTATGGAATAACTTTCCAAGCGATAGCTGTAACCGGTTGATATAGTCAGTGGCTTTTTCGTGCTCCTTCTGCTTAGTGGCTAGGAACTTAACCAACAGATCATCCAAATCTTCTGATTTCCCATAAGCATCCTGTAAAACTTGTAGATAGTCGTGCGCAGTAGCTTGCCCATTTACTCCCTTGTACAGTCTTATCATGTCTGTAGCGGGAAAACGAAGACTCTCCACCAACCGCTGTTTCTTTATGGTATCCGTACAAGACCATTCCTCCAACAACTGCATAGCATTATCCTTCCAGACCTCAAAAGGCTCTTCTCCTGCAGGAGCAGGCTGATTCCCAGAAAACACCTTTAGTTTGCGGTAACTATGGGTGTGGTTTGCCGTCACTATGGCTTCTGAGAGTTTCTGTAGTATGTCCGATACATCACTACCTCCTGTAGGCAGGGTGTGTACTTCAGGGTTGTCTGGTTTCAGTAATGCTGTAGATGGATGAGATTCTGCTTTAGGAGTAATCATCCCCTGTCCTCTAGGAGGATGGGCAGCTTGTTTAGGAATGGCTCCGGCCTTTCCGGAGATGGGGGTCAGGAGCTTAGAATAATTTTCTGTGACATAATCTTTCCGTTCTAATTTAAAGGGTTGTTGCAGTGAGACCCTTTCTTTCTTATCAAGGAGAGCGTACACTAAGGAGCATCCTCCATCCGGGGCTCCATGTAAATGAATGTTGGTAGGCATCTCATGGTCTCCCAAGCCCGTATGACAATATATTAACATGTAAGTTTGGCCTTCAGAATCCTGCAGGATATCTCTGATGGTCGCCATTTCTATTCCCAGTCGAATTTCTATACACAAGATGACGTGATTCATCTCACAGCAGGATGGGACTTTGCATAACATCACAGCTTGCTGTAATGGTACATTTCTTTGCTGGGCCCACTGTTTCACAAAGGAGGGAGTGGCCTGAGGACTTAACCTATTCTCACTGGTTGTACCCCAATACATCTCAGCAGTGCCTCCATCTGTAACGGGGTTTTGGGGGTGCCCCCTAGTGTCTTTGGGGTCCCCAAACCTAGTTAACTCACTATGCCTGACAGGCGGATCCTGAGCCTCCGCTATCTGGGAGCTGGGGTACATGTCTGCGGCAGTGCCTCCACCCAGTGGAGCATCCGGGGTAGGGATGTGGGGTCCCACTGGGAACATACTTGGTGCAATGAGACTGACACAGTCTAACTGGGACTAACTTTATATGGTAAGTAGCAATTGAACCAACATACATAGGAAAATACAATAGAGTAACACAGATAACAATGCAAATGGGGATTTTCCTCACTCACCCACCAGCACACCTGCGCCCCACCCCCTTATCTTCGCCCTAGCGGCCGTTGGTGCACATAGGAGAGTTGGGGCCCTTATAAGTCCTGCTTCACAGGGTCACTGAAGCAGCCTCAGATGTGTAATGTCCGTCACGGGACCTCAGAGTCTTTACTGTGAGTGAGGAGACAGGTGCCCTGTGGCGATACAGGGAGAGGCTTGGCTTACCCTCACAACACGATTAACCAGTCAGTCAGCAGCAGTCTCCTCTCACTGGATTCGCCAGACGTCTGGACTCAGTGCTTGTCTTCTTTCCTTTCCTGCAGGTCCCTCTCTCTCAGCTGGTGTGATCTTGGGTGAAACAAGTTCTCTCAGCCAGGTCCTATCTCTGTGCTACAGTCTCTCACATGTCCTTTCTCTGGCTCAGCATGTGGTCACTCCTAGAATCCTCCTCCCTCAGAGCTGTGCAGGAAGTCCTGACAGGCCCTGCGATGATGCCACACTCCTCTCTTGATTTCAGCCAGTCATGTGATCAAAGCTCAATGTTTTATTAACAGCATACTGAGTCCATGTGCCATCTACTGGGCATTTCAGATAATGCAGCCTGTGTAACTTCACGGGCTACATATATATAGATAGATAGATATATATATGAGTGTGTATGTATGTGTATATATATATATATATATATATATATATATATATATATATATATATATATATACACACACACACACACACATATTGTGACTAATTGGCTACTATAAAAGACTGGAAATACCCCATTTTGAATACCCTGGGTTGTCTACATTTGAAAATGGTATGCCATGATGGGCTTATTTCACATTCCTGGGCTAACATATGGTCTCAAAATGCAACACAGACCCAGCAAACCAATCTGGCAACCTGAATTGGCAAGCCCTATATTGACCCTGTAACTTTCCAAAACACCATAAAACCTGTACATAGGGGGTGTTGTTATACTCGGGAGACTTCGCTGAACACAAATATGAGTGTTATGAATCAGTAAAACCTATCACGATGATGAAATCACCAGTAAAAGTGCAGTTTTTGTGTAAAAGAAAATGCAAAAACTAATATGAACGCTAACTTTGGCAAGTGTTTGTGGCTAAGTTGCTACTACAAAAGACTGGACATACCCCATTTTGAATACCGTGGGTTGTCTACTTTTACAAATTGTATGCCATGATGGGGTTAATTTTCATTCCTGGGCTGCTATATGGTCTCAAAGGCAACATAGACCCAGCAAACCAACCTGGCAAATTTCAGTGTGCAAACATGGAAAAGGGGAAAGCCCTGTTGTACCTGGGAGATGTTGCTGAACACATAGTGGGGTGTCCTTTGGCAGTAATACATAACAGGAACTGAGAATCCATGCCTAATGTACAATGTGTGTGAAAAATAACACAACAAAATGACTACCCAAAAGGTTGACAAAGACTGGTGGTAGAATTAGTGCATGGAAAGTGTTAAAATACCACCATTTGAAATATTATAGGGTGTTTACTTTTTAAAAATATATGGTTTGATGAGAGTAATTTACATTGGCCGACTTCAAAAATGTCCCAAATAGGTGCATGATGACCAGCTGTGACCAGCTGTGAAAATTCCAAGTTGGAAAACTGGAATCCGCACCCTCCAAATAAGGTCTTTTAGCCCCAGAGAACCCGACACACTTATACATGGGGGTATTGCTGTACTCAGGAGATGTTTCTCAAAACATATTGGGGTGTTCTTTGGCAGTAACCCTTAAAGTTCTCCGTACATATATTCTTAAATTGCTACGTGTGTCAAAAAAAATCATCAATTATTATTCTTTTTTTTTAATTTGGCATAGATTGGTGGTAAAATGTTTGCATGAAAAGAGTAAAAATACCCCAAGTTTAATACCTTAGGTTGTCTTCTTTTAAATATATATATATATACATGTGAAGGGTTATTCAGGGATTCCTGACAGATATCAGTGTTACAATGTAACTTGCATTAATTTTGAAAAAAGTGGTTTGGAAATAGCAAAGTGCTACTTGTACTCAGGGCCGGATTAACATAGGGGCTAATGGAGCTGCAGCTCCAGGCCCAGGCCCATGGAATAGGCCCATTAATTAATTAAAAAAAAAAAAAAAAAATTACACTACTCTTAGGGATTCTACCTGGCTTTTATTTTATTGGCACAGCCAGTATTTGAGGCTGCCTGGCTGGTGCCAATATTGCAGTGATACTGGCAATACAAATGCTGGTATTTTTATCAGTATAAACAAGAGATTGCTCTGCAATACCAGCACTGGCCAGTAGGGGTCGCTGTGTGTGTGGAGACAGGCAGGGATAGGAAGTTCCAGCATATCCCTCCCTGCCTATCTATACTCACTGATCTGCAGGGGTGCAGCTACAGAGAGTCCAGACAGCAACTCCCACCCTGCAGAGACGGCCTCAGCTCAGGGAAGTAAGGGATGGAGGGAAAGGCTGCAAGGAGACATACACTGAGACACTAAGGGACATTGGGAGACATTATGGCAGACACTGAGACACTAAGGGACACTGGGAGACATGGGGCATTGAGACACTGATAAATAGGAATACTGAGACCTGGAGTAATCGACACATGGGGGCACTGAGTCATGAGGGCACTACTAGACATGGGGGCACTGGGAGGAATCCATCTATACAGCAGAATCAAACTAAGTAGTTTTTTGGTGATTTTACAGCATTTTCTCTTATGTCACTCCTTGTGATTTACATCATGTGATGTCACCCATACATATTTAATTATGCAAATTAGTAAGGCCGGTATGTTTTTCCAAGAAAGGTGGCAACCCTAACTACTTTTCACATACTCTTACTTAAATGAAAATTTAAGAGGGATGTATGGGAACAAAACTTGTGTGGACTGGCTGACAATGAATATAGTTAAAGGGACACTATAGTCACCAGAACAACTACAGCTTTTTTAATTTGTTCTGGTGAGTAGAATCATTACCGTCAGGCTTTTTGCTGTAAACACTGCTTTTCAGAGAAAATGCAGTGCTTACATTACAGCCTAGTGATAACTTCACTGGCCACTCCTCAGATGGCTGTTAGAGATCCTTCCTGGGTCATGGTTGCCTAAAATGCATCCAAACATTCAGTGTCTACTCCCTCTGCATGCAGACACTGAACTTTCCTCATAGAGATTCATTAATTAACTTCATCTATATAAGGAGATGCTGATTGGCAAGGGCTGTGTTTGAATCATGCTGGCTCTGACCCTGATCTGCCTCTTTGTCAGTCTCAGCCAATCCTATGGGGAAGCACTGTGATTAGATCAGGCCACCACTTCTAATGATGTCAGCAGACTGCTTGTTTTTATGAGTCTAACAGCATGCAGAGTTACAGCTTTAGGCTTGAATATAGTAAGATTTTGCTATATTTATGGAGGCATGAGGGGCCCAGGGGGGCTAGATGGTGGTGTTAACACTATAGGGTCATGAATTCATGTTTGTGTTCCTGACCCTATAGTGATCCTTTAAGGTAATGCTGACTTTGCTCTCTCTAACACTGTGGCATGTTCCCTTTCTTCTACACTCACTACATACAGCTTTTCTCTGTCCCAGACCATATACCAGGAGCTTCTGCCTGCTAGTAAGAAGGTAAGGAGACAAGTGGACCAGCGAGTGCTAGGGGACAGTCCTTAGAAAGCGTTGAGTGAGCGCATCATTAGATGCATTTATGCCAAGCTCAGGGTGCTGTCTGCATAGTATGCCCTTAGTTGGCCAGCTGCATGATTGGCAGGCAGCCTGACATGCATTCATGCCAGGCTGGCCTTCTAATTCTTTGGGCAGACATGTCCTCTTTTTGGGCATGTTCTCCCCTTTTGGCAGGTTACGTGATTTGTGTCAGTGGCACACCCTTTTACCATGCCCATTGACTTCCTGCTTGACTGGACACTGCTGTTAGGGGTTATGGATTTACTTGAAAGATGAAAACATAAATAAGAGAGAGATTAGCCTAGGGTATGTGTTTTCTTATAGCTGCTGTTTTCTTTCTCTCCAGCACCATCAGATACATGATGCTTGGGAGTGTTTTACTGTTTTTGGTCGATATGATTCTGTAATTAGGCCCGTCATAATTGTCAGCACCAGGCCCACTGGGCTCTTAATCTGGCCCTGCTTGTACTTATACATTGGGTATTTCTAAACTCAGGACAAAATTTTGAAACTATTTAGCATAGGTGTTTTTTGGCGGTTGTAGATGCGTAACAGATTTTGGGGGTCAAAGTTTGAAAAAATGTTTTGGTTTTTTTCATCACATTTTATAATTCTTTTTATAGTAAATTATATGATATGATGAAAATAATGGTATCTTTAGAAAGACCATTTAATGGCGAGAAAAACAGTATATAATATGTGTGGATACAGTAAATGAGTAAGAGGAAAATTACAGCTAAACACAAACACAGCAGAAATGTAAAAACAGCCCTGATCCCAAACGGTAAGAAAATTGAAAAGTGGTCTGGTCACTAAGGGGTTAAAGAACCACCACTATTTGCCTAGAAGAGAGGCCGTACCATAAGAAACTTAGTGGTAAATGCTGATAGCTTAACCCCAAACAAACAATGGTTCTTATCTAAACCGGTCTTTGGTACTTACCCTAGTCTCTTCTGTAATCACTGCAGCGGAATCATAAAGAATGAATTTTGTACACATCCCCAGAAAGGACAGCAGATTAAACTGAAAGGATTCTTTACTTGTCAATCTGACTTTGTGGTCTATCTTTTGAAGTGTCCGTGTGGCTTGGGAAAAACCATTTGTGCTTTTAAAGATCGTGTCTCTCAACACACAACCTCTATTGGTAATGCAAATGCAAACACTCTGGTCGCACGTCACTTTCGGGAGATGAGACACAATGTATCACAGCTCTGGTACCAGATTCTTGAGAGGGTTGAACTATCCCCTAGCGGTGGTGATAGAGAAAGGAGATTGTTGCAGAAGGAAGTTCGCTGGATGCATCTACTGGACACAGTGTCACCTCATGGTCTTAATGAGAAACTTGAGTGGCACTGGTTCCTCTAGATTATCCATATGATACCCACTGGAAGGTTAGTCTTTTTTGAATTATATCTTTTTGAATTATATCTTTATGCATACTAGTGTCTTGGTATGTCTGTTTTCTATGTGCTTATAAATATTGGTTTTGGATTAAACCTTCTCTTTATTCCTGCCAGATATTCCTCTCCTTATGGATGGGACCTCTAAGTCCTCCTTCTTATCCCCTCCTCTTTGCAGGGGTTTGAAGGACCTTGTAGATTTTTGTATATATTTTGTATTCATATTTACACTCTAAGACTTGGTTTGATGTAGGTGTTAGACTTGTGGAATAGAAGCTCTCATCTGGGTGTTCTTCTATGATGTGTCTGGTTGTGTAAAGTCCCTTGTAATTACCTCTGCTAGCAGCACTGCAGTTTAGACCATTTTTGGTACTTTATATTTATGTTTATTTATTTTGTAAATCATTTTTCCATTGTATTATTATTATTTTTTTATGTGTTTTATTTAGATGATTTATTAGCTCTCTGCCTACAGCAGTGTTCTTGAATACAGAGTTGTTTCATCCATTAAGCGATTTCAGCATCGTGGTATGTTTTTTGGCCCTGAGAGGCCTCAGTACCTAGCTTACTCAGTCTGTTTGCTACTAGTATGCAAGATGGCGGAGGGTTGTCGGGAGGGGCTGCTTTACTCAATTATGCAAGGGAGGTGTTGGGAATGATGGTCTGTGCTGTCTATTTGGGTCATCTATTTAATGGTGAGTGCTCTCTGTTTTTGTAAGACATGCATTGATAAAGGGATTAACCCGAAATGTGTGTACCTGATGTCCTTAAAAATAAATCTTTTTGTAGCACTTGGTGTGCACACTTGCAATTGTTTGTGCTGCCCTAATTTTTGCCTATTTTTGTGGATAACACAAAACTATGTTAGAAAATACAATCTGAATATGAAATAAGTTTTCTACAGAGGGGTTTGGATAAATTGGGGGCAGGCAAGTGGCAGATGAGATTCAATACAGATAAATGTAAAGTCATGCATTTTGGAATAA
>OW240916.1:315299032-315329929 GCA_933207985.1 Pelobates cultripes | reverse complement strand
AAATAAAAATAATACAAAATATACATATGTCCATATACAAAATTACATAAATAATTATATAAATATACACGTAGACTTAAAATATATAAACATGCATATATATTTAAATTCTACGTGCATAGTTATGTAATATTTTTACATAATTAAGTAATTTATTGATTGCAATTTGAGGGACCTGCCTGACAACCCAGGCCGAAAGTCCAGAGAATTGAATTTGCTAGCACTGTATTTTACCCTGTAACTTTCTATGACACCCTAAAACCTGTACATGGGGGGTACAGTTTTACTCGGGAGACTTCGCTAAACACAAATATTAGTGATTCAAAACAGTAAAACATATCACAGCGATGATATTGTCAGTGAAAGTGACTTTTTTTGCATTTTTAACACACAAACAGCACTTTTACTGATGATATAATTGTTGTGATAAGTTTTTCTGTTTTGAAACACTAATGTTTGTGTTCAGCAAGGTCTCCTGAGTATAACAGTACCCCCCATGTACATGTTTTATAGCCTTTTTGAAAGTTACCGGGTCAAATATATTGGTCAAATATATTTCCATTGAAAATTGCCAGGTTGGTTACGTTGCCTTTGAGAGCACATGGTAGCCCAAGAATGAGAATTACCCCCATGATGGCATACCATTTGCAAAAGAAGACAACCCAAGGTATTGCAAATGGGGTATGTCCAGTCTTTTTTAGTAGCCACTTTTTAGTAGCCACTAACTTTGGCCAATGTTTGTGACTAAGTGGCTACTAAAAAAGACTGGACATACCCCATATTGAATACCCTGGGTTGTCTACTTTAAAAAAAAAATATGTACATGTGGGGTGTTATTCAGAGATTTATGACAGATAATAGTGTTACAATGTCACTATTGATGAATTTTAAAAATGTATGTTTTGAAACCGCAATATCCTACTTGTACTTATAGCCCTATAAAAGCAAAAAAGCACGTAAACACTGGGTATTTTTAAACTCAGGACAAAATTTTGAATCTATTTAGCAGTTTTTTTCATTAGCTTTTGTAGATGTATTTTTTTCAGTTTTGCATCATTTTTTTAAAAAATTCAATTACATGAGATTATACAAATAATGGTATGTAAAGAAAGCCCTTTTTGTCCTGAAAAAAAACAATATATAATTTGTATGGGAACAGTAAATGAGAGAGCGGAAAATTACAGCTAAACACAAACACCACAAAAGTGTAAAAATATGCCATGGCTAAACAGCATCTGAGCTTCACTCCCTTCTAGCTGGGTACCTCTAGCTCTGAATCTGTTTGTATCCTAACTGCTCCACTCTCCCTGTCCACACATGGTCTTGTCTGTGAGCAGTGATGGAGACATAGATCATATTCCCTGTGTCTCCTTCTTGTGGAGACTAGTGTGGGTAGGGTGAGCAGAGCATCCAGACAGCAGTGGCAGCAGAGGCAAACATGGAGATCAACGAAACACATAACCTGTGTCACGCTGCAGGAGTGCTCTCCCTACAGACGGCTTGTGGTTGTAGTCCTTGCTGAAACAGTGGCTGACTGCCTGGCTTTCCCTCAACCAACCTCCGAGGCACAGGGGCATCCTTTTTTATTATGTATACATTTGCCTGTGTATGCTTGTCTGCCCCAATCTATACCTGTGTACCTGTCTGTGTGTGCCTGTATGTACCGATCTGTACTTAAAGGACCACTATAGTGCCAGGAAAACATACTCGTTTTCCTGGCACTATAGTGCCCTGAGGGTGCCCCCACCCTCAGGGACCCCCTCCCACCAGGCTCTGGGGAGAGGAAGGGGTTAAACACTCACCTTTCTCCAGCGCCGGGCAGGGAGCTCTCCTCCTCCTCTCCGCCTCCTCTCCGCCTCCTCTCCTCCTCTTCGGTTGAATGCGCATGCGTGGCAGGAGCTGCGCGCGCATTCAGCCTGTCTCATAGGAAAGCATTCATATTGCTTTCCTATGGACGCTGGCGTCTTCTCACTGTGATTTTCACAGTGAGAATCACGCAAGCGCCTCTAGCGGCTGTCAATGAGACAGCCACTAGAGGCTTTAGAGGCTGGATTAACCCATTTATAAACATAGCAGTTTCTCTGAAACTGCTATATTTATTAAAAAAAGGGTTAATCCTAGAGGGACCTGGCACCCAGACCACTTCATTAAGCTAAAGTGGTCTGGGTGCCTTGAGTGGTCCTTTAAGAGGATCTTTGTAAACTGTATCACAGAATAAATGTCACTACTGATAGTCTTGTACACAGGATAGATAATTTGGTATAAAATGTAATTGGATGTGTAAGTTTGAGACTACATCTGTAATCAGTTACCTTCATGCCTGGTCTCCAATCTCATTAAACCCGAGCAGGACTAACTATGCTACTGCGGGTAAATCTGACTTATTGTAATGTTTGATTTTTCCTCTGTGGGACACAGGGTGTGAGGTTTCTTTCGTCATTCTATTACGATTGTGACTTGGAGTAAGCCTCTCTATGGTGATATCTAGTGTAGCTTTAACTGATTCTTTGAAATCAAAATTTTTATTGATAAAGTGACCATCTAGCTGGAGATATTATTAAGTATTGCAGTGTTAAAGTGTTGTGATATATTTACATATCCATGAATTTGTATTACTGCATTACCTCCTCTGCTGGATATCTATTCCGTGTCTCTACTACATCTTTTTGTTTTTTTGTTATGAGTGTATGTAAGGATGGAATTATATGTTTATGTTTCTATGATGAGTTTTAGTGTTCTGTGATTATGAGCATTGACATCCGCTAGAGGCGCTTCCGCGCTTCTCACTGTGATTTTCACAGTGAGAAGATGCCAGCGTCCATAGGAAAGCATTGAGAATGCTTTCCTATGGACTTAATGCATGCGCGCGCGGCATTGTGAATGCTTTCCTATGAGACTGGCTGAATGCACGTGCGGCACCCTCAGGGCACTATGGTGCCAGGAAAACGAGTATGTTTTCCTGGCACTATAGTGGTCCTTTAAGATAGTTACTTGGATTTGTGCCCTAGTGTGTAGTTAGACATCTAGTGATTCCTATGAATATGTTTTATGACAAAGAAAAGACAATTTGCATGTCGCTAATGAAAAGCCTTTAGTATTTTCTAAACAGGTCAAGAGCTGTACAGCCGGCAAGAGAGAACCACCTATTGCATGCCACCACTTCTGGAATTATATGATTTCTCATCGCAAAGTGACCTTATACTGGAATCTGAGCAGTTGGCCAAGAACGTAACCTACCCTTGTGCAAGATTATCATAAGGGGAGTATTAGTTCTGCACAAGACTGTCTATTGTTTATAATTCTTAGTGCTGAACTGCTAATACTGGATATCATGATAATCCCATTAATTATCCCAATAGTTTTTGCAAATTCTGTGATTTTTATTTATCTAATTGCCTCTATAATTTGTGGCACAAAGAACAGATTACTTTACAGCTTTAATCTTTTGGGAGATTGATAATGATTTTATTATTCAGCCACAGATTTGTATACAGTGTCTAATAAGAGCAATCACTGTTGGGTCTTTGGTTATGTTCCAAATTCCATGAATGATTGATACACTTTCTGGAAGTGACGTAATCATTGGAATTGTTTAAAAAAATTAAATAAAAAAAAGGGGGTTGGGTGGTGAGTGATGAGCGGTGTTATCCACAATATGATGCCTTGGCCTGCAGAGCCAACAAAGGTTCATTTAGCGTACCCTATTGATCATGGGACAATGGTGTTTTCTAAATAGAGATCATAAAAATACTGGTGAAATACCGCGAGGCAACAATAATCTGTAAAAATAACATCCTTATACTTGTACTGTTTAATTAAAAGCATTTTGCTGGAAGACCTTATTTGAAGATATTTTAGCAAAATGATCCAAAACAAGTTAGAATTAAATAAAAATAAATTCAATTAACAAGGAGGGAGTGTGCTATTTAGGCAATATCGCCCTATCAATGTCCATTCATGAGCAAGTGCTAGAGTGTAGGCTTTTGTAGTAGGAAATTGTTAATAGGTGCAGAACCCAGCACTGATGGTTCTAGTAATTAAGGCCTAATTTGGTAATTTTTGATGAACGTTTAAGGTGATTTTAATGAATGTTTTGAGAAGAAATCATTTTGGAAGTTTATCCAAGAGTGTTGAATTATTTGGGATTATCAAGTCAAGGACTGATTCTGGGAACAGAGTTTTATTGGGAACTATCCCTATATCAATGTGTTGAATTATTTAAGGATTTAGTCTGTTAGTTAACTCTCTTAAGGAGGCATTTTATTTTAATAACAAATGAAGAATGAATAACAGAATCACATCATAACACAATTACACAATTCAATAATATCTGTATGCAACTTAAGTTATAAGATAGTTGCTTGATTTTAATGTATTATTACCATTATAATATGCATTATATTACCACCTGCCTAATCTTGTCTATTCAAGTAAGAAAGCACAACATTTTTTTGTTTTCTTTTTGCAGAGTTAGCCAGAGAAATAGGAAGTGTTAGCAGATCCAGGTACTGGTGAAGGATTGAGTAAAGGATGTGTGATTTTAATGTAAGCTGAGTACCTTGAGTCTAGATTCCATAAATTTTTCAAACTTGTAGGAATAATAAGGCTTACCTTTTCCACTTTCCCTTATTTTAAGTTGCATTACATCCTATGGTTAGTGGGGAGTTAACTAAAGGGAAGGGGCCACAGAAGGCACATGTAATGAGTGGCATAACACCCATTTTTGTTGGCCTTATATGACACCCAACACCTAACCCACGAACATATCATATGCATAGTGAGTTATTCTTATAGAATAAAAGAAGGGTACTGAAAGGGTTACAAATTAAATACGTGACTACTGTAAATGGACAGACAATATTAGAAATAACAATTGTTAAATGTCAGCTTAAAAGTCAAATCTGTTATAGACCATCAAAGAGATAACCTTTTAACCTCTGGTTACAGAAATACATATTGTTGGTTGCTGAATAAGCAATATCGTGTTTAGCTGATGTAATCTTGTCATGTTACTTTTGCTGTAACTTCTGTCTATAAATATGTTTGCCTGGCCCTTATTACACTGGTAGTAGCCCAATTTGAAACACGTTGTCTGCGTATCACTGAAAGGCTCTCTCCGAATGTTCGGTCCAAAAGTGAGGTGCACTGAACGCTTTGCCCAGCAGTGTAATATGACCCCGACAATATGTAAAAATACTTAACAGATGGTTCAACTTAACAATCCTAGACAGTAAGCACATTATTCTAGAAAGTCATGGGGAACAGAACATCGTACTTTGTCTAGTGTTCTACTACACACCTGACTATAATGACGTCAGAACTTTTAGCTAAAACTCTAGCCATGTAAGGACACATCTGAATAACCTCAAACCTCTTATTATGTATCCATATTCCAGACTTCTCATGGTACGAATGACAAACTACCATCTGCTCCTTTTAATCCATGTCTAATATGAATATGAACATGGAATATATTATATTCTACAGCAACATAAGCGGTTTTGAAGAAATGGTGACGTCTGTTGTATTTGGTCATACGTAGTGACAGGTCCATGTATTTGGTCAATTGCAACAAATTCATAAATGTAAGAATTATTGCTGTAGCCGGCACAGAACAGAAAATAAAAGATAAATAGTCCATCTAGATTGGTGTTTGCCTCAAACACATGAGGGAGGTCAGTTACAGTTCCTACTGCTACGCCTTCCCTCCACCTAGACCACCTCTAGGTTGGGTTGTCTTGGAAACGTGACATGAATGCAGTACATATAAATCTGATGAGATGCAAATGACTAATGTCATTACTAATTTTGAGTAAGACGCCATCTTCCATGCCGGACACCCCCCTCAGACAAAAGACTGTTACTTTAACAAGTCAGTAATTAGGATTTCTGTTAATTTGTCCTTTTTATATTTAACTGTTTTTGTGTAAAGGCATAGGGTATAATGTGGTCATTAAGTGGTGTGAAGTATTTACCAAGTAGTATTCATTAGCACTTACTATGTTTCATGGTTTTGTCAGATTTATCTAATTTGAAGGAAGAGTCACATATGTTACTTTTAGTATTATTGGGACGATGTACTATCCCTAATTACACAGGTTAAAAAAACAACTGGGGGTGGGGCCTGGCCAACATGGCTGCCCGACATGCAGAGGATGTGTTCCTCACACAAATTCTGTAAATTTTAATCTTGCAGTGGGATTATGCCCACTGAAACCATCCCAGTGCCTATATACCTATTCTTGACTATAGTCGAGATTCTTTGGTGAGTTTGGAGCACCGCTTAATTATTTGCAGTTCGACTTCACTCCTCGACCTACAAACCAATTGTGGGCCTTGGAAGGGAAAAGCCGCTATCTCCCAGCCTCCCTGTGGCAGTTGAAACAATTGCCCTCCCCCTCCCTTTTGGACTGGTGGGGGATATCCCAGTCCCCACTGGGGAATCTTACCTTCCAGAAAGACAGGTCTTGCAGCTTGATGACCTGGACACGGTGTGGTGTATATTTAATACCCTATGCTGGATCAACCAGGTGCAGAATGCTGGGTCTGGAGGAGATGTTTTGATGCAGAATTTGATGCGGTATGCCAGAAGTTCTGGAGCCAAATAAGCAGCCAACCTCATTCCTTTACCCTTTGAGACGCACCACAAGCTTCAGATATTGTACCAGCCCAACCTAGTTCTGGGCTGGGGGCCCACTAGGAGTCATAGCCCACCACCGTCCACTTTCCTGGAGGTCTCACTATATAACTGAGCTTCTGCGGATCTGCAATACCTCCACCCACCTGGAGTGAGTAGATCCCTGAGCAAAGGACATCAGCCTTTATCATGGCCTAGGCCAGAGGTGGAGGGAAGCCCTGGAGCAATGGTCCCAACGTATATGTACACTGGCTACCTCTACAGAGCTTGGGGAAGGCGAGCGATGATTCTAAACTCGGAATAGCGAACATGTGTTCATCCTGGCTTCCAAGTGGCATCAACAGACCATGTGTCTTGAATAGATTGCGTAAACTAGATGGTCAATTTCCTTTTAGCCTCTACTAAAACATTTCTAACCATAACGACCAATACTTTCATCACTGTTAAATACAAAACACTTATCTGTTGATTCTTGATTTGTTTTCTACTGCCTTTAATGCTGTGAATGTTGTAGAATTAAACAAAAAATAATAATGATAGTTTTTAATCTTAGCTCGGCCCATTAAAGCCTTTATATACTCAAAACACTCTTCTTATTTAAAAGTGCTTAGGAAACTCCTTATGATACATTGCTTACCATAATCCACAGAGCCAACTTTTTTCCTTATTCCTTCCTTTGACTCCAATTCTCCATATATATTTTTTGCTCTCTCACCTGATACTTGCTTGGTTGAGAACACACAATTTGGCCTATTTAGACAATTCCTCTCAAATATCGATAATTTCTATTGTATGCTGTTGTACAGACATTGAGTGGACACACAATTATCTCATGTAGGAAAATGAATATGTACCAATGTCCACACTTTTTGCTCTCTCTTGTTTATTTTCCCTATTCTTCTTTTAATTTTTTATTCTTTAAAAAAAAAAAACTTGATGGCATGCTTTGCTCCTAGCACAGGGGAGTACAGTACTCGATGTGTTTTACTGTATAGCATTGCACACATTTTACCTACATTATACTATTAAATGTTTACTACTGCATTATGTACTGTGTTACTTAAAATATTGTGTACCCACTACTCTTGAAGTCTTATTTTATTGCCTGCAGTTACAGCAAAAAAATAAAGAAAATCTACCTTGCTATTCTTTTTTACATTTGAATCAATTTTCTTTAGTAAATAGGGAAGAATAATTTACGATTGTAGATTTGAAAATCCCTGTTACAAAAGCCATACAACAAGCAGCTAATTGACAGCAGGACTAAGGCAGAAAGAGTTGCGCATTTCTGGGGCGACCACGTCTGGCCATGTGGATGTCACAGTGAGAACCGGGACAAGACCCTTCCCCTTTAAGAATGCCTTCCGGGCGTGAACTGGCTGCTCACCATTTACTTCCAGGTAAGGATTACCCTCTTCCTCTGAGAGGTTGATTACATTTTCTGGCAGGAGGTACATTTTCCCATAGGCATCCATGCCATGCCTTCTTCTCCCATAGGCCTTCTTCCAGATTAATGGGAAACACAACATGCTTTAGTAGTTCTCACAGGGGAGGCATTCGCAGCTTGCCATGCTTTTTTGAATACTTCGAGATCCTGACTGCACTGTGCCATTAGAGGCATACGTGCAGTCAGGTGACAAAACTTTCTTGGCAATGCATGAAGGGGGTTATGGTGCTTGCTTTAATAGAAATGTCTTCAGGAAGAGGTACGGACGTTTATGGAGCAGGAGGTGGAGATTCCTCAGGGGTACTGGCAACATCAAATGGACAGGGCTGGCAGCAACCTGGGCAGTTTCCAGGCTGTGTTGCCAGGATGACAGGATGGGTCTGTAAGGTACCCAATAGAATAACTTTTGGCCTCAGTGGACGATTTGGGCAGAGAGAGATTTGGGCACAATAGAAATTAAGGCAGCTGCTTCCCCTACGGTCTCTTTCCTCAGAAGACAACCTGGTGCGGATGACACCGATCTCCATAGGTGTCATGTGGTAACACTTCCGGGTTCGGCACTTCCGCGATGCGGAGCTGACCCCGCCCCCCTCTGACGCGGCTCTGACTGTACTTAAGCAGTCCGCGCCAGAGAGAGAAGGCGCTTGGTGATTGTGTGACCTACTTCTGCCATACTCGCCGGCTCCCGAGGCTCTGACAATGTGGACCGACTTCCTGGTATACACGCCGGCTCACAGACTCTGACAAGCCGTCCTAGCCTTTGAGCGAATGCATGGATGATACTGCATGCCATAGAGGATTACCGGAGAACTGATACTTGTTAATTATCAACTGGACTATAACTCGGAACTCTAGGAGGATAACTCACCTTAACCTTAAGTATACCTTTCAGCTATTGTCTGCTATCTCATTTATTGATGAACTATTTACTGCTTGCTTAAATCTTCTCTGCTTCAAGCTACTAATTATATGGAGGACAACTCCCATCAAGCTTAATCATTAGGAACTGTTTCTTGCTTTGCAAATACGTTGCTATCTGCTAAATATCATGATTGAAGATTATTCCTAGCAACCTAATGAATCTTATTTGATATATCTCTGAGGAAATACTTATTGATGAACTTTGTATTGTTTAATGACTTTCACTTATTCTTTTTGGATTATTGCCTAAATGCAATTCGTTAAGTTTAACAATTATTAAAACTTCATTTGATTCTCAAAGTGCCAGCAATCCTCTCTTTTCTTATTGATACTTTAAAGATTCTCCGCTTCTTCACTATTGTAATTAAGGAGTTCTACAAGCTGCAGTTGAGTTCCAATCCAAATAACCCAAGTAGCATAACAATAGGTTCCTCTTTGTCCATTGGAGTCTCCCTCGGGACCGGATCATTAAGAGGCAACAAGAAGGAATGGCGCTGGTACAGGGTCTCCATGTTTCTGGAAATCTGGGATCTTCTGGGACGTGGAGCAGGCTTTGTCAGTGGCCTTGCACTGTGAGTCCATTGCAGTCATGAAGGATTCCCAAGTGTCAAGGACAGGACTCTTAGCCTGCAACATCTGGTGAGCCCAATTTTTGATCCGTCCAGACAATAGGTTAATAGCCGCTCGGACCATGATGAAGTCTGTGGCATATGTCCGAGTCTTTAAGGAAAATAACACCTTGCAATCCACCTTGAAGGACTGGAAGGATGTGCAGCTACCATCAAATCTCTCAGGCATCACAACATATGGTTAAGAATAAGCAGGTTCCGGGGCTGGGCGTACTGTGCCTTTAAGAAATTTAACTTCTCGCTGCAGCTCCGAAACAGTCTGGGCCAGGCTGGACACTTGCTGGGTAAGCAGTTTGCACATCTCTGCGGACTCCATGATGGTCAGTTCCTTATGTCAGGGTCAGGGCCGTCTTTAATAACGAATGGACCCTGGGCAAGTGTTTGCTTGGGCCCCCTGTGCCCTGCCGCTCTCGCCCCTCACTCCCTGGTATGCAATCACGGCATCCATCCCAACGCAGTGGCGGTACTAAAGTAGAATGAATTTTATTGGGACCCCCAATTGCAAGGTTGGACTAAAGGTAGAACCCCATCTGTCGTGCAACTCCAACAATGCTTTGACAGCTGGGACTCTACCAATTTCCCATGCTTGCAGGGTTGTATTTAGCACTGAGCCATGTTAGTATGTTTGAATGTAAGCATGTGTTTGTATGGAGTATGTTTGTGTGAATGTGTTTGTATGTGGTACTGGAGTTTGAATGCAAGTGTGCATTTATGTGTAGTGTTTGTTTTTGAATGTAGGAGTGTGCTTGTATGTAGTGTTGACGTTTCAATGCAGGAGTGTGTTTTATATGTAGTGTTGAAGTTTGAATGGAGGGGTGTATTTGTATTTAAAGTTGCGGCTCAGATGCACAGGTACACACTCTGACGCACAAGCAGATACACAGATACATACACTGACTACATACAGATAAACAGGCACATACACTGACAGACACACTGACACAGGTACATATATTGACACACACACAGACACATACACTGGTAGACGTACTGACAGACATACTGACACAGGCACATATACAGACATACTGACACAGGCACATATACAGACATACTGACACACAGACACATATACCGACATACTGACACACACACACAGACACATACACTGATCAACATACTGACACACATACACTGACAGAAATACTGACAGATATACTGACACACATACACTGAGAAATACTGACACACACAGGCACATACACTGACACACACAGACTGATATACTGACACACACACACACAGACATACTGGCACACAGACAGATATACTGACACATGCATACACATGCACTAACAGACATACTGACGCACTGACAGACATACTGACACACACAGATATACACACACATATACTGACACACAGACAGACAGACATGCCACACACATACACACACACACACATACACTAACACACACATACACTAACACACAAACACACACACTAACACACATAAACACACACATACATACACTAACACACACATACATACACTAACACACAAACACATACACTAACACACAAACACATACACTAACACACATACACTAACACACACAAACACACACATACATACACTAACACACAAACACATACACTAACACACACTAACACACATACACTAACACACACAAACACTAATACACACATACACTAACACACAAACACATACACTAACACACACATACACATTTTTTTTTAAATGTAATCCCCCCAGCCTCCTTACCTTTTGGAATGCTGGGGGGATTCCCTGGGGTCCAGTGGTGTTGCTGGGCTCCTGGGCGGGTGGCCGGTCGGGCAGGCAGGCGGGCGCGCGAGGGAGCACTCAGTGCTTCCTCTTCAGCTCCCTCGCGCGCCGCGTAGGGATGCCGGCGCCGGAAGATGGCGTCATCTTCCGGCTCCGGCATCAGTGCGCGCGAGAGCTGAAGAGGAAGCAGTGAGTGCTCCCTCGTAGCGCCCGCCTGCCTGCCCGACCGGCCACCCGCCCGCCGGGGTCAGCGGGGCCCACGGGGCAGGTGCCTCGGGCCCCCCAAGAGAAACTGGACCCGGGGCAGCTGTCCCGTTTGCCCCGCGTTAAAGACGGCCCTGGTCAGGGTCTAACCTGAGGTGGGAGTCCAGTAGGCAGAGATGTGTGCTCACCCTTGCAGATAAACACAGACCAAGGTGACAAGATAAGAAGCCACCTGGGCTGTGAGTCTGTGCACGGGGGCTGTGCTGGATATAGCTCCAAGTCACAGTACAGGCAAGGACACAAGCTGGAGGATTGTTGAGGACAAGCCAAAGTCAGAGGATGCCAGAGGTCAGGATAAACAAGGGTAAGCCAAGGTCAGAGGATGCTAGGGGTCAGGAGCCGTCTAGAGAACACTGGATCAAGAACACAAATACAGGAATCAGAGTCAATGAACTGACAAAGTTCCCAGGGCGCGGCAGTGCTTATATACACAGCTAATTTGTGATCTGCTTCAGGTGGGCTAGATAGACATGAGCAGCCACGATTAAAGTCCAGCCCCCAGTGCTGGAGACAAGACGAGGATAAACATTAGGATGAAGCAAGAAGTTAAGTGTGGCCAAGAGTCAAGACAAAAGCACTAAGGCGGAAAGAGTCCACAGTTCAAATCCCCTGTTGGGCACTTCTAGGTTGACCCACTGGATGTCACGGTGAGAAATGTGACACATACCACTGTTTTTAGTTTTTCAAGATTCTTTTTCTTCCGGGAATTGTACCAGAAGCACCTTTAGAAGTGATATGATAGCATTATACAAATATATACAGGGTCAGAACAAAGAGAAACATAACAGACAGAGGGCAAAGATGGAGTTGCTGAGTTGCAGAATAAAGAAGTTTTCATTTCTATGCTTAATTTTTTTCGTACACATTACAAACAAATATTTATTAAATACATGGATAAAAAAAAAATGATATTAAAGGTTAGGGAAAGTGACGTTATCCCTTTCAGTCACAAATAGATTATATAATGGAAAGAAAGATGATTTCTGTAGGATATCAATCTGCTTGTGGTCTTTCCTTTCTGCTTCGTATACAAACTTTATTTGCACTGCTGAGCTAAACCGAAGATAATTATATCATCTCACCTGTTAATGGTAGTGTGTCAAACAGATAATACAAGAGCACAATAATGGTTCTGTTGGTTTTTCTAATCAATATTGTAAAAGCTATCATTATAATCAGGGATACCCTTTGTAAACAAAGTATTTGGAAACTGTATGGAGAGCCACGGTTACTCACGTTAATTTCCATATGTCTACTGTTTACAATGGTTATCATCACAAGAAAAGAAAAATAATTTCATGCAATCGCCGAATGTTGATATCATCTCCATAGCACTTGTAAATACTTGCGAGTAAAGGGTTTCCCTGAACAACATTACTGATTTCACTGATAGGAGAGACAACAGCCTCTTTGTTACTTGTGTGATCGTCTGCTGTCGAATTATTAGCATTCGTGGAAAGAATCCAAAGCATTGTGCAGAGCTGGGAAATATCATGCATTCCCGCCGCTGCTTTGAATATCTGTAGTGTTTTCCAACAGGTTAGTGCATTGAGTTATATTCCACCCAGAATGACAGTCTGTGAGGTGATCATAAATCAATCCATTATTTAATATACTGGAACTATTGAAGTGTGTTCCCTGAAATGTATAACTGACAAATGTAAGGCTAGACTAGCTAATCAGGAAGGACACCGGAGTTTAAGTTGAGGGAGTTGCCCTAATTGTAGCAACATATATTTTCTATATCTGAAAGTATAGAATTGCAAAAAAGTTAAGACTTAAATACATAAATACAATTAAGTTGACTATCGCAAAATCAAAACAAAGCAGTGTGGTTGTGTATCCTGCAGGCATTTCTATGCAAACACTGTATTTTTAGAGAAAAGTCAGTGTTTACATTAAAAGCCTAAGGACACCTCCAGTGGCCAATCCTTAGATGGCCACTGTAGGTGCTTCTTGTGGCAGTGCTGCTGACTTTCATCTTTTCCACGCACTGAACTTTCCTTAAAGAGATGCATTGATTCAATGCTAATTGTGTGTGTGTGTGTGTGTGGATGAAATGTCACTGTGTGTTTGTTGGTGTGTGTCTATGTGGGGCTGCTTGTGGTATTACATGTGAGAGGCTGCTTGTGGGGACTGTGTGTGTGTTTGTGGGTGGTCAGTATTACTTGTATAACTTGGAGGCTTATTCTGCAGTTCTGTGTATATCTAGTGTGCGGCTTCCTTGGGATTCAGTGGGGACCAGGTACAAGTTAAAGGCAGGAGCTGCGATAGTTGGTGGGGGTGCTGTACTCCAGTATGGATTCCTGTGCTGGAATGGTAAACTGAGGATTATCCCTCACAATCTTTTTGCACTAGCAGATATCTGAAGTCCCACCAAGCCTTGAGTGCCGTTCAGAGGCACTTCGAGTACCATGCTTGGCATACGTGCCGTAGGTTGCTGACCCCTGGTGTTGTATATTAAAACAATATTAATAAAATGTAAGCCAACTGGTCACACTCACATGCTGCTGAATCTATTAGTAGCAGGCTCAGACTTTTAGCGCATTTCAGCAAGATTAACCTCCAGATTACTGCTCCCAGATTCTGCTTCATCTCAAAGATCCTGGTCCAGACTTGTAAAGTTGTAAACTATTTATTGGGAATTTAACAGAGGTTAAAAATTAAAAAGCATATTGATTTCATCAGCATGCAGGTATAGCACAACGCGTTTCGACTGTTAGGTCAGTCTTTATCAAGTGCATAAAATATGTTTGTTCCAGTTTCACTTATATATCCCTTTTCGCGCCTTTTTCTTCTTTCCATCACGCGTGTTTTTCTTAAACTGTATTCTTCAACCGTCTGTATTGCGACGCTCATACGATCCATGCGTCCATGGCGGAGTCCATGGCGGAGTCAGCTCCATGTTTAGATTTGGAATATCTCTGAGTTTTGTCCTTAATGTCCTTAATTAATGTTCATTTAGTACATAAATCTATATAAGCTAATAAGGAACGCTAAAAACATAATGATGAGATACAGTATAAAAATGACATACATAGAAATTAAGTTTCGAACAGTTTTAGATTAAGAATATAAAGGAAATGTCAGGAATTAATAGGGAATCAATTATGTTGGAGAATTCTTAGAAATTAAATAAAATGAATATTATGTAAAACACTATATATATTATATAAAAAATATATATCATATAAGAGGGATAATTTCAAACTCTATATTTAATCCATTGGGGGTTATTCTAGGTCAAAAATCCATTCCATTTCCATTTTATTCAGATTAAAATCGACAAACCTGTGATGTTTTTCAGTTGAGTTTATTCTCTATGACACTAGAGGGCACAAGAAGCCTTCACAGGTGTGATAGAATAAAGAGATGAGTCAACAGCTGCCTAGATTCTTCTAATTCCACAATAGGTCGAATAGAATCTCATTTCACAACGTTACCTAAGGGTTTTCTCCACAGCTCAACATCAGAATTATTTAAAGGCTATGCTAGGCTGCAAAGCACTGTACACTATACTATTTTCATTTTCTGGTGTTTTGCTTCCGAATTCCAATCCTGTAATTGGATATGTTTCAATTTAAATAGTTTGTATTTTTAGAAGCAAACCAACGTTAACTCATCAGCCAGATCTGGATTGAATCTGTTAGAGGGATATTCCAACCGTCTGGACAACTTGTCTTAGATACAATCCATGCTGGGTCTGACCAATTCTAGTATTAAAGATATACTAGATATACGTTTCTTAACTGTGTGCAAAACTCAAAACACCAAGATCGTATTTAAACTTAGCTCACTATAGGGGTTAGTTGGTTCAATGAGTGTTAAAGTGCGATGAGGAGGAGCATGAAAGTAAAAAAATAAAGTGGCCTTCAGATATAAAACAAACCAAACATACATAGCGATACCAAAGCTTGGATTGGAGAATTGAAAATTTCGATGCAAATGAGAGAATTTATTAGGTTGATGGATGGGTGGAAGTATTACATATGCTTATTTAGTCATTGTTGTCTTTTTTTCTGATATTTTGTCCACTGATGATGTCTGTGCATATCAGACAAAAAGTGTAAGGATTTATTGTTTACATCTTTTTATTGTTTTACTGGACTCTGTGGATTTCAAGGACATGGAGGCCCATGGGACTGCTGTTTGAAAAATGTGAAACTCTGGCATCCAACCATGTGAGGTGTGAAACTGTCTCTGGGTCTAGCTTCTACGTGAACTAACTGGCTAACCTTCCATGTGCCTGTATTTCTTGTATGGTCACATAGATAGTGGATCCTTTTGGAATGCTCAGTGACTGTTAGCAGTCAGGACTCTTGTCTGCCACTGATTCATATTTCAAAATACATTAATTATAATAACAACGCAGAGATTAATAATCACGTGTACTCTTGTACATATTTAGAATGGTGAAAGCACGCCATACAAAAGGAGTCTAAATATGGCTAATGCAACTGTAATAGATATGTATAAGTTAAGGATGATTTTTGTTATGTATATATTTTCGTTTTGTTTCGAAAATCAAATGACATTAGTGTATATATATATATAATAAAAAAGAGAAATATGGGCTGCGTCAAAAAAACCTTATAACATTCAATAATAAAAATATGAGGGTAATTCAAATAAAAGAGTCTTAACTGGAATGATCTTACTCAGATCAGATAGTCTATAAAGTGCTTGGTCAGGAACAATGTCCTCGCTGTCGTTGCCTAGGCAGATCCACTCATATGAAAAGAAAAAAACAAATAGAGAACCAAATAGTGTAATATGTCCAATCTAATATAACAAAATGGAGGGGCGCGGCCTGGACGAGCATGGAGCAGGATGCATAGACACCGAGCTCCGCATCCCCGGCCGAAGAAAAACAGCAATATAATAGCATTGTAGCTCACCGACGGATAAAAATGGTCCGCAATAAGAAGCAGTCAATCCCAGGGACTGCTGCAGCGGTCTCCCCCCGCCGCTTCACAGGCCCGTTGGATGGGTATGTAGCTTCACAGCCCGACGTGAGAGACACGCGGCCCTCAGAAAAGATGGCGATAGAGACGGAGAACGTGGCTGACTCCTGAGCAGAGGGAGACCATGTGGGGGGCTAGCGCTGATAAGCGCTGAATTAACCCAAATCTCGGCCAGGATGTTCACTAAAACGGACACGGGCAGGATTGTGCAAGAACTCCGTGAGGCACTGCAGGAAGAACTGGCAGGCCTGCGCACTGACCTGACCACGCTGGAGGACAGAGTGGAGGAGGTTGAGGCCACTGCCCAGGATTGCTCACAGCAACATCAGGCTACAGCAATACAGGCATTACCCTCCCCCCCATGCAATTTTGGTGGGAACATTCTATTTGTTCTTTCAGTCTGAATTCTCTCATGAATATCCACATACGTTGCATATGTCACTTGTGTCCTTCCAGATTTCTGATTTGTACTCTCTGGCTTACCAGTCACTTTTGATACTAATTTCAGTAAACACGGTACGTTAAAAAAAATTGTGTGTTCCCAAACAAGGGCACAGGAGGGGGTACGGAACCACACATAAGTTATTCCAATAAGCACCAACCCAGCATAAAATTGTATTTCAAACTAGACATCGCATGGGGGCTAACATCAGCATAAAACCACTTGGTTAACACGGTAATGAATTCAAGAATATCTCTATATGATTTCATTCCTGTTAGAACTGCTATCAACTTTACAATACCCACCCAGACGGGTACGCTAGCATTAAACATATGCGTTCGGTTCAACAATCAGATTCGTAAGTCACATTCAATGGACTATACAGCAGGGGACACATTATACAGTGATTATTTTTCATTTAGCCTGTATATGTTCTTTTTATGGGGTTATTGCATGTTTTGGGGTCCCTGTGATGTATTTTATGAAACTGTATTTCTCTGTCTGTGATAATTAGATTACCCATTGTGTAAGGTAATTGTATCACAGGCAGGGGGAGGATTTTGTGTGGGAGTGGTCTGAGTGTATTGTACGTGTTATTGGTTGTTCTGTAAAACCCTGTGGGCAGTACTAAGTTTGTGGATTGGAAATAAAAGAGGCTGTATGTGCCAGTCCAGTCAGTTACTGCTTAACCTTCAAAGTGAAGTGTCGTCTCATTATTGGGGGAGGATTCATTGTATGCTGTTCCAGTTTGACTGCTAGGAGTGTAAACCTATTCGCATGGTTTTTCCTATTCGGCTGTATGCAACATTCACATTCTTGAGAGCATTCACATGCTCCTACGGTTCGGTGGTTTTGGTGTCTGCTGCAGTGCTTGGAGTCCTCAGGAAGTGCTAGGAGCATCCTTCAATGGAGGTACCCAGTCGGGGTGCCAGGTGATCCGTTACACCCATTGACCCAAATCATAGCTACAGTCTCGCACACTCCACAAGTGGAGTAGTCAGGATGTCACTTTCCCTACCCAGAGTCTTCTTATGCTTTCCAGAGGCCTACACCCTGCCATCGTTTCATGGCACAGCAAGGATGTAAATCTCATGTCTCTACTGATAGCATCCCAAGACATAGTCGAGAATAAGACATACAATTACGGTGATCTGTCAGTTGTGCATAAAGCTAAAAACCCTAGACTTAACACAAAATTGTCAATACCAGACTTTGTAGTAGCGTTCGGATTGTATCACCGCGCACCCATCTCAAGACCTAGTCAAATTCCTTATCACGGGTTTCACTGAAGGGTTCCACACAGGGTTAATTGCTCTACTGATAGGAACCATTAAATGTAATAACTTACAGTCAGCAACTATAGACCCTACTACAGTAGATACACTCCTAAGCACAGAAGTGGGGAAAGGCTTCATGATCGGGCCATTCCAAACACCACCATTCACATGTTGGCGAACTAACCCGATAGGTATCACAACCGGCAAATACAATAATAAAAAAACAATTAATTATAGACCTTTCGGCTCCTCATTCTGTTGTCACTCCAAGCCTTAACTCACTCATACCGTCAGAGGATTTTCCCTGCAGTATGCCACAGTAGACAATGCCATGCAGGCAATTTTGGAGGCAGGGGAGGCAGCTTGGTTGGGGAAAACAGACATTTCCAACACCTTACACCTACTCCTAATACACCCGTCAATGTGGCATCTGCACAGAATAAAATGGAAAGGCCTCTACTATTTTGATAAACGACTAACTTTTGGGGCAAAGAGCAACCCAAAGTTAGTTGACTTATTTGCGGAAACGCAGTGCTGGCTATTATTGAATGTATGTGGCTGTCCAGTCGTAATTCACTACCTAGACAACTTTATGACCATAGAAAACCCAGAATACACACCACTAAGCATAACAAAAACCATAGCACTCTTTTCAACGTTAGGGGTACCGGTAGCCATGGACGAAACTGTAGGACCCATCACTAAATTGTCAGTCACCATGCAGGCAAGTCTCCCCACAGACAATGTTCAGAGAATCAGGACAGAGATAGAGTTGTTCCTCAACAGAGGTACTGCGAATCAGAAAGACCTACAATCTCTCCTAGGTTCTCTGAAGTTTACCATGAGAATTATCCCACAAGGACAAGCATTTAAATCCAGACTACTCAGTCTCTTACCTAAACTACCAAACGATTAGTCACACTGGAGTGTGGTCAAGTGTAGTCACACTGGACGAACAAGCCAGGGCAGATTTGTCTACGTGGAGTCAATTTTTGACTCAATGGAACGGCACCAACATGTTCATTGACAGAGAATTCTCCAGTAACATGGACAGACGCAGCAGCCCACTCAAGTTATGCAGCAATTTTTGGTAACAAATGGTTCAGAGACACATTGCCAATAGACACAGCTACTTTACCATCATTTATCACCACCTCTGCCCTTTTCAAGGTTTACCCAATAGTGGCAGCAGCCCGAGTATGGGGACACCTTTGGAAGGGACAAGCAGTAAAGTTCTACACAGATAATGCAGCAACATGCGACATAATTAACAAGGGCAGGTCCTCAACACTAACCATCATGAGGTTAGTCAGAAGACTAGTATGGTTGGCAGCCACACAGCACTTCCACTTTACGTGCGAACACATACCGGGCCACCACAACACAGCAGCTGATGCCATCTCTCGTTCTAACTTACAGGTGTTCCATCAAGAACATCCCACAGCCATGAAAACCCCATACAGACCACCTCTATTCCAGGAACTCATCCTGGACTAACTATACTCATGGCACAAGGGAGAATGCTGGCACAATCAGCACTCTCAGCAAACACCAGACGCTCGTACAATCAAGCCTTAACCATATTCATCAGGTTCATTACAGAATACAAGATCACAAACCCGCTGTCATAAGATACCATGGTGGCATTTACATATTTTTGCCACTTGCATCTAAAACTAGCACACAATACGATAAAGCTATATCTTACAGGTATATAATACCATGTTATAAATACATACCCTAGCCACAGTACCTTCATGTCTTTAAACCCCATAAAAAACATCCTAAAAGGTATCGTACGATTAGAAGATCACTAACCCGCAAAACGACAACCCACAGACGAAAAAAATCGCTACTTATCTGGCCTTCTATGGGTTCTTACGACCAAACGAATTTACCGTAGAAAAGACCAATGACACCAACAAAATGCTAAAAAAAAGGCTGACCTAAATAAAATAGGGGACCACTATGTCCTGACACTTCAGCAATCCAAAACAAATCAAACAGGGCCGCCCGTCAACATACCCATATACCCCACAGGCAACAAGTTGTGCCCAGTACAGTTATTTGACCAGCTTTGTCCGAACTTAAGAGGTCATGACAAAAATGCCCACCTACTAAGCCTACACATTAGAGGGTTACCTCTAACAACATCCAAATTCACAAACTCACAAACTCTCTTTACAAAAATAGGGTGCGACCCATCGGCTTTCACCGGTCATTCATTCCACATAGGCACAGCAACGGCTGCATCTAGTCAGAATGTCCCAGTACACATCATCAAAAGACTAGGACGAGGGAAGTCATCTGCATACAACCGGTATATACCCCAACCGGAACAAGAACTTAGACAAGCATTCAAGGACTTAGCCAAATAAGAAGCCACATGTAAACACGGGTCTTGTAAACAATGCATATGTATTAAAGATGTTTTGCTTATACCTTTTTGGCCTCTTTATTTACAGGCCTGCCCGTACATCGGTTTCGGCACACCACAACTGAATTAAGTAAATATCATGATCAACGCTTACTCCGCCTGTAATGGTATTTATTAATGAATGACTTTACATCATAAAGAAAGCATATTTAGTGTAATGCTTTGGGGGCACCACTAGGGGGAGTGTGTAGGAAGACATGTGCTTCTGGCAGTGACATCACAGGCCAGCCTACTTACACTGAATAAAAACCAGATGTAGGAGAAACTCTGTCTCTTTTTGCCTGTACCTGACTGATCATGTAGTACCAGCTCTGACTTAGCCCCAGCCCTTTGGCTGGGGCCTTGTAAGTAATATGAATCCATTGTAACAGTTAGCAATTGTAATAGCCTTTTGTATAATATTTAGCAACCAATAGCGTTTTGTGTAGTATTGTATTGTATAATTATTGTGGTAAATTGAGATTCCGCTAGCATCTGTTTATTTATTATAGTTATATTAAATATACATTTAGTATTGTATTGTATAATTATTGTGGTAAATTGACATTCCGCTAGCATCTGTTTATTTATTATAGTTATATTAAATATACATTTAATATTACAACGTTTTGTGTATTTTCTATCCACATATTCGACCATAATACCATGAATTATAAAAATATTAATGTTGTTCCGTATTGCTTAATTATTATGTATTAAGAGATTAATATTCATATTTAGGTCACGACCACAACATTTGGCGTAGTCGGCAGGATTATGCTTGAATATTGGGGAAAATATAAATGTTATGCATTTTGCTTAAATAATACAGTAAATTGTCTGTCTGTATACAAATGAATAAATGAATGATGACTTGGTTTTAATGGAATGAATGCAGATAGCAGATAGGGATTAGATATTTGTTTTTAAGGTATCTCTTGTTGTAGAACATAGTGATGAATTATTGTGTTGCTTGTTACGTTTTACCAACCTTTGGTCATTTTTATATATAAAACAAAAAAACATTTTTACTTTTTGTCTGACCATGTGGGTTTCAATCCACCATTGACCACATGGTGTGAATGGGTTGAGGCCTAGTACCATTTGCATAGGAAAAGACTTTTCACTAAACCTGTTCACCAGGTTTTTATTGCTGGTTACTTGACCTGGTTTGTTTGTTTGTGTACAAATTTACATTTGTTTGGCATTCAAGGATTTGTTTAGTTGAAAAGATATTTGGACTAAACTGATTAAATTAGTAGTTAAGAAAAAGATAAGGTTAGTAAAGCAGATTGAGCGAATAATAGATTTGTGAGCGTATACATAGAATTTTAGTATGGATATATATATATATAATTATGACTCATGAAGGAAAGACCATTTTTTTATTTAACAGCTGTGTGAACATGTAGTGTACATCCTAGTCAAAACAGTGAAGCACGTGTTTGGGGGATGGTTGGTGATGTAAGAGACCATCCTTTTCAGCTACAGCTGGGGGAGAATTTGTCCTTGTTGGGGGCGGGTAGTCTTACCTGTATGAGAAAATAAACTGCATAGTAAAGGATGCATTGTTTTGTAAATGTAATTGCCTAAACTAATCAATTTGTGGAGTGTTTTTCAGCTTCCATATCCAGGACTAAGAAATTACAGGATATGTGTTCAGGAACTGGTAACAAATGAACAGAAAAAAAAAAATGGTAAAATAATTCCTTGTTGTCCTATTTGGTCTGGTTAGAATATTTTAACAAGTTAGCATTTTTAACAAAGTAAGTGTATGGGCTCAGATTGAGATTTATATTCTTTTAGAAGCCATCTATATAACTGATTTTAATATTTCCATCCTAGGAATATACGTGTCCGGAGAAGGGGGAGCATACCCAATAGTTGTTGTGCAGTTCTATCCTGTATTTGAAATCCTGTATTACTTATAAGTAGCCTTTTGTAACTTATTAGTAATAGTTTATATATATTGCTCTGGGAAAGGGATATGCAAAATCTCTGAGAGACCAGGAAATATATAAAATAAGGACGTATTACACTAGTGGTAGGGTGGCCTATCATGACCATAGAGACCCTTGGTGACTAGTTTTCATTGTATATTGCCTGGGAAGGGGATAAGCTATTTAATAGAAATTCCTGAGAGACCAGGAAATATACAATAAGTGATACGTGAGTGTACTGGTTAAATTGCAGACATATTGGCCCATAACCTTTAATCGAGCCGGAAAAGAGGTTGCTGTATGTTTGCAACTCTATAATTTTGCGGGGGCGGTCACCCCCATGCGGAAAGCCACTGCCACCACAGGGTGGATAGTTGTGCAGGCCCTTAGCCGCGAGGTGCAGACATGTCCGTGGAAAGGCTAAAAATTAATAGGGAGTCACTCATAGCTGTCAGAAGTGTTGCACTTTGAGACATATTGACCTATAGTCTTTCATCAGAGGCGGAAGAGGTGTTGTGGTTCACTCCTCTATAATTTATCCAAAGGGTGGAGAGTTATTAAACATGTTTAAGTTGGCTAAAAATTTGTTTTGTGTACTCCTGAATTGCAAGGAAGATGCAGAAAGCAGCTATTAGCTGATTGTTTATTTTAAGAGCCAAGTAGAAAATTAAGAAAGTTACCTTGTTGCACAAATTGTTTATAAAATTAAAAGTTTAAGAAATGTATTTAATCCTGATCTGTTTTCTTACCTTTTTCAGATATAGCAGAAACCAGGGGTGGACATTGAATCACAGATAGAATACCAGATGGAGACCAGTGTTTAAATGTTGACCTATGATATTGAATGTGTTTTATTTTATTGTGTCTATTTAACATGTCTATGCTATGATTTTGTGCATAATATTCTCTTATTTTTAATGATTGTATTGCAATTGAAAACTTGATGTATTGTTGTTGCATGTATGTATGTATGTATGCTTGCCTGGGAAAGGGGGAATTGACCCATAGGGACCAGGGGGTATTTGTGTAAACAGAACTGGGGTGGGAGGGCTCCAACGAGGGAACCCCATTGTCCAGTAGGTGCTTGATTTGTGTCTCTGTAAAGTGCATGAGTGGAAGGAAGAGTGATAAGAGGGATAAGAGAAAGTACGCATTTAGGGTTATCTATACATGTTTAAATAGAAGGGTGGTAAATTGGAATTTATTTTGTTTTGGTGGGTGTTTAGGTTAAATTGGTTAAATACGACAGTGATATTGTGTTTATCTGTGAATCAGGAGTGCGCTGGATATGAAGAGAGAATTCTCAGGAGGTGTGTAGGTATTTACTTAACGCCATAGGGTAAATATAGTTAAGACACCACAGTCAAATAATACTGGTGATAATTGGCACAAAGTCATCTGCCATTAGCTCCAGTGACTGTCCGTCTGTGACATAATTCACGGGTGTTATAGGTTTGTCGTGTCTAATACTATATTAAGCTCCAAAACACATCCTCACATGAACACAATATCATTGGTTAATCTAATAAAACATGGTTTGAGTTGTTCATTATTATAAGGGTGGGTATATGCCTACTTCCCAACTGGTAATGCATGTGCTCAATGGTGAACATTTATATAAGCAATAAAATATTAATGGGTAATAATTAATGGGTAAATGGGTATCGTTCTTCAAAAGGTGGGTTTTGTTGTAGGGCAGGTAGTGTTAAAATGGGGAAGATTCACAATTTACTTGTTTTATAAATGCTTGTTTTATGACATAAGTCAAAGGGTGGTTTGTAATGGTATTTATTAATTAATGACTTTACATCATAAAGAAAGCATATTTAGTGTAATGCTTTGGGGGCACCACTAGGGGGAGTGTGTAGGAAGACATGTGCTTATGGCAGTGACATCACAGGCCAGCCTACTTACACTGAATAAAAACCAGATGGAGGAGAAACTCTGTCTCTCTTTTTGCCTGTACCTGACTGATCATGTAGTACCAGCTCTGACTTAGTCCCCGGCCCTTTGGCTGGGGCCTTGTAAGTAATATGAATCCATTGTAACAGTTAGCAATTGTAATAGCCTTTTGTATAATATTTAGCAACCAATAGCGTTTTGTGTAGTATTGTATTGTATAATTATTGTGGTAAATTGACATTCCGCTAGCATCTGTTTATTTATTATAGTTATATTAATATTACAACGTTTTGTGTATTTTCTATCCACATATTCGACCATAATACCATGAATCATAAAAATATTAATGTTGTTCCGTATTGCTTAATTATTATGTATTAAGAGATTAATATTCATATTTAGGTCACGACCACAACACCGCCAATTTCCCTGACCACAAATGGGAAGACGGAGCCTGGAGTTGTGGGAGGGCATGATCCGGCCTATATAAACATAAACTTACCTCCAGACCAGGCCGACGTCGATTGGTCACCCCACCCACCACTCCACATATTCACAAATTCTACCTGGGCGGGCCCTCTTTATTTACAGGCCTGCCCGTACATCCATTTCGGCACACCACAACCGAATTTAGTAAATATCATGATCAACACTTACTCGGTCAATTTCCCTGACCACAAATATATATATACACATACATACACACGTGTTATATATATGTGTGTGCATATATATATAGATAGATAGATATATATATGAGTGTGTATGTATGTGTATATATATATATATATATATATATATATATATATATACACACACACACACACATATTGTGACTAATTGGCTACTATAAAAGACTGGAAATACCCCATTTTGAATACCCTGGGTTGTCTACATTTGAAAATGGTATGCCATGATGGGCTTATTTCACATTCCTGGGCTACCATATGGTCTCAAAATGCAACACAGACCCAGCAAACCAATCTGGCAAACTGAATTGGCAAGCCCTATATTGACCCTGTAACTTTCCAAAACACCATAAAACCTGTACATAGGGGGTATTGTTATACTCGGGAGACTTCGCTGAACACAAATATGAGTGTTATGAATCAGTAAAACCTATCACGATGATGAAATCACCAGTAAAAGTGCAGTTTTTGTGTAAAAGAAAATGCAAAAACTAATATGAACGCTAACTTTGGCAAGTGTTTGTGGCTAAGTTGCTACTACAAAAGACTGGACATACCCCATTTTGAATACCGTGGGTTGTCTACTTTTACAAATTGTATGCCATGATGGGGTTAATTTTCATTCCTGGGCTGCTATACGGTCTCAAAGGCAACATAGACCCAGCAAACCAACCTGGCAAATTTCAGTGTGCAAACATGGAAAAGGGGAAAGCCCTGTTGTACTTGGGAGATGTTGCTGAACACATAGTGGGGTGTCCTTTGGCAGTAATACATAACAGGAACTGAGAATCCATGCCTAAAGTACAATGTGTGTGAAAAATAACACAACAAAATGACTACCCAAAAGGTTGACAAAGACTGGTGGTAGAATTAGTGCATGGAAAGTGTTAAAATACCACCATTTGAAATATTATAGGGTGTTTACTTTTTAAAAATATATGGTTTGATGAGAGTAAATTACATTGGCCGACTTCAAAAATGTCCCAAATAGGTGCATGATGACCAGCTGTGACCAGCTGTGAAAATTCCAAGTTGGAAAACTGGAATCCGCACCCTCCAAATAAGGTCTTTTAGCCCCAGAGAACCCGACACACTTATACATGGGGGTATTGCTGTACTCAGGAGATGTTTCTCAAAACATATTGGGGTGTTCTTTGGCAGTAACCCTTAAAGTTCTCCGTACATATATTCTTAAATTGCTACGTGTGTCAAAAAAAATCATCAATTATTATTCTTTTTTTTTAATTTGGCATAGATTGGTGGTAAAATGTTTGCATGAAAAGAGTAAAAATACCCCAAGTTTAATACCTTAGGTTGTCTTCTTTTAAATATATATATACATGTGAAGGGTTATTCAGGGATTCCTGACAGATATCAGTGTTACAATGTAACTTGCATTAATTTTGAAAAAAGTGGTTTGGAAATAGCAAAGTGCTACTTGTACTCAGGGCCGGATTAACATAGGGGCTAATGGAGCTGCAGCTCCAGGCCCAGGCCCATGGAATAGGCCCATTAATTAAAAAAAATAAAAAAAAATTACACTACTCTTAGGGATTCTCTTAGGCTCTGCAATACCAGCACTGGCCAGTAGGGGTCACTGTGTGTGGAGACAGGCAGGGATAGGAAGTTCCAGCATATCCCTCCCTGCCTATCTATACTCACTGATCTGCAGGGGTGCAGCTACACAGAGTCCAGACAGCAACTCCCACCCTGCAGAGACAGCCTACAGCTCAGGGAAGTAAGGGATGGGGGGGAAGGCTGCAAGGAGACATGGGGACACTGAGACACTAAGGGACATTGGGAGACATTATGGCAGACACTGAGACACTAAGGGACATTGGGAGACATTATGGCAGACACTGAGACACTAAGGGACACTGGGAGACATGGGGCATTGAGACACTGACACATAGGAATACTGAGAGCTGGAGTAATCGACACATGGGGGCACTGAGTCATGAGGGCACTACTAGACATGGGGGCCCTGGGAGACATGGGGGCACTGGGAGGAATCCATCTATACAGCAGAATCAAACTAAGTAGTTTTTTGGTGATTTTACAGCATTTTCTCTTATGTCACTCCTTGTGATTTACATCATGTGATGTCACCCATACATATTTAATTATACAAATTAGTAAGGCCGGTATGTTTTTCCAAGAAAGGTGGCAACCCTAACTACTTTTCACATACTCTTACTTAAGTATGGAAACTTAAGAGGGATGTATGGGAACAAAACTTGTGTGGACTGACAATGAATATAGTTAAAGGGACACTATAGTCACCAGAACAACTACAGCTTATTGAATTTGTTCTGGTGAGTAGAATCATTACCGTCAGGCTTTTTGCTGTAAACACTGCTTTTCAGAGAAAATGCAGTGTTTACATTACATCCTAGTGATAACTTCACTGACCACTCCTTAGATGGCTGTTAGAGATCCTTCCTGGGTCATGGTTGCCTAAAATGCATCCAAACATTCAGTGTCTACTCCCTCTGCATGCAGACACTGAACTTTCCTCATAGAGATTCATTAATTAACTTCATCTATATAAGGAGATGCTGATTGGCAAGGGCTGTGTTTGAATCATGCTGGCTCTGACCCTGATCTGCCTCTTTGTCAGTCTCAGCCAATCCTATGGGGAAGCACTGTGATTGGATCAGGCCACCACTTCTAATGATGTCAGCAGACTGCTTGTTTTATGAGTCTAACAGCATGCAGAGTTACAGCTTCAGGCTTGAATATAGTAAGATTTTGCTATATTTATGGAGGCATGAGGGGCCCAGGGGGGCTAGATGGTGGTGTTAACACTATAGGGTCATGAATTCATGTTTGTGTTCCTGACCCTATAGTGATCCTTTAAGGTAATGCTGACTTTGCTCTCTCTAACACTGTGGCATGTTCCCTTTCTTCTACACTCACTACATACAGCTTTTCTCTGTCCCAGACCATATACCAGGAGCTTCTGCCTGCTAGTAAGAAGGTAAGGAGACAAGTGGACCAGCGGGTGCTAGGGGACAGTCTTTAGAAAGCGTTGAGTGAGCGCATCATTAGATGCATTTATGCCAAGCTCAGGGTGCTGTCTGCATAGTATGCCCTTAGTTGGCCAGCTGCATGATTGGCAGGCAGCCTGACATGCATTCATGCCAGGCTGGCCTTCTAATTCTTTGGGCAGACATGTCCTCTTTTTGGGCATGTTCTCCCCTTTTGGCAGGTTACGTGATTTGTGTCAGTGGCACACCCTTTTACCATGCCCATTGACTTCCTGCTTGACTGGACACTGCTGTTAGGGGTTATGGATTTACTTGAAAGATGAAAACATAAATTAGAGAGAGATTAGCCTAGGGTATGTGTTTTCTTATAGCTGCTGTTTTCTTTCTCTCCAGCACCATCAGATACATGATGCTTGGGAGTGTTTTACTGTTTTTGGTCGATATGATTCTGTAATTAGGCCCGTCATAATTGTCAGCACCAGGCCCACTGGGCTCTTAATCTGGCCCTGCTTGTACTTATACATTGGGTATTTCTAAACTCAGGACAAAATTTTGAAACTATTTAGCATAGGTGTTTTTTGGCGGTTGTAGATGCGTAACAGATTTTGGGGGTCAAAGTTTGAAAAAATGTTTTGGTTTTTTTCATCACATTTTATAATTCTTTTTATAGTAAATTATATGATATGATGAAAATAATGGTATCTTTAGAAAGACCATTTAATGGCGAGAAAAACAGTATATAATATGTGTGGATACAGTAAATGAGTAAGAGGAAAATTACAGCTAAACACAAACACAGCAGAAATGTAAAAACAGCCCTGATCCCAAACGGTAAGAAAATTGAAAAGTGGTCTGGTCACTAAGGGGTTAAAGAACCACCACTATTTGCCTAGAAGAGAGGCCGTACCATAAGAAACTTAGTGGTAAATGCTGATAGCTTAACCCCAAACAAACAATGGTTCTTATCTAAACCGGTCTTTGGTACTTACCCTAGTCTCTTCTGTAATCACTGCAGCGGAATCATAAAGAATGAATTTTGTACACATCCCCAGAAAGGACAGCAGATTAAACTGAAAGGATTCTTTACTTGTCAATCTGACTTTGTGGTCTATCTTTTGAAGTGTCCGTGTGGCTTGGGAAAAACCATTTGTGCTTTTAAAGATCGTGTCTCTCAACACACAACCTCTATTGGTAATGCAAATGCAGACACTCTGGTCGCACGTCACTTTCGGGAGATGAGACACAATGTATCACAGCTCTGGTACCAGATTCTTGAGAGGGTTGAACTATCCCCTAGCGGTGGTGATAGAGAAAGGAGATTGTTGCAGAAGGAAGTTCGCTGGATGCATCTACTGGACACAGTGTCACCTCATGGTCTTAATGAGAAGCTTGAGTGGCACTGGTTCCTCTAGATTATCCATATGATACCCACTGGAAGGTTAGTCTTTTTTGAATTATATCTTTTTGAATTATATCTTTATGCATACTAGTGTCTTGGTATGTCTGTTTTCTATGTGCTTATAAATATTGGTTTTGGATTAAACCTTCTCTTTATTCCTGCCAGATATTCCTCTCCTTATGGATGGGACCTCTAAGTCCTCCTTCTTATCCCCTCCTCTTTGCAGGGGTTTGAAGGACCTTGTAGATTTTTGTATATATTTTGTATTCATATTTACACTCTAAGACTTGGTTTGATGTAGGTGTTAGACTTGTGGAATAGAAGCTCTCATCTGGGTGTTCTTCTATGATGTGTCTGGTTGTGTAAAGTCCCTTGTAATTACCTCTGCTAGCAGCACTGCAGTTTAGACCATTTTTGGTACTTTATATTTATGTTTATTTATTTTGTAAATCATTTTTCCATTGTATTATTATTATTTTTTTATGTGTTTTATTTAGATGATTTATTAGCTCTCTGCCTACAGCAGTGTTCTTGAATACAGAGTTGTTTCATCCATTAAGCGATTTCAGCGTCGTGGTATGTTTTTTGGCCCTGAGAGGCCTCAGTACCTAGCTTACTCAGTCTGTTTGCTACTAGTATGCAAGATGGCGGAGGGTTGTCGGGAGGGGCTGCTTTACTCAATTATGCAAGGGAGGTGTTGGGAATGATGGTCTGTGCTGTCTATTTGGGTCATCTATTTAATGGTGAGTGCTCTCTGTTTTTGTAAGACATGCATTGATAAAGGGATTAACCCGAAATGTGTGTACCTGATGTCCTTAAAAATAAATCTTTTTGTAGCACTTGGTGTGCACACTTGCAATTGTTTGTGCTGCCCTAATTTTTGCCTATTTTTGTGGATAACACAAAACTATGTTAGAAAATACAATCTGAATATGAAATAAGTTTTCTACAGAGGGGTTTGGATAAATTGGGGGCAGGCAAGTGGCAGATGAGATTCAATACAGATAAATGTAAAGTCATGCATTTTGGAATAAGGAACCCACAAGCCACTTAAGCATTAAATGGGGTTGAGTTAAGGATAACAATAAATGAAAAGGACTTGGGAACAAACATAGATCACAAACGAGGCAACAGTATGCAATGCATTGCTGTCTTTGCAAAAGCTTGTAAGTTGCTCTCAGGTATAAAAAGTGTTTTGATTCACAAGATCCTAATATAATTTTGCCTTTTTCC
>OW240916.1:315164111-315295677 GCA_933207985.1 Pelobates cultripes | reverse complement strand
AGCCATACTGTGAGTACACTGAGAGCAGGGCACACAGGACAGCCATACTGGGAGTACACTGAGAGCAGAGCACACAGGACAGCCATACTGTGAGTACACTGAGAGCCATACTGTGAGTACACTGAGAGCACAGGACAGCCATACTGTGAGTACACTGAGAGCCATACTGTGAGTACACTGAGAGCACAGGACAGCCATACTGTGAGTACACTGAGAGCAGGGCACACAGGACAGCCATACTGTGAGAACACTGAGAGCAGAGCACACAGGACAGCCATACCGTGAGTACACTGAGAGCAGGGCACACAGGACAGCCATACCGTGAGTACACTGAGAGCAGGGCACACAGGACAGCCATACTGTGAGTACACTGAGAGCAGGGCACACAGGACAGCCATACCGTGAGTACACTGAGAGCAGGGCACACAGGACAGCCATACTGTGAGTACACTGAGAGCAGGGCACACAGGACAGCCATACTGTGAGTACACTGAGAGCAGGGCACACAGGACAGCCATACTGTGAGTATACTGAGAGCAGGGCACACAGGACAGCCATACTGTGAGTATACTGAGAGCAGGGCACACAGGACAGCCATACTGTGAGTACACTGAGAGCAGGGCACACAGGACAACCATACTGTGAGTACACTGAGAGCACAGGACAGCCATACTGTTAGTACACTGAGAGCCATACTGTGAGTACACTGAGAGCAGAGCACACAGGACACCCATACTGTGAGAACACTGAGAGCAGAGTACACAGGACAGCCATACCATGAGTACACTGAGAGCAGGGCACACAGGACAGCCATACTGTGAGTACACTGAGAGCAGGGCACACAGGACAGCCATACTGTGAGTACACTGAGAGCAGAGCACACAGGACAGCCATACTGTGAGTACACTGAGAGCAGAGCACACAGGACAGCCATACTGTGAGTACACTGAGAGCAGGACACACAGGACAGCCATACTGTGAGTACACTGAGGAGCAGGGCACAGGACAGCCATACTGTGAGTACACTGAGGAGCAGGCACCTGGGACAGCCATACTGTGGTACACTGAGGCAGACTGGGACAGCCATGCCTGTGGGGTACACTGAGGCAGGACACACACAGGACAGCCATACTGTGAGTACACTGAGAGCCATACTGTGAGTACACTGAGAGCAGAGCACACAGGACAGCCATACTGTGAGTACACTGAGAGCAAGGCACACAGGACAGCTATACTGTGAGTACACTGAGAGCAGGGCACACAGGACAGCCATACTGTGAGTACACTAAGAGCCATACTGTGAGTACACTGAGAGCAGAGCACACAGGACAGCTATACTGTGAGTACACTGAGAGCAGAGCACACTGAGAGCCATACTGTGAGTACACTGAGAGCAAGGCACACAGGACAGCTATACTGTGAGTACACTAAGAGCCATACTGTGAGTACACTAAGAGCCATACTGTGAGTACACTGAGAGCCATACTGTGAGTACACTGAGAGCAGAGCACAGGACAGCCATACAGTGAGTACACTGAGAGCAGGGCACACAGGGCAGCCATACTGTGAGTACACTGGAGAGCAGCACAGTGGACAGCCATACTGTGAGTACACTGGAGAGAGCAGAGCTAACACAGGACATCCATACTGTGAGCACACTGAGAAAGCTGTGAGTACACTGAGAGCAGAGCACACAGGACAGCCATACTGTGAGTACACTGAGAGCAGAGCACACAGGACAGCCATACTGTGAGTACACTGAGAGCAGAGCACACAGGACAGCCATACTGTGAGTACACTGAGAGCCATACTGTGAGTACACTGAGAGCAGAGCACACAGGACAGCCATACCGTGAGTACACTGAGAGCAGGGCACACAGGACAGCCATACTGTGAGTACACTGAGAGCAGGGCACACAGGACAGCCATACCGTGAGTACACTGAGAGCAGGGCACACAGGACAGCCATACTGTGAGTACACTGAGAGCAGGGCACACAGGACAGCCATACTGTGAGTGTGAGTATACTGACTGAGAGCAGAGCACACAGGACAGCCACAGGACAGCCATACTGTGAGTACACTGAGAGCCATAATGTGAGTACACTGAGAGCAGAGCACACAGGACAGCCATACTGTGAGTACACTGAGAGCCATACTGTGAGTACACTGAGAGCCATACTGTGAGTACACTGAGAGCAGAGCACACAGGACAGCCATACTGTGAGTACACTGAGAGCAGAGCACACAGGACAGCCATACCGTGAGTACACTGAGAGCAGGGCACACAGGACAGCCATGCTGTGAGTCCACTGAGAGCAGAGCACACAGGACAGCCATACCGTGAGTACACTGAGAGCAGGACACACAGTACAGCCATACCGTGAGTACACTGAGAGCAGGACACACAGGACAGCCATACTGTGAGTACACTGAGAGCAGAGCACACAGGGCAGCCATACTGTGAGTACACTGAGAGCAGAGCACACATGACAACCATACTGTGAGTACACTGAGAGCAGAGCACAGGACAGCCATACTGTGAGTACACTGAGAGCAGATCACAGGACAGCCATACTGTGAGTACACTGAGAGCAGGGCACACAGGACAGCCATACTGTGAGTACACTGAGAGCAGAGCACACAGGACAGCCATACTGTAAGTACACTGAGAGCAGGGCACACAGGACAGCCATACTGTGAGTACACTGAGAGCAGGACTGAGTACACTGTGAGTGAGCAGAGCACACAGGGTACTGTGAGTACACTGAGAGCAGAGCCATACTGTGAGTACACTGAGTACTGTGAGTACACTGAGAGCAGACACAGGACAGCCATACTGTGAGTACACTGAGAGCAGAGCACAGGCAGCACAGCCATACTGTGAGTACACTGAGAGCAGAGCACAGGCAGGCACAGCCATACTGTGAGTACACTGAGAGCAGGGCACACAGGACAGCCATAGGTACTGTACACTGAGTACACTGAGAGCAGAGCACACAGGGCAGCCATACTGTGAGTACACTGAGAGCAGAGCACACATGACAACCATACTGTGAGTACACTGAGAGCAGAGCACAGGGCAGGTGAGTACACTGAGCAGCACATACTGTGAGTACACTGAGAGCACACACAGGACAGCCATACTGTGAGTACACTGAGAGCAGAGGGACAGCCATACTGTGAGTACACTGAGAGCTACTGTGAGTACACTGTGTCAGTCCCTAACACTATGTGAGAAATAACAAAAGAACATTTCTAAGAATAGTCATCGGCTTCGCCTGTAGTTGGCAATAAAGCATATGATCAGTGGGGGCTTACATAAATATAGAACTCGCCCCCAGCCAATAAAAAAAATTGCTGGCAATGAGCTCACTGTCCAAACATTGAGAGGCAAATCAGCTGCTAAACTTTTTTATTTTTTGGTTAAAGTAGTCTCAGGAGGATACAGGCACTGGATGGTATGTCCAATTGGAAAGACAAAATGGCGGTACTGCAACGTGTCCATAGTCACAGGAATTTGATAATTCCTCTCCTTGTTAAAGCCGTAGAAATATAACGTGATGACTGCTATTGTTGGTAGGTCATCCTGCAGACTCCATGCTAGAGTTGCAACCTTTGTATTGCAATTTGCAATTCTTGTAAGTCACATTGTAATGCACACCTGAATGTGCAAGTGGCTGTAGAAAGGGGGGGGGAGCAGGGACACCCCTCGTCCTGGGTGGCTGTTTCTCTCGTGTAGAGAGAGCGTCCTCCCCTTGATCAATGTTTCTCAACCTTTTACAGAGAAGTACCCCAGCAGGTCTAAAACATTCCTAAATACCCGTGCCTTGTGAAAATCATTTCTATTGATTTAATTTCAAAATGAAACATGTAAATACGGATATTTAATTTAATCTAAATATGTAGAACAAGCCTGAGTAAAGGTAGTAAATAATATTTTTAAAATAAATATGACATAATGTGAATATTGTGTATGTAAGGAGGAGTTTATAAACGATTAATCTGAAGTATAAAAGTCGCAAAATGAAAATATAATAAACACATAATAGTTACGCATAGAGAACACACTCACTGATAGACGTACTCTCACTGATTTGATTCACACAGTTAGACACAGGGAACACTGACACACACACATATTGAAAGACACACTTGGTTTGACGCCACTGACAGACACAAAGACACACACACATTTACTGACAGACACACAGTTACACACACATTTACGCACAGGAGTCTCTGACACACTAACAGACACAATCTGACACACATTCACTGAGACACACTCACTGATTTGATACTCACGGACACATACATTTACTGACAGACACACACTCTCACAGATTTGACACACATTCACTGATATGACACACACTCACTAAAAGACACACATTCACTTATTTGACACACATTGACAGACATACACACACAAATTATTAATTTTTGTTCCCTTACCTTTGGGAGAGCTGGATTCTTTCCCAGGGGTCCAATTTGGGGTTTGAGTAATCTTCGTGTTCTTTCGGCATTGCTCTCTCTTGCGCTGTTTAGCAACCCTTGGGATATGTGTACCACAGTTTAGAAACTAGGCTCTAAACCGCACTTTTAAATGGGATCGTTTAGATGGGTCCTCTCTGTAGTGGCACAAAATAAGGTAAAACCAGCTAGAGATCTAAATGAGGACCCACCAAAGCGCACCCTATTTGAGTTGTTGTCCGTTCTCAGTATCCTCTCGCTTTCTGTTCTGGTGTGTTTGCACATTGCCTAGTGTCTCAATAAGGTAAAATGGTAAGCCAGATGTGGATCCCTTGCTCAATGTGCATACTGGGGTCAAATTTAATATAAAAAAATAAAAGGCATTATAGTGTGGGGAGACTGTTTAATATACTATCGTGTCACCACACCCACTCGCCCCCATACATTGTCAACCCCTAACTCACCCATCAACCTTGTCACACTCATCACCTCTCAAACTGTCACAATCAGTCACACTCACCCACCATTGTTGTCACACTCATCATCCCTCTGATCCTGCCACACTAACCCTGTAACATTCACCCTCAACCCTGGTATGCACCAGGATATTCAGGGACATATGCAGGTACACAATGCCAGAGACACACAAATGCATACACTCTCAGGCACATACACAGGTACACAATGCCAGAGACACAGACACACAAATACACACAATCTCAGGCACATACACAGGTGCATAATGCTAGACTCTCTCAGCCTCCCACACACACACAATATTTACAGAAACTGGGCACCCTGCCTAGGCCCCTGGGCAATCTGAATTTGGCTCTGATCATGTCAATGCTGTGTTAACTAATTCATACAATCTATTATTCTTCTGATAGCCCTGTAACACCACACATCTTAGTTGTACACACCATATGCACTGGTACAAAACACACGAGATTGCTATTACTTGCTGTTCATTTAAGTTTTGTTCCAAAACACACCCAACATTTAAAGAAAACTTTTAAATAATCTAACCCAGGTTTACTTGAGAAGTCACACCCTTATGGCACGTCATGTATTGCACAATGAAAGAATACTTGAAATGTATTTGAAATTCCTGGTCAATCAAAAGATATACCTAGGAACTACATTGTCTCATGTAATTAACTATCTTTGACAATCTGTTTTTTTCCACCTCCGTGACGGAGCTCCTATACTCCCACTGAGTATCTTTGCCAAGTAATCCTGTTTTCTGGTGCAGGATAGCTGGAGTGATTATAGTGTTATTTACAATCATGGATGTCCTGTTGGGTTATGGTACAGAAGGGGAGAGCGAGCAAAATGATTTCTGCTCTTTTGGGGAGGAATTAGCTTGGAGTACTGCGCCAGTTGTCGTGGAAACCAGACCAGTTTGTCACAACCATCACTGAAGACCCAGAGCTCCACTGTCAATTTATGTCCAACCCCAGCAGCCATCGCAAATGACAGCTTTGGTATTCAAGAATTGTCTTGCTTATAACTAAATGCGATCTCTACGTGGCCTCCAGCAGCCTCGCAGGCCTTCCATAGACCTTAGTGTTGCACTTTCGCGCATGCATGAATGTACTTCACTGCTTCGCCTTATGGCAGATGAGACACCAGGAGCTGAAGAGGGTCCCCTGGAAGTAGATGGTGAAGGCCATGAGGCACAGCTTCACAAAAATGTGTCATGTTAAGTTCAAAACTATTGAGTGTCATTTATTGAATACCTGAGTCAGGAAATAGCTCACATATTTTCATATTTTAAACAATCTATTTATGTTAAAGGTTCTTGTTTGCTATAATGTAATTACATTATTTCAGAAGGTGAAATGGTTGCTCTGGTTCAGCTTTATAGTTAATTTATCAGCACATCACATTACAAATGTACAAAGTGCAATATGTTCCAAGACCATAAACGTCAAGGATAAATAACTAAATAATAGAAATAAAGACTCCATCACATCTACAACACACTTTGGACTGTACATTTTTTTAAAACAATATTACCTTAGTCAGCTAATTGTTTAATTTAGCATATTCAAATAGATCCTGTAAATAACAGTCATTTTTGTTAAAATATGACAGAGCAAAATGAGTTCATAATTAATGTATCTAGAACCCCAGAAAAAATACTAGTTCAGTTTACAAGTTGCTGCAAAATTGAGAGTGTTGGAAAAAATTAGTTCCATTCGGAAATCAGATATTAGATTAGGTGATATCTACTGTTGCAGAATGGTAACTACTGAAGTGCTTTATGTTCATGGGGAGTCAGACTCCAGAATTTTACTCTATCCTCTTTGGAAACCCCAATTCCCGATCTATTGGATCCATAAGAAATATTAAAATACCTGTGAAAATAAAATTATTGTTTTTATTGGTTTAACGGTTTAGTTTCAGAGATTAACCCTTTCAGGCAAATACAATGTGAGTGGCATACCTATGACACTTAAAGGGTTAAAACATATTTAATTTAATAATACTCAGCATGCAGGAAACTGCTTAGGTTAATGAGTTACAATACTGATGCTCTGAAACAATAAATTAAGCTAAAATGTGAAATTCTTTCAATTGTCCACAGAAAACCCAAATTCTAAAACTCATAAACACCCAAGTATATTGCACAAGACAACGATGGGACTGTACCTAGAAACCTGGGATAGTCTGGCAGCATGTTTCATCAGACATTCACAGAGCCGAGACTGGGGGAACATTTCCAGAAAGTCCACAGTGCCGGGACTGGGGGAGCATTTCCAGAAGGCACACAGAGCTGGGAATGGGGGAGCATTTCCAGAAGGCACACAGAGCTGGGAATGGGGGAGCATTTCCAGAAGGCACACAGAGCTGGGAATGGGGGAACATTTCCAGAAGATACACAGTGCCGGGAATGGGGGAACATTTCCAGAAGACACACAGTGCCGGGACTGAGGGAACATTTCCAGAAAGCACACAGTGCCAGGAGTGGGGGAACATTTCAAGAAGGCACACAGTGCCGGGACTGGTGGAACATTTCCAGAAAGCACACAGTGCCGGGACTGGGGGAACATTTCCAGAAGATACACAGTGCCGGGACTGAGGGAACATTTCCAGAAGATACACAGTGCCAGGAGTGGGGGAACATTTCCAGAAGGCACACAGTGCCGGGACTGGGGGAACATTTCCAGAATGCACACAGTGCTGGGACTGGGGGACATTTCCAGAAAGCCCACACTGCCGGGACTCGGGGAACATTTCCAGAAGGCACACAGTGCCAGGACTGGGGGAACATTTCCAGAACGCACACAGTGCCGGGACTGGGGGAACATTTCCAGAAAGCACACAGTACCGGGACTGGGGAAACATTTCCAGAATGCACACAGTGCTGGGACTGGGGGACATTTCCAGAAAGCCCACACTGCCAGGACTCGGGGAACATTTCCAGAAGGCACACCGTGCCGGGACTGGGGAACATTTCCAGAAAGCACACAGTGCCGGGACTGGGGGAACATTTCCAGAATGCCCCAGTGCCGGGACTGGGGGAACATTTCCAGAAAGCACACAGTGCCGGGAGCGGGGAAGCATTTCCAGAAAGCACACAGTGCCGGGACTGGGGGAACATTTCCAGAAAGCACACAGTGCCGGGACTGGGGGAACATTTCCAAAAAGCACTCAGAGCCGGGACTGGGGAAGCATTTCCAGAAGGCGGGTGTCTTCCTTGGGGACCAGGCTGGCCAGGTCTGCAATAGCTGCTGTGAGCTGCTCTATTACAGTGCGGATTCCCATTTACATGTGATAGGGTGAAGTGAGTTTACTTCCTCCAAGTGCTGCAATGCATAAATTGAGGATTGTCCCTCACCGCCTGCAATCACTGTGCAGTTTACACCAGCAGATATCTGAAGTCCCACTGAGACTTGGCTCTGGCAGCCTTGAGTGCCGTGTATGACACACGTGACATAGGTTGCTGACCCCTGCGTTAGTGAACAACCCTGTTAGCAATGAATTTAAAAATGACCCTAAGTACTTTGTGTACCTCACTATAGCCTAAATGTTAAAAGCCTTGGATTTCAGTCTACCAGCTGGGTTAAATTTTTGAATTGGCAGAAAATATTTTTTTTAAATTTAGATTTTGCTCAATTAGACAAATATCAACATCATTTGCAACGCCACATAATATAATCCTTTACATGGACCAAACCCTTTAGTAAGTATTTATTAACTAATGCATATTCATTCCACAGAAACTCAATAAGTGAAATTAATATAGCGTGTCCCAGTTTCAATAAGGGCAGTTACTAAGTACTGTATAATTATATGGCATTGGACAGGGAATTTGATAACTACATTACACTGGTAGAAGAATAAATAATGAGCAGAAATAAACACAATGCAGGGGCTGAAATCACGACCCCCTGAATCTGTTCTTCACAGGATACAGAGAGTAGAAAAAATAAATTACTCTGTTAGAAAATAACTTGCAACCTTTGCATTAAATCTCCATTCTCTTCCGCTAAGTAGTAACTTTGAAATAAAGACATTTGAACTATTATACAGATGAGTTGCCCCTATGGACTGAGCCACCACTGGTGGGATGGAACTTAATATATTATGTATATATAGGTATATATATATGTAGCAGATACAAAGGAATATCCTTCTTTGCACGTGAAACTCAGAGATAGCAGGAATTGCCATCCCAAGCACATTAAGGGCTTTTCACAATTCCTGCCAACAGGCATTTCAACACACCTCCTACTGCTTTTAACCAGTAGCATGGTGTGGTCAAACTACAGCCCACAACAACTGGGAGTTAGTGGTCGGGGGACAATTGCTGATAGTACAGAGGTTGGAGAAGATGAGGTCCAAAGTGCTGCCGGCTTGATATATAGTAGGGAAATTGGACCACTGCGTGCGTACCATGGAGGCGGTCAGAGAGAGGTATTTAGATGCATCAGAGGTAAGTTGTACATTTTGTCAGGATTACTAGTTGATCCAGCAGTAGAATTGTGTCACACAGATGACTAATAGGTAACGTATTACTGGGCCTTAGAATGGCCGGACTTAACGTACCAAAGAATAGTCAGGATACTTGCCGAGGTCAGGGGATACAGAAACAGACACAATGATAAGGGAAAGCCAGAAGTCAGGGATACAGAATACAGGGAAGTCAAAATCAAAGCCAAAGTCAAAAACCAGACGAAACTTGAATCAGGAACGCGTTCTCGGACAACCACAAGGGAAACCACGACAGGGCACTGAGCAGGATGAGAACTGGGCCTAAATACCCCTCCTCTAGATCTGATAGGCTGTAACCGGCCTTTGCCCCAAAGTCAGTTACCAGGTTTCCATTTGCATAATTGCTGCTCAGCATTAACCCTTCTGTGGATTTGGTTGCTGCTCGGCACAACTTTTCCTTTGTGGACAGTAAATGTCATTAACCACATTTTTATAAGCGGATGAATACGTGACACTGGAGGGAGTGCCAGTGGACAGAAAGTGAGGTAGCCAGGCAGAGAATTGGACCAGCAAAGGGCCAGGGTGGCCCAGAAGGCAATAGATAACCACAATGCGTAAAAAAGTTATTGTGCTGATGTTGCTTCCAGAAATAGTTAGAAACTTCTAGTAAGTGATGCGGCTCTTACACAATACACACTACGCTCTTCCATACTCTATACGTATGTGTGGTCTACCTGTTCGTAGCAGGGCTGTTGTTGTTCCTACACTTCCAATGCATAATAATGTCCATGGGCGAGTGCTTCACTGGTGCATGACTGCAGCTGACCAGTGCAGATCCAGCTCCATGGCAGCCTGGTGTCCATTCATCACATACCACATCATGACCTTCAGGCTCTCCCCATCCTTAGTTCTTGCTGTATTTTACTGTAAATGCCATTGTCCATCTGTCCACAAGCCCCTAGCCTCACCTCCAATTAAAAAAATCCCTATCTGCCTACCTTAACATAATAATTCTGCGGGAGAGACCAATTAATGTAATACCTTTAAAAACAATTTCCTACTTACCTATAGAATTATTTTTTCTTCTAAGATTTTCTTCACTGTGGCCACTCCCCTACTCCCTGCCTCCAAAAGTCCATAATAAACACAATTATCAGAGGTTAAAAAAATATTCAAATCCCCCAAAAATGTGAAGAAATTTAAAATGCAACACCAAAAAAACTCATCCACGTTGGACAATGGCCGGTGCCACACCAACTGATATTTTAAGGTAGCAAAAGCCTTTATAATGGTCTTCCTACGCTTTGATATGAGACGCTTGGGAGGCTTATAATACAATACAATATACACACTACTAAAGATAGTAACTGTAGTGAAATGTATACAAATACTTAGCTTAGTTATTGCAGCCTCCCAAGATCGTTACCCAAAGAAGACGACCTTTTATACAGATAACACAAGCAACACAAAACTTCGGGATACGGCTGAAAATTAATCTAAAAGGAACATAAGAATATACAAAATAGTGAAGTACAATTAACACACATTGTTATGTGCTAAATACAGATGCACTCACAGAATTGGGTAGAATATATCGCTCATAAGGTGCCTCCCCTGGTTGAAGTGGGGGGTTGGTGATCCCTTGGCTCCTTGAGACTTCCTTAATAATACTCAGGACTCCAAACGGGCAATGGTAGAAAAAGATGTATTTATTGATAAAAAGTGAATAATCACCATCAATATAAAGTATAATAAAAGAAAAAACGGTATGGTCCTACGCGTTTCGTTCTGCAAAGAACTTCATCAGGGACCGTATATAAAAGATAAAATCAATATGCCATTACAACATATAAAAAAAACATCCTGCTGTTGTTTTTTTTTTATATGTTGTAATGGCATATTGATTTTATCTTTTATATACGGTCCCTGATGAAGTTCTTGGGAGGCTTGCCTGGGAGTAGCTGCCCAGTTGCTAGTTTTACTAACGATGTGCAGCCACTGGCTGCCCGCCTACGGCGTGGCATGTGGATGTACATAGGCTTTAATCTGCCCTAATTATTTGCTATCTCTGCAATCGGAAAATAGCCCTGATAATTATAGTTCACTTGTAAAATCGGTGCTTTGTAAATGTTCCTGATACCTTACCTTGTATAGTTTTCGGATATGAAAAGCAATGATTTTAAACCCCAGAATGCATCAAGCTAAATTGTTTAGGCAGATTTGGTTGGGTTGATCCATTTTCAGCTGGATTTACTTTTAGTAAACATGAGTATTGCCATTACAGTAGGTAGTCATTTTCACCATGGGCTCTCTTTTTGTGAGTGGAGTGTGTGTTCACTGAGTGTTGTGTATGTGAGAGAGTGTGAAGTAACTGAGTATTGTGTGTGTGGAAGAGGCTGAGGGTTGTATTGGGAGGCTGAATGTTTCAGTGTGTGCTGGCAAGTGTTGTGTATGTTTTGCCTCCCTCCCCCTTGCTTAACTTCCCTGGTGATCTAGTGAAGAGTGAGCTGGATCCCTGGTGGCCCAGTGGAGAGTTAACTGGATCTCTGGTGGTCCTGTGGAGGGTGAGTTTTATCACTGATGGTCAAGTGGAGGATAAACTGGATCCCTGATGGACCAGTGGACGTTGGGCTGGTTCCTTGGTGGTTTGGTGGAGTGTGAGCTGGATCCTGATGGTCCAGGGAACGGTGATCTGGATACCTGATGGTCCGGTGGAGGGTTAACTGGATTCCTGGTGGTGCAGTGGAGGATGAGTTGGATCCCCGGTGCTCTGGTGGGGATGCTCCATTATCTGTACCAATGTCAGGTATTGACCTCTTTAAGAGCAACCTCGCGGTTCCAGTGCTCAGGTATTACTCAGGGAGCTGGCTGTGCCGATCTGAGTCATTGAGAAGGGCCAGGGGGCCTGCGAGGGCACTCTTAAAGTGGTCTGTACCTGATACTGGTACACAATGCTCCCACAATGAAGTAGGGGATAGAAGGACTGTGCAGGTAGGTCCCTTGATCTTCTCACCAGCTCGAGGAGGGTGCAGGCAGAACCGAACCTCCAGGCCCAGGCAGGCCTTCTTGGCCACATAATGGAAAAGCCGTCTCTGAATTTGGTTTAGTAAATAGACCCAATAGTGAACTGACTCTCTTATTAATCATTATGTGTAATATGCTATTATCGCCACCAGATGTCAGGAACATACCAGACTAAGCAATTTACTATGCCTTTCAAAAGTGAATAAGATGTTTTATAAAAGTTTTTTGCTTTAGGCCAAAATGGTCAGACCCAATAAACATGATTCCATTGGTGCTGCTTAAATTTAAAAAAAAAATTAAAAACTAATACCAACATATTTGCCAAAAACACACAAAAATAAGTTTGACCTCATTGTTTTATTCCAAGTAAGAGGGACAGCATAAATGTATGAAACTACTCGACTTTCAAGTGTACATGTGTACAAATTATATTATAATATCCGATTGATATTATATTATTTTTATATATATGTTAAACAAAGAGTATTCTGCACTCCAGACACCAGCTACATTGAAGAACATACTTTTCTGAGTACACAAGTTGCTGTATGTACAAGGTCGACTATAAAGGTTTGTGCATTTAAAATACTTAGTTCATGGATTTATTTGATATTCAAGGATATAAACATTGTCTATAAAAAGTTTAAAAAATATATTTTATAATTATGCTTCTGACATGACATTAGAGTTCAGTCACTTAAGTAAGTTGACCATTAACAGTGTAATAAAGGCTCCTCAGGTTGTCAGAAGTTAATAAAACACATGGGATACATTGTACCCTCTAGAAGATATCTAGATTCATTTTTATTTTAGTAATGTTGCATCATTTATAAAAGGCAGAAGAAATAAAATGCTAGTAAGGCATTAAATGTAAGGGGTTTTTTTAGCGTTTGCTTATTTTTACAAGTTTATATCGGAGTGGAGTTGAGGCGTGGGGTCTCCAAACTACATTGTGGGGAGTCTTTAACCTTTCACCATTTCATGCTAGGGAACTAGAGATCCCTTCGTCTTTTTATGGGGGGATTTGAGGATCTTCTTGGGCCCGGGGAATTAAGCACCCTATGGGCCTAGAGCTATTTGGACCAAGTTACTGGGCATCCTGACTATTATTATTACCTTCTTCACCCCCAGCCCGGTTATTTTATTTCCCTTCTGCTCTCACCAAACACAGAGTGGAGGAAGAGATATCAACGGTCTGTCAGATAAGGGTCTCATTATGTCTCCTCTCTAGCCCTCCTGCTCATGGGGTGGAGGCACGCTGCATAGTAGTGTTCTCTAGAGTACGCCACACTAAAAAAAAACACTCAGTCTCAATATTATTTATTGATGCGTTTTAGTAGAATGTTTGAGAGAGCCAGAGTGAGAATCATCCAGGTCTCTCTGACATTGGAGTCTCACCGCTTCGTTAGGGAATGACCAAATAATAGATTGGTGTAAAATGCAATTCTATTACTAAAAAAACAGTGTTTTAATACATAAACTTTAACTGAACCATTCATTGCCCATTTAGGGCAAAACTAGAAGAATTTTAATTGTTCCATATTTATTCCGTAACCTTTGATCCCGTTTAATATGATAGTAAATATGAGTCTAAATGGGAAACCCAGGGCATGTTTAACATATGGGCAGCGATTATGCACAGACCTCATAGTATTGCTCGGTTATAATGATTCTTCTGCTTGATTTTTATTTTATAATGAAGGTTAAACAGAATTTGTACGTTTTCATAAGTGGGCTGTGAAAAGGGTAATCAGATTTGAACTGTACATTATGTGCTCGGTATTTCCATAAGAAAATAACCAGCAGACGCTTCCTTTCTTGTTTCCTCGTACTAATTATTACTCTGTTTCCTGACAATGCAAGTTACAATTTTCAGGTGCAAAACTAATTATAGTCATTTGCTTATCCTCGAGTGACACGGCTACACTCGAGCAGTTTAGCTCTCGCTTTCTGTTTCTCTCCTCCCTGACTGCTACTGGTGTGGGCAGAACTGGACTGCAGATAACATGAGCGGACATTGCTAGGGTGGAAAACTACCTGGGGCTCACATAGAGTCCACCGTAATTCCTCATTTCACTCTTTACTGATGACAAGACAGGCCAGAGCACAAGGAGAGCAATGCTACCCCAGATGTCCTCCCCGGCCCTCTAATGTGTCATCATGCGTCAAGCCAAACTCTACGATGTTGATATGTGTGACTGTGTAATACGGTGATAGCATCATGCAACAGTCTGCAATTCCGCAACACAGCCCCCTATATATTGTGCCACCTGTCTGCTTCAGTCCTCCATTCCTCATATCCCCCCTACATTCCCCAATATCCAATGCCAAATATCCCCCATAGAACTCACATTCAGAGCTATATGTGCCCAACACCCCCAAAATTCAATGCCGCATGTCTTCAATGTGTCCTCATATCCAATACCGCAATCCTTAACACTGCCGTTTTTATCCAGTGAATCAATGCATCTCTATAAGAAAAGTTCAGTGTCTCCATACAGAGGATGGGGATACTGAATGGTAGTGCTGCACGGTGTGCAGCACTGCCCCAGGAAGCACCTCTAGTAGCCATCTATGTAGCTATCTTTTATCTCTGAAAAGGCAGTGTCTGCATGAAAATGCTTGCAGGGAATGAGTATACTCACCAGAACAACTACATTAGTGTTCTGGTGGTCTGGTGAATATAGTGTCCCTTTAATATGGTCGTAAGTACCAGTCACTTACATAACCTCGTATCTGAGCATATGGACCCAACTGCTTTCAAACTGTACGCCAAACCAGTGGTGTGTTGTCTTTGACAAGTATCATTGTGAGCCACAAGCAATAAATGATGAGATCCAAATTCTCATATAGAAACGTAACAAAAAAAAGCATCTCTCCCAGAATGATAATGTAGGACCACAATATAGTGTGACAATTCTCACTTTAATTTGGACTGGACTTTCCTTGAAGGTACAGCAGGAAAACAGAGTGAGATTCTTTATATGTGTCTGTGGCAAACCTAGCCACTTTAGGTCATATTGCAGAACATTTAAAGGTTGTCTGGAAAAGCTGTGTTAACCTGGTGTAAAAATGTATTCGTGTGTTTTATAATAGAGAGCATGCATAGGCTAATAGCCGAAAGCTGTTAGCATTCCTATGGTAGTTTCACGAACAATGACTTTATACACTGTTTGTGAAACGAATAATGTATAGAATGGGAGCCCACACACAGAGGGTTGGGTGGCTCCCATTAACTGATTGCAACATTGTAGCAATCGGCGGATAAGTGCTTTCCTAGGTGGCCATCGTTCGGCTACCGACCATGTGGCGGTCGGCCATCTTGGATCCTTTGTTATACCAGCGGTGTTTGGTCGTCGAGCGCCTGGAACTAAAATCGGCTACTCGACGGCGCAAACACTGCTGGACTTCCAGGCCATTCGGGAGCACCGGTCCTTCAGTACTTTATTCCCACATATGTGTTCGGTACTTTTCAGGTGAATAGAAAATAATGTGTGTTTCGTACGGCGTTCGGTTATTTAAGCTGGGATCTGAGCGGTACTTTCACAAAGGGTGCGCTCAGACCCCAGCTATCTACCGAACGGTCATCCGGTAGAATCATATTTATAATATTGAAGTTATGCAATTTAATGTGAAAAGTCTGTTCTACTGTACGGAGGGATAATCCATTTAACAGGATATTCTAGTGGGAGTATCCCTCCTGTACAGCAGTTCATGGTGGGAGAAATGCCCTGTATTTTCAGTTCCCCATGTAGTCCACTACTGTATACTACATGTGTAGTCCACTGCTGTGCCAGCTACTGCCCAATCTCCCTCCTCAACGCACATCTTAAACTGTTTGCAAAAGCCATGGCCCTCCGCGTCTAGAGCAGAGAGGCACGGGACAATACCATCAAGACCCTCAACGTCATCCACTCGGCCCGGAGGCAGGGAGGAGGACTGGCCCTCCTATCCACAGACGCGGAGAAGGCCTTTGACCGGATGGACTGGTCATACCTCATGGCCACGCTACAACACATGGGTTTTGGACCTAACGTACGGACCTGGATCGCCGCCCTGTACACGTCACCATCGGCACAAATTCGACTCAACGGCACCCTATCAGACTCATTTCCAATACGGAACGGTACGAAGCAGGGATGTCCCTTCTCACTCCTACTGTTCGCCCTTTTGCTGGAGCCGTTCCTGGAGGTGGTCAGGACAGACAGGGGGATATCTGGACACACCCTGGGGAACCCTGAACATCGAGTCACGGCATATGCCGACGACATGCCTTTCTTCATTGAAAAGGCACTGATTACCATCCCGAACCTTCTCGATTTCTTCCGAAAGTATGGAAGGGTGTCGAACCTAAAGCTTAACGTGGAAAAGTCGGAAATCATCAATATCTTGATTCTCACGAGACTAGACACGCACCTACGATCCCAATTCCAGTTCAAGAGGTGTACCGCCAAATTGAAGTACTTTGGCATCTGGCTGACCAGGATGCTGGCGCAACTCTACCAGGCAAACTTCATTCCCATCCTTACTTCCCTGCAGAAGGACATGCAAAAATGGTTGGACCTCTACATTTCATGGTTTGGGCACATCAATGCAATAAAGATGAACGTCCTTCCGCGCCTCCAATATCTCTTCCAGACGATACCAATCACTCTACCGAAGGCGTTCTTCCAATCCATCACCTCAACTATACGGAAATTCGTGTGGAGGAAGGGAGCCCCACGGGTTAGCAAACAACAACTGGAACAACCCTCCACAGGTAACCACATGATAGACGCCGCCTTGAAGACGTGGTGCTCACTCCGCTACCCGCAGCAGCTAACCACTCACACCAGCCCACTCACACCCAGATATAGGAGACGGACTGACGCCAGCAGACATGCGAAACTTTGCCCGATCGGACTGGATATACATGCGCCAATGGTGTGCCAACGGCACCATAAAAACCCTGGCAGACTTGCTCCCCGACGCCAGCCCAACAGGCATAGACCGGTTCCACTACTTCCAAGTCAAGTCCTGCTATTCTACCACGGCAGCTAAACACCAATACCACCGGGACCTTACAGGCTTCGAGAAAATTTGCGTGGCTAGGCAACATATGGCGAGAGGGATATCAACACTATACGCGATGCTACTGGAGGGAGAAAATGGACCAACACCGAAATTCATCGCCAGATGGGAGCGAGAAACGGGAGAGACCCTGACCACACAAGAGTGGGACAAAATATACTTGCTCACACACAAGAGCTCAATCAGTTCGAGGTTCCAGGAGATGAACTATAAGGTGCTGACGACCTGGTACAGGACCCCTGACGTCTTACATCGCATGGACCCAGACAAGGAGGAGATGTGCTGGCGCTGTATACAGGAAAGAGGAACCATGATCCACATCTGGTGGTCCTGTTCCATCATCGCCACTTTCTGGGAGATGGTACACACGAAAATCAGGGAAATCTCGGAACCGGAACTCCCGCTCCAACCACTACCCATGCTACTACACCACACAAACATGTCTCTGAAAATATACAAGAAGTCCCTGACGAAACATCTACTGATGGCAGCGAAATCCCTGATACCCACGCTATGGAGGAGGACAGCCGCCCCCACTTTCCAACAGTGGGTAAATAGGGTGGGAGAAATACGGGCCATGGAAACCTTGACGGCTGCCCTTCAGGGTCGCACCGAACAATGTGACCGGACTTGGACCCCCTGACTCTTGTACATCTCGGAGGACAGACCGGTCCCCTAAACCTATACACCAACCTAGACCCTTTCCCCCCTCCCCCAACCCCTTCAACCCCGCTCCACCTCCTCCCCTCAGGTAAGTATTTGTACCCTCTGCTGCACCCCCCTGTACCCTCTGCTGCACCCCCAGGTCACCATACACCAATCGCTGATGTCACAAAATATGCAAAGACCCAGAAGATGACAGAGCTTCTTTAAGTAATCCTCATATATCAACATTATCTTTTTATATTGCTATTGGGCATTCATTCTAGTGTATATATCTGAGACAATAATTTTTTTCTCAGGAATACATAATTACATTTTATTATTGTTATTCTGTATTACTGAATTGGCCTACGCTGCTTGGTTGGGGAATTTTAGTAAATTTGTGACTCTGTTTTAATGGTCAATTTTCTGGTTACTTAATCCATCTCTTTGTGTTTGACATTACATTATAGGGATAATTCTCTTGATAGCAAATTGCCTCAGTGTTAATTGATTCTTGACAAATGTCATCAAGTGAGAAGACCAGAACCACAACAAGAAGTATGTCAGTGCAGTTGTTTCCATTTTGATGAGTCACCTCATGGACAGTGGACAGTAGAACCCAGCATCTAAAGATGGGTTCGTCTATATTCTGAGGGGAAAGCCTGCTAGCAATGTCCATTGTTATAAATGTGATAAAGATCCAGATAGAATTGTTTTAAAATCAACAAACATAGCATATCAAATACCTCATCAGTAAGAAAAAAATATCAACAACTGAGCCACTAAGCCTGGTCTCTATTTGTGTATACTGAATTTGTGTTTACTGCAAACTTGGCAGCCACTTAGGGCGCAGGCAGTGCCAGACTTGCAGGGGTTGCTTAGGTTGTGAGTGATATGTTCCACCTGTCAGAGGGGCTCATGAGCGGGCCGGCTGGCCACCTTAGGGCATGACTAGAGATGGCCGGCTGTTCACCAAGGCATAGTAGGCACCTGCGTTCCTGAACAGCAGGTGCTTATTCTGCCAAAATGAAGTGTGTCTGGGGAGGGCTGAGCATGGGTGCTGATGGAGCACTGATGCTACTGCTCTTCCTCACTGCTCCTTTGCGCACCCTCTGGTGATGCCGGGAGCCAGAATATCACGTCACTTTGGCCACATCAACTAAATGGCGCGTGATGGAGCAGTGAGGAAAAACAAGAAGATTCAAGCAACTCCACACTAAACTCCAGGGAGAGGGCCTGCTTGCCCCCACTGAGAGGACCCAAACCATCTCTGAAAGGTAAAAAATAAATTTGTGAGTATGTCAAATCAGTGAGTGTATGTGTGTCAGTGAGTTTGTCATTAAGTGTTTCTGTCAGTGAGTGTGTATGTTTTTGTCAGTGAGTGTATCAGTCAGTGAGAGTATGCATTTCTTTTAGTGAGTGTGTATGAGTCTGTCAGTGTATCTGTTGGCAAGTGTATGTGTGTCTGTCAATGAGTGCGTGTCAGTATGTCTGTGTTTATCAGTGACTGTGTGTGTGTCTGTCAGTGAGTGTGTCTGTTGGCAAGTGTATGTGTGTCTGTCAGTGAGTGCATGTGTCAATAAGTATGTCTGTGTTTATCAGTGACTGTGTGTGTGTGTCTGTCAGTGAGTGTTTCTGTTGGCAAGCGTATGTGTGTCTGTCAGTGAGTACGTGTATCAGTAAGTAGGTCTGTGTTTGTCAGTGACTGTGTGTCTGTCAGTGAGTATGTGTGTCAGTGAGAATGTCTGTGTGTCTGTCAGTATGTGGATGTCAGTGTATTGGTGTCTGAGAGTGTGTGCCTGTCAGTATGTGTGTCTGTCAGTGAGCGTGAGTGTGTCTGCCAGTGAGTGTGTGTGTATGTCTGTCAGCGAGTATGTGTCTGTCAGTGTATGTGTATTTGAGTCTATGTGTCTGTCATTGAGTGTGTGTGCCTGTCAGTGAGTATGTGTATTTGAGAGTGTGTGTCTGTCAGTGAAAATGTGTTGGTTAAACAGTGTGTGCATGCCAATGACTGTCTGACATACACTCATTGACACACAACAATGTATGTATATCAGTGAGAGTTTGTGTTTGTAATTGAAAGTGTGTGTGTGCCAATGATTGCGTGACTGTCAGTGAGTGTATGTCAGTGTTTGTGTTCCAGTGAGAGCTAAACAGGGGCCCTTCTGTGATTCTTGCATCGGGGTCCTGTAATTCCTAGTTACACCGCTTGGGGCAGACTCACCGCCACTTGGACATGATTATGAATTTATAATTTGTAATGGTGTTTGTGTCTCCCAAAGTGTAGATGTCATAGGAAAAAGGGTTTTGTTTTATTTTTTTATAATGACTCTTTTTTTTTTATTATTCCTACAAAGTGTAGGATTAATTTAAAAAAGTGCCATTATATAAAAAAAACACTGTAACAAGTCACCATTCGCCTACTTTTTCCTAACACTCCCCCCTTTTTCCTCAGCGCTGAGTGAAGTGATTTTATGCCATGAAATGTAGCAGTTTTAAGCTTTATGCTTGTTATTCTTTTTATTCTTTCTACAAATCTGGCTTTAAAAATCGAAGTGGGCAATGTTTGTTATTTTGGAGGTGTGGGGGATGCATGTAGCTGGTTTTACCTAGGGCACAAAATAGTCTAGCACTAACCCTATGTATACTGATTGGCCACACACTCAGTGTGTGACTATAGTAACTTTATTCTTCACCAGAAATCACAGTTCAAGTGTCTGGTCTGCAACTCCTTCAGTTAATCTCACGTTTTACTGTTGATTATCAATGAGCAAACAGAAACATGTGAAAAGAATTGATTTGATTGTATCTAGTCTGGTACTAAGTAATCAATTACTACAACTACTGTCAACATTAATTCCCATGTACTGGCTGCATCAACAGATTTTTTGTTTCTTAAACAGCGCTAAAACCAAAGCCGTTCTTTATGTAATTTCCCCCTATTTAGTATAATATGCTAACCGTTTTTGGCAGGCAGTTGAACAGAGACAGCATTGCAACCTGAAATGAATCATATTTTGGATTTAAGTATTACATTTAATCCAAGGCTCCGCATGTGTAATTCACTGATCACTTGTATTAGCAGATTGATGTTTGTGAGTAATTAACAAATGCTCCAAAAATAGTTGTAAAGTGCTGAGATTTAACCTAATTATCTCTTTTGATATTAAAATTTCTAAAACATCTTATTTTTTAGTATTTTCCCTGTCTCCTCATAAACGTACATGTTGCTCATGAATTAAATGTCTCTAACAGTCATAAGGAGAAATAATCTTATCCATCAACATAAAAAAAATAAAAGCAAACACACTTAAAGGATCACTATAGGGTCAGGAACACAAACATGTATTCCTGAGCCTATAGGGTTAAAATCACCATCTAGCCCCCCTGGGCCCCTCATGTCTCCATAAATATAGCAAAATCTTAATGTATTCAAGCCTGAAGCTGTAACTATGCATGCTGTTTGACTCAGAAAAACAAGCAGTCTGCTGACATCATCAGTATTGGTAGCCTGATCCAATCACAGTGCTTCCCCATAGGATTGGCTGAGACTGTGAAGGAGGCAGATCAGGGGCAGAGCCAGCATGATACAAACACAGCCCTGGCCAATCAGCATCTCCTCTTAGAGATGAATTGAATCAATGAATCTCTATGAGGAAAGTTCAGTGTCTGCATGCAGTGGGAGGAGATACTGAATGTTTGGATGCATTTTAGGCAGCCATGACCCAGGAAGGATCTCTAACAGCCATCTGAGGAGTGGCCAGTGAAGTTATCACTAAGCTGTAATGTAAACACTGCATTTTCTCTGAAAAGACAGTGTTTACAGCAAAAAGCCTGAAGGTAATGATTCTACTCACCAGAACAAATTCAATAAGCTGTAGTTGTTCTGGTGACTATAGTGTCCCTTTAATATTGAGGCAGCATGCATGCATAGCAAAGATTTGACAACCTCTTCTCTACAGTTTCAGTTTGCATTTATAAGCGGCCAATCACAATGTAACAAAGGTTCTTGAAGACAACACGGGTTTAAAACACCCCTTGCCATGGGCGTCCGCAGGGGGGGGCAACCCCCCTGGATTTTTCAGCTTGTACTGCTATTTTTCATGTGAGATTGAAAATGCACTTCAATACCGGCGCTGGCCAGTAGGTGTGTGGAGGGAGACAGGGATAGGAAGCTACATATTATCCCAGCTTCTCTCTCCTGACTGAATCCCCAGGGGAATAGCACATGCAGCCAGAGACAGCCTACAGATTAGGTAAGTGAGGCATGGGGGGTGGGGGGGCAGAGAGAGCCTATAGATCAGGTAAGTGAGGCATGGGGGGGCAAACAAAACATTTTTCCTGGCACTATAGACTCCTGCTGGGCCCCCCTCCAGCGGGGCTGAAGAAGTTAAAAGTCCTTCAGCCACTTACCTGAACCCAGCACCGATGTCCCTCGGCGCTGGGTCAGGCTCCGCCCACACTCCTCCCCCACCAACATCAGCCGGCAGGTGAGACCTAATACTCATGCCACGCGTGCAATAAAACTCCCCATAGGAAAGCATTATTCAATGCTTTCCTATGGGTAAAATATGATGCTGTCACAGCACACAGACTACTTAAATTAGCTAAAATGGTCTGGGTGCCTACAGTGTCCCTTTAAGTAATTATTGGCCACCATGTTCTCAGTAACTGTAACGTTGTATTTCTTATTTTATCGCATTACGACTACGCCTTTTTTTTTGTAAACAATGTATTATCTAGATTGGATCAGTGGTTGGACTTGTTACAAAACTCTTTGCTGGTGTTGAATAAAAGATACTATTAAATGTTGTCTTCCAACGATATTTTGTTACTGAATGCAAGCATACATTTTATCATTTGACATTCTAGATCTGGGGTAGGCACCCTTTTAGCAGCACTGTGCCGATATAAGATTGTGATGTCCCGTAGCGTGTCGGTCCTATATTTTTAAATTTAGGCGTCTATGTTGCCGTCTTCTGCTTGTGTTATTTTTACTGTAATTGCTTTGTATCATTGTATTTGTGTGTATATGAGCTACTATATTGTATATGTTCATTAGTAGTTTATGGTATCATGTATGATACCTATGAATGTGGGCTGTGTATGAGAGCTGATTGTGGAGTTGTGTGTGTGAATGGAAATGTCACATCGTGTGTTTGGTAGTGTGTGTATGTGAGGGGCTGTTTGGGGTATTGCATGTGAGAAGCTGCATATGGGGTTGTGTGCATGTATGTGGATTGTTAGCGGGTTACGTTTGTACAGATTGTGTGTATGTTTGTTTGTGGGCTGTTCGTATTATTTGTATGAGGGGAGGATTATTCTGCATTTCTGTGTATATCTAGCAGTGTGGGTGGCTTTACAGAACAGAAAAAATAAAAACTCATAGAGTAGTATAGCCAAAATACATCAAATCCCTGCTAGTTTGAATACACTCACAGGCATAAATTGATAGTAGGCATATCTCAATAATGAAGAGCTGGATAGAAGGGAATCCTCAGTACGAATACATGGACATGTAGGAGAGAAAATAGACCGCAAATAAGTGTAGATTGTAAGTAATTTTAACCCTGCACTGTAATAAGTTACACTTACAAGTTAATAATGATATAAAGGCATATCATAAAGTATCCTCCACAGCCATCCTCCTCCAATTGGTGGTAAAAGAACAAAATAAGAGGAATACTATGACTAAAAACTATTTATTAACATAAATTAAAATAAATCAATAAATAAATAAACAAACTGTTATAAATAAGCGGACTAAAAAGTTCTCTCTACAGATATCCAACCCTACGCGTTTCGTCCTCTGTGTACCGGACTTCCTCAGGGGTATCAGGATCTCCCGTGCAGCATCAACCTTTCCTTTCGGCGTGGTTAAATAACCCGGTCAAACTCCCGCCAAAACCGCCTCCAATCAGCGTTACCTTGTTCCGGTTGTCTTCACAGCGTTCCAAGCCTCATTTTCAAATCACATTCTTATGCGCATGTGCGCAATCGGCATTTTCAAAAGAGGTTCACGATCGATCCCAGAGTTCATAAAAAGTCCTCTCTTCCTCCAAACATCATCACACAAAGCTCATCGAACGTGATACATAACAGAGAGAAATATTTTACTACACAATCAATTAATAAAACCAATATAACAAGAAACAACATTATATTAAAATTATAATCATATTACTATACATCAAAAAGAAGAAAAGAAAAGATGAAAAAAGTCTTTGTGATATCTAAATCCACACCCTTATTAAAGGCACCAGAAAATTTGATTATATCATATAAGTGAATCCCAAGAGACACTCTAAAAGGAATAATATTTCATAAATGAATAGAAACCTCATATTTGTTAAAATCACTAAATTGGATAATGACCCTAAAAAGCTTTAAAACCTACATAAGGACCCTAAAAAACATATAATAAAATGTATACTAAAAAGCTACATATAAATCATTTCAAAAAACAAACTAAATCAAAATCAATATTTAAACCTCGGGGTTGCATAGTATTTAATTTATGTATCCAAAAGCCCTCTCTCTTCCTTAATTTAAGCAACAAATCCCCTCCTCTTTCATCAAGACTTACTTGTTCTATTGCTATAAAATTAATGTTATTTTTAAATAGAGGGCATTTGTTACAATGTTCTGGAACTGAATGAGAAATAACCTTCTTCCGAATATTATTGTAATGTTCAAGACATCTTATTTTAGCCTTCCTTCCCGTCCTCCCCACATATTGCGCCCCACATCCACATGTAATGAGGTATACAACATGTGTGGAGGAGCACGAGATTCGGCTTTGAATTTTGAACGTTTCTTTCGTTTGAGTACTTTGAAATTCTTTAAAAGATGTGAAAGAATAGCTACACGCCTTGCATTTTCCACAAGTATAGAATCCAGTGTGAGATTGAATTTCTTTTCTTTTTCCCCTAAACATACTTGGGGCCAAGATATTTTTTAAATTATTACTTCTTTTAAAAATCGTTTTAGGGTTGTTAGGAATTTTAGTTCCAAGGACATCATCTTCTAAGAGTAATGCCCAATGTTTTTTTACAATCCTTTGTATATCAAAAGCCTTAGCATTAAATTGGGTATTAAAAGCATATTCATAGCTTTGGTCTCTCTTTTTATTTACACGGTTATCTCCTAATAGACTTCTTCTTTCTCTATGTCCTATTTTAAAATGCCGATTGCGCACATGCGCATAAAAATGTGATTTGAAAATGAGGCTTGGAACGCTGTGAAGACAACGGAACAAGGTAGCGCTGATTGGAGGCGGTTTTGGCGGGAGTTTGACCGGGTTATTTAACCACGCCGAAAGGAAAGGTTGATGCTGCACGGGAGATCCTGATACCCCTGAGGAAGTCCGGTATACAGAGGACGAAACGCGTAGGGTTGGATATCTGTAGAGAGAACTTTTTAGTCCGCTTATTTATAACAATTTGTTTATTTATTTATTGATTTATTTTAATTTATGTTAATAAATAGTTTTTAGTCATAGTATTCCTCTTATTTTGTTCTTTTACCACCAATTGGGGGAGGATGGCTGTGGAGGATACTTTATGATATGCCTTTATATCATTATTAACTTGTAAGTGTAACTTATTACAGTGCAGGGTTAAAATTACTTACAATCTACACTTATTTGCGGTCTATTTTCTCTCCTACATGTCCATGTATTCGTACTGAGGATTCCCTTCTATCCAGCTCTTCATTATTGAGATATGCCTACTATCAATTTATGCCTGTGAGTGTATTCAAACTAGCAGGGATTTGATGTATTTTGGCTATACTACTCTATGAGTTTTTATTTTTTCTGTTCTGTAGATCTTTTCTATTTCTATTGTATTACGAGGACTGGGAGGAGTCCTATTTGCTCTACAGTTCGGAATTAATTAGGTATTTGTATACCTGTTTGTGTGTTTGCTCCTTTAATTGGTGATTAGTGTGTTTTGTATATTAGTGTGGGTGGCTTCCCTGTGTTCCAATGGGGACCAGGCTGGCCAGGTATAGGTCAAGGACAGGAGCTGCAACAGCAGCTGCAGGCTTCTCTACTACAGTCTGGATTCCCATTCACAAGTGCTGGGAGGAAGTGAGCTTAGTTCACTACCTCTATGTGCTGCAATGCATAAATTGAGGATTGTCCTTCACCACATCTTCGTATTAGCAGATATCTGAAGTTTTACTGGGACTCCTGATAGGCCAGACCCTGTTTGGCTCCAGCAGCCTTGAGTGCCGTGCAAAGACACCTCAAGTGCCGTGCATGGCACTAGTGCCGTAGGTTGCCTACCCCTGTTCTAGATAATATAAGCTTTCCCTCTGTGTTAGTGCAAGACATCAGTTTCTGGTGATCAATATATCGATATATAATGATACTGTGATGCTATAATCGTGGAAATGGTGACAGGTTATTAACAAGTGCAGCTTGTAGGTTTCCATCTAATTTCCATAATTACAAAGATTGCTGGTAATTTCTGTTAATTCGCATTACTTTTAGATTAACAGAGATAATTATTTTCATAGCCTGTCTAATTATCAGTACAATAATGATTTACTTGCATTTAAAAATTGCATTTGGGGGTGGGGCCAGACCGTGGAGCTGAAAGGAAGCCATCTCATGCAGCTCTGGTCCTAAGCCTGAATAAACACTAAAATTCTGCCCACAAACTGACTATTAACCCTTCAAAATAAGATATCTGAAGAGTAACCTGCCAGCATCACAAAGACACCAACCGGCGGCTGCAGATCTTACAAAAGTGAGGAAGCTGAAAACCTGAGGCCTATTGCTGTGCCTGGAAGCACTCTGCACATGCTCAGTGAACGAGCATGATATGAAAGCGCCTGTCTCTCCTAATGTGCAAGAGGCGACCAGAGAGAACACGCTGCGGCCCCGCACCCCCCCCCCCCAGGACCGGGGGGGGGGTCATCCCGGTCACCTGTTAAATTGTTTAAATTGTTTCCTGTTTTGAAGATGAAAGTTTTCAAATACAGGCTTGCGGTTACCAGCCTGCAATTGCAGGACGTTGGATGCAGCTCTGTCAGTATGTACTCAGCCACTACAGGGGAGACAAGACATACTTTGTGGAGCCTACTTGCCTTGTCACGGAGCGGATTAAACGACTCATCACTCACCCAGGAGTCCGCGCAGAAATCACTCAGGAGCGCCGAGAGGACTGCCGACATGCAGTGGCATCATGGCTACCGGACTGTCTCGGGTCGGACAGGAGTGACCTCCAAGGCTCCGTTTTGAAGGTCAAGCAGGAACAGACAGAAATGTGGGTTTATTGTTCTTATATACACATTATTACACATTAGTACCACCCGCAGGGTTTTTAAAAAACAACCAATAAACACGTACAATACACTCAGACACTCCCACACAAAATCCTCCCCTCTGCCTGTGATACAATTACCTTACACAATGGGTAATGCAATTATCACAGGCAGAGAAATACAGTTTTTCCACATTCATAATTTTAAAAGTATGCATCACATTCACATAAAAATCATAATCATACAAATTGGTCGAGCGGTTCAAAAGATAGATCGTAGTCCTTTGTGACCAAATGAAGCATGGCTTTTCTGCCCCAAACCAGTTCCACAGAGTCTTTTATCCTGGAGATAATTGGGAAGTAATCCAATCTCCCTAAGCTAGTAGTATGGGCCCCAGAGTGTGAATAGGCATTCCAACAGCTCAAGACTGCGCTTGTTAAATCAAATGTACTTTCTGCTCCTGATCCAACTAAACGCTTTCTCATCCATACAGACGCTTCTATGTTCAGATTGGGAGCAGTACTGAGCCAAGTCGGAGCAGATGGCGGCGAGCACCCATTAGCTTACCTCAGCAGAAAACTTTTACCCAGAGAAGTAAGCTACGCCGCCATTGAAAAGGAATGCCTGGCTGTGGTGTGGGCCCTCAAAAAGCTGCAACTGTACTTGTATGGACAAACCTTCATATTACTCACAGATCACAACCCGTTGGTGTGGCTAAACAGGGTATCCGGGGACAATGCCAGGCTGCTGCGCTGGAGTTTGGCGCTGCAGCCTTTTGACTTTACCATCCACTAACGCCCTGGGAAGCAAAATGACAACGCCGACGGGTTATCCAGACAAACTGAACTTGAAAAGTGATCCGTGAGTACTCCTCCGGACATCCCCAAGCCGATCCGTTGGGATCAGACTGTTTTTTTACCAGCTTGATTCTGAGGGAGCATTGTGGCAAACCTAGCCACTTAAGACAATTCTTGTATGTATAATGGTTGTCCTGGAGAGACTGTGTGATATATGGCTTATTCTAAGTGTTCGCTTAAATATGTGATAGAGGGCATTCGTATGCTAGTGGCGCTAAAGCCACTAGCATTCCTATGGTAGTTCACGAACAGTGACTGTTCGTGAAACAAAGTACCGAATGGGAGACCACACACAGGAGGTTGTGTGGCTCCCATTAACAGATTGCAACAGTGTATCTATCCTCGGTTAATTGGTTCGCAGGGTGGTCGCCGTTCGGATACCGACCACGCGGCGGCGGCCATCTTGGATCCACTTTTAGCCCAGCGGTGTTTGGTCGTCGTGTGCCTGGAACTAAAATCGGCTACTCGACAGCACGAACACCGCTGGACTTCCAGACCATTCGGGACCACCGGTCTTTTGGTACTTTCATTCAAACTGTTCATTCGTGTGTTTTCTTATGAGTTCCTATTAAACTATGTTTCATGTGGCATTCGGCTAATTCTGCTGGGACCTGAGCGGTAGTTTCCCGAAGTATGCGCTCAGATCCCAGCTATCTATATAGATGTAATTCGGTTAAATAGCACGAATAATGTGCAAGTTATACACTTTTGAGTAAAAAGACTGGTTCTGCTGTACAGAGGGATATTCCACATAACAGGATATTCTTATGGGAGTATCCCTCTCGTACAGCAGTGCATGGTGGGAAAATGGTCCTGTATGTTCAGTTCCCCATGTAGTCCCCTACCGTACAACCCCTGTAAAGTCATTCAGGAAACCCCTTGCATGGGGAACCACATAAATACCGTGACCTGTGAATAAAATCTCAGTTGACTCCCAGCCTATGTGTCGTCTAGTTCTTGGGAAGGAAGGATTCTTATAACGCTACCGGGATTATTGGATATTGTACCTGTCTACCTGGATTTTTTATATTCTGTTCCTGTTTACCAGCGGAGATACTGTGGATTATACTACCTCTCCACTACAGCTTCTTCTATTCCTCCGTATCTTTGCAGAGGGACTGTAATTAGCTACCACTTACATGCAGGGTATTTGACCATTATAACATCTACTTCATTTGACAAACTTTTATTTCAGCTGCCTTGCAAATATTTAAGACCCTGTACATTGTTATATTAATATATAGAACATTATAACTATATTATTTATTATATTGATATCTAGAACACTATAACTTGATAATATTTCTGTAAAGTATAAACAAATTAAATATTAAATTGTGTTAATATATATAGTTTATTATTTTTAGGTATCCTTGAACATCAGTTTCTACCTCAAAATAGACTTGTGCATTCTTGAGAAATTTTGACTCGGCCTAACCATTTTTCCCTTAAATAGAAACATTTCAGCACACCCGAATTTCTGCCAATGTCGGTTTGGCTAGGCAAAATTTCAGAAAGGAGATTCTTATTTTGGGAGCCTAATCAGAAAACCAAAAAACGTGCAAAAATGGGACAATCAGTGTGCTGCAAAATATATACATTATATAATAGTATGTATATATTTACACCGATAAGAGTATTTTCCAGCAATTTAGTTCACAGATTAAATGAGAAAAAGTTACAAATAGAGTAAAAAACAAGAGGAACAGTTTAAAAAATCTATATTTTTATATTTATATATTTATTAAATATAAAATATATACATACATAACTATACATTTGTTTTTTTAGTTACCGACTACTCACCTGTTCCGTAAATCAAATAAAATATTTTTTTATTCATCAATCATGTAATTTTTTGGGTTGAATTCAGAATCATGATCCGAAACGGACATGCTTAGACACTGCGTATTTCAGTTGGTTTGTGATTCGTGTGTCAGAGTTAAAGATTCTGCCGATCACCCAACCAGCACAAATTTGGCTGAATTCAGTTTGACCCAAAGCGAATCTCCAAGTTATCCCGGGAGAGGTTTTGAATAAATTCAAAAGGAATTTAAAATGTATATATATTATTATAGCTACATTGAATTCATAAATTCTTCAGCACTACGTACAATAAGAAAGGGCTAATACAAGTCTAATTTGGCAAACATATCATGTTGTTTATTGTGTGCCGTGATTCTTGCAATATTACAGTTTTATTCTCATTTTTGATACTCTGTAAGTACACAGCTAAATAATGAAAAATGTTTTATATCAAGAAAAAAAATATATTGACCCTGTGTAACATTTGGAAACTGTTTTAATGGCACATGATGTTTACGCAGTAACTGTGAGAGCCAGATGTATTTTTTAATAGGTTGCACATGATACAGAATAGGAGTCATGTGTTCTTTAATTAGCTAAGATCTGTTAATAAATCATGCCAACCTTATTACAGGATTTTTCCTACAATATATTAGTCTAATCTTGTATCCTGACATTTTAGATTATAATAAACCAGCACAGAGTTAACAGAAAACTGCTTACGTGACAAAAAAATGAAGTTCTTAAATTCTTTTAATTCTCCTCCGTGGTGATTCCTTCAACCCATGTCTCTTCCCACTACTGTGTAAGAATAGATGGAGGAGGCATAGATGCTAATTGGAACATGTTGAGTTTTGACATCTGCTTGAGTTACAAAAGGCAAAATGCAAAATAGAATGTAGAGTAACTTTCTTTAATTCTCATTGAACAGTAGCAGATATCAGTAAAGCATTTCGGGACAATAATGATAGACTGAGTATATTCTCACATTAATGCTGCCATCCAGATTGGTCAGCATCTCCCTTGCAAGCTTATTCAGTAAATAAAATTCCATATTAATTTAATATTCAAGGCAAACCGGTAAAATAGGCAAACCGGAAAAATTCTGGAAAAAGTCAGAGTCTATACTAGTACTACAACTTTGGCCTTAAATTTGAAATTCACTTTGAAATCTCAGTTTATTAAATAACCCTGTTGGTAACGTGGGAGTGTAGTTTCTGCATTATCATTTTGGCTGAAGAGGGGCAGTCTATGAAGATAGGGGGCAAAGATGTATTGCACCAGAACCGCTACAATGAGCTGCAGTGCTGTATTGTGATGAGATATACAATACGGATATTAGAGAAGCTTAGTTCGAAAGCTCAGATAGTCCCAATAGTTTTGTACAAGAACTAAAAACAGAAAAGTTAAGCATTTTAGTTCATATGTTTCATGTTCAGTTTTGTTCAAATTGTGCTTAAATAAAATGGAAAATAAAACAGAGAACCATATATACATACGGATCAACCTCACTATCAATACCACTGAGAGGTGACCTGAATAACACTGTGATTATATCGTTACAATGGCCCCTGTCAAGGGGTGGGATATATTAGGCAACAAGTGAACGGTCAGATTTTTGAATTTCATGCATCGCAGTCAGGAAAAACAGGCAAGCAAAAAGATCTAAGTGACTTTGACAAGGGCCAAACAGTGTGATGGCCAAACAACTGGGTCAGAGTATCTCTAAAATGGCAAGTCTTGTGGGATGTTCTTAGTATGCAGAGGTCAGTGCTTACCAATAGTGTGCAAGATAGGACAACTCGTTATCAGGCGTTATGGTCATGGGTGCCCAAGGCGCATTGCTGCGCGGGCAATGTAGGCTACACCGCCTGGCCTGATCACACAGAAAAGATGCTCAAATTGTTGAAAAACTTCATATTGGCCTTGATAGAATAAGTCAAACAACAATATACAGGTAGCGCCAAGAAGAATACTCCAAACACAATAGTATATAATAATTAGAGCACTAAAAGCAATCCGAGCAATAAAAACCCACGGGATATAAAAAGAGTCCACAATAAAATTTAAAAGAAAAGAAAATACCAAATGGTACGGCACAGTCTGAAAGGTGGCAATAGATCTTCTAGTCCTGGTATTGGACTTTCTTGGTAGCTTCGTTTAATAGCAGAATATGAAAAGGAAGTAAAAACAGAGGCAAACCAATAGTGCAATATGGTAGTACGCAGCAGGACAAACAACACTTAGATAAGATGTCAACTCACATATGGTAGAGCTATAACCAGCTCTAGGTAAAACAGCATGCAGTGGTATTCAATCCCCACTTGCAGGAAATCCCTCTGGTTTTGGTACACAGTAGAATGATGGTAAATCACAATAGGATAACGATGAGGTAGATCATATGGAATGACAAAAAAGCAGCCAATAGTGCTTTCTATATAGATAGGTAAGTATCAACAAGGTAAATACAATTATACTTACAATAGAGTGAGCTATGTATCAAGCCTGGGTGGCATAAACTCCACCAAGGATTTCTTTAGTTGGTTGTCCACAGTAGGTGATGGGTCCAGATGTCAGGTAAAAGTATAAAAATAAATAATAATAAGTTCTAAAAGTATATGGCTAAAAGGCAGGTAGTGAGGTAGCCAAAATACCATATTTTAACAACAGCATAAAAACCACAACGCGTTTCTCCCCTTGGGGCTTTCTCAAGTGGCTACACCTGGCAAGGTGTCTGCTGCTTCCAACCCATAGACTCAAGTAACACACTCATTAGGGTTCATTACAAACCTCAGCAGATCTATTGTTATGTATAGGCTTACTTCATGCACCACTGCCCACTAGGCCTTAGAAGCAAGGCAAGGGTCCTTGACCACTCTGGGGATCCCAGGGGGCATTACTCCACGTTAATCGATCATTAATCACACACCTACATAGGCATACTCATATAATTTGATTTAATCCTGCTGTCAGTTTGCCAGACCTGTTTCTCTCCATGTTTAATGACTCAACAGAGGTAGTCTCCAGTCTTAGCCTGTTACTTATCTCTCACCCAGACTAGAATATATGTCAGGGAGGAAGTCAGTTATTATAAGTTATTTAAACTAAGCATTCCACTCTACTGTTTTAATGTTTTTGTTTTTCTTTTTGTGACATATGTCTAGACCTTCTCGCAAGGTAACCAACTGTTATATGCTCATTTAACCTAGACATACCTGACTATCATGTTTCCATCTACATTTACCAAAAAATGTGCAAGAAATCTGAATGCCATGACATTGTTATAACATGTATGTTACTATTTGGGTTTGTGCCGCTGTCGTGGCGTGACAAACCTGCTTTGTTCACTATTTGCACAATAAAATAAACATTGACAAAAAAGAAGTGCCTTAAAACCCATCTCTTTAGGAAAGCTTATGGCCTCCCAGAGTAACCTCTACCTCACACAACTGTCTCTTACTCTCTCCTAAAAGGCAGCACTTTACTCTCTCCTCCAGCTCTACCTCACTCCCACCTTATTTGATTGCTATTTCCTGTCCTAACGTGTCTTATACCCCACCTCCTACAGACTGTAAGCTCATTTGAGCAGGGTCGTCTTCAACCTATCGTTCCTGTAAGTTTTCTTGTAATTGTCCTATTTATAGTTAAATACCCCTCTCATATTATTGTAAAGTGCTACGGAATCTGTTGGTGCCATATAAATGTCAATAATAATAATAATATATTCAAAAACTACACTATTATACAATACAATAAAACATTTCTACTACTTTAGTTATGGTTGTTACTAAATTTATACGTAAACTTTGCAAATAAATCCTAAATAAGAAGTGGTTACTCTGTGTAGCTTAAAAAAGTCCTATAAAAATATTTGCTACAACAAAAAAATGAAACTAGCGGTTTTGTGTGTATTATGACATTTGTGGCATAATCGTGACGAGCCTGTTGCCAACGTGAGTTATTTTTGATCTGCAGGTTAAATTATAGCTCACATTCAGACAGTTTCAATGTGTTCAGCTGTAATGGATGGCTCATTTTTATTTCTTATAAATAAATATATATATTTATCTTTTATTATTATAATAATAAATGGTTTTTTTTGCATGTGATGCGGCGAAAGGCCAGAAACAGTAAAAAAGGAAAAATAGTTTTAACTGCCAATTTGATTCTTTTTTATTTTTTTCTCCAATGCAGAGGAGTGAGCCAACTGCTTTCCTAGCGATATTTATACATTGTTACTTTGGGTTTTTAAAATTATAGGATTTGTAAGTGGACTCTTCTCTCCCCTCCTGCACTTAGAGTAGATAAGACATCCTTAGCATTCTTTAATTCCCAGAGATTTAACCATTTCATGGGTAGAACTTGGACAAATTGCTTATCTTGACACCCCGGCTGCAAGTCTCAGGTTCTGATGAAGGTAAAAAGGGCTGGTTTTGGTGAAAGGGGGTTTAGATTTTAAAAAAAAAAAGTGTAGAAACTACAAAAAAGAAAAATTCAAACACATGTGGCTGTACTATATATATATTTTATAATACGGAGTGTTCACATTTCTTACCGAACATAGAACAGTGATACCGGAGACCAGAACCTGCAGGCCAGTCTCTCAGAATGGGTACATGTGAATTGCACAGTTTATTGTGGTGGGTATATTTCCACGCATCTATATCTGAGCCCCTTCCTTCTCCTACATTTAACTTAAATTGCTAAACATTTAATGAGTATATTTTCTTTAGAGGGGTTAGAGAATGCATTTTTGTGTCCAACAAGACCGGCTCTCCTTATTCCCTCTGGCTTTCTTTATCTTGATTTATTTTATCAGATTGTGAAAAAATGCTGTAAATCCCTAAATGGATATACTTCCTTGAAATGCGATTGAAAGGATTAATTTCTTCTTTGGTTGGCAAGTATCCACTACCCTGTCTTCTCCCAGTGACATATGTTTATTGTTGTCTACTCATTGTGTGTTTCTCGTCAGACAATTAATGTTACATATTCTCTGATTATTATTATTATTATTATGATATTTATATAGCTCCATCAAATTCCGAAGCGCTTTACAATGGGTGGACGAACAGACATGTAGTTGTAACCAGACAAGTTGGACACACAGGAACAGAAGGGTTGAGGGCCCTGCTCAATGAGCTTACATGCTAGAGGGAGTGGGGTATAGTGACACAGTAACAGAGGGGTTGAGGGCCCTGCTCAATGAGCTTACATGCTAGAGGGAGTGGGGTAAAATGACACAAAAAAGGTAAGGATAGTATTAGACTAGTGACAGTTGCAGAAGAGGAATCAGTCAGGAGCTATTAACAGTTTAATTGATACGCTTTTATGAAGAAGTGGGTTTTTAACAATTTTTTGAAGGAATGGAGACTGGGTGAGCATCTAACGGAGGAGGGAAGCGAGTTCCACAGGAACGGTGCAGACCTGATTGTCTAGGATTCTGTATGGGGCCCCTCTAAACATGGCATCATTATGACAGTACATTAATTTTATGGTTTGTATCGTGTTATGCTCCCAGTAAAAATGTCACAGAATTTAAGAAGTTAGATTTAGGTGTAGCAAGCCAAAACTAGGTTAGTTGTGATTTAGAGAATGATAATCAAATATTAACCCATTTTCAGATAAGTAAGGCTTATCATTAGGTGAGTGTTAGGGTATTGTTGGAGAACAGCAAAATAGGATATCATAAAAGTAATACTAATAAACCATAAGTCTTATAAATTAAATTGGCCAGACAGCTTAAAGAAGATCCATGGCTGATGGAAGAACATATCGTGTGTATTTAGGAATCCAATGTTATTCAAAAATGTTTCAACAGGTTTGTACAGAGCGTGTAGACTAGATATGAGGAGGTTTGCATCACCCTTCCTAAACTTCTTTACTTATTTAGGACCATCCCCTCTCTCGTTACATGTCTTCTATTAATGGATATTGGAAATTGTGGCTGTGTGTATGTAAACTACAGTACAGGACATCTCAGAGTAGAGCTTAAAAGATTTGGAAACAATGGCCATCTCTTTTATGACGTAGATCGATATCAATTAAAAAAAATATATTTTTGATATTTTTGTCAAATTTTATGCAAGCAAAAATATTTAGCCTAATTATATTTAGCTGTTATGTACCATTACAACCAAAAAGACCATGTAAATATTGGCACATGTTGGTGGATGGGTATGGAAAAATCTTTTAATGCTTGGTTGGAGAACAATGAAGCAAAATCTTCACATATTGTGATTAATTAAAGTCAGGGCCAGAGCAACTACTAGGTGGTTAGGCAGCAGCTTTGGGCACAACGGGCAGTCTCCAAGTGACCAGCAGGAGGGGAGTGCACAGCACAGAGCTCCCCTGCTGCTGGTCACAGCTTGTAGCATGGCCGAGTCCTGGCCGTAGTAGAGGAACTTCTGTATCCTCTACCTGGTCTGACAGGGAGTGCTCAGGGAGAGCACCAAACAGCTGGTAGACCTTACAGGTGCTCCTTCTAACGCAATCCATGGGAGGCACTGCCTAATATATCCCACGGCTTAACAGGTGCCATTGTAACGATATAATCAATGTTATTTACTTCACCTGTCAGTGGTTTTAATCTTCAATGTGATCAGTGTACAATGGAAACCTAAAATTTTAAGAGTTTATTGGCCTGAAGTTTATAATTACGTTAATAGCAGTAAATGTTGACAAATGAGTTGAAAATGTAAATTCTCAGATTGGTAATTTTTGGGCCATTTTCCAAGCACACTGATCACATCCTAAATGTTACCATCCAGTTTTCTAAACTCACCAAGATTCAATTACAATTATTTATTTAACCCCAAGATATTCCACAGTGATCCAAGATAGGTAAACAAGATTAACATTTAATTCTAACAAAACATTTTTTATATATATACATGGACAGTAGTAGAAGAGGGCCCAAGTTTACAATCTAAAGGAATGAGGGACGAATACACAGAAGAAAGTGATGGAATCAACTGAATGTACCTGGAGATGGGAGATAGCAGAGGGAGGTTTTAAGGAGAGAGCTAATAGGTTTCTTTAAAGAAGTGTGTTTTTTATGGATTTTTGAAGGACTGCAAAGATGAGGAGAGTCAGATGTTCCATGGGAGGACATTCTTTAAGAAGGTGGCAGCCCTGGAAAAGTCCTGTAGATGAGAGTCTGGAATGGAGGTGCAAGAACGGGACAGTAACAGTCGTTGGCGGAGCAAAGAAATTGGGCTGGATCAGCATTGAGAGATTTAACCCGTTGATTTTATGTTTCTTACTTGAAACACATTACTTAAGCCTTTATTTCGTCGAATTATTTCAGCCTGGAAAAGATGCAACACATTTTTTATATCACCACCAGTATTATAGACGGAAACAAAGTTTCTGCCAGGATTTTTTAATATTCAGTGAATACGAGGACATGGCCAGCAGATTTGTTCTTTATAGTCAGGATGTGAGATTTTATTTTTTTATTTTGTTTTATTTCTCACTCTGGAGATTATTAATGTAAAAAGATTGTATTTCAAACTTTTTTTGAATATTAAGTGAAAAAATCTTTTATTCTGATTAAACACCTGCCTGTTTATATTGAAAACATCAATTAATTGCAAATTGTTTTGGCTTCCAAACGAGCAAACTGCACATGTAATTTTATGGCATGAGACACTGGCATTTTTCCGTCGACAATGCTAAAGAGATTGGGGCTGAGCAATATGCCTGAAAAATAACACTGAAGTGTGAGTGAAAAGCTGCCAACATTTGTTCTAGGTCCTTGTAGTTACATGAGAATTTGTGTCAGGTTAGAACTTGGATTCCAAGCAATATTTAAGAGGAAATGTGATTCACATAAAATGCGTCAGTTAAAATAGGAATAGTCACGGATGTTCTTGGATTGTTCTCAGACAATCTAGGTTAGTGAAGTTTGTTGCAATACATGTGGAACACTCTTTGTTAATTACTCCAAATAGTAGGGGCCTGCCTACTTATGCAGGCTATTCATTGTCTCTCACCCGGTTCTTGAAATGTAGGAAATTAATTTTATATACTTTTACCCACATCACTATAACTATAGTAACATGATCACTATCCATGGTAAATAACCTCATTATATTGTATATCTTCACCTTCCTTATCGAGAAATGTTCTGTATATCAAGATTAACAAATCACTAATAAATGGAAGAAACATCACACAGGTCCAGAAGTTAAACTATTGGAATAGGAGAAAGAGTTGTCTAATGGACTTCCAGGTGATAAATCAGGAATCATCTTTCAAGATAATGCACTACTTCAGTATCTGCACCAGAACCTATACTGCATTGGAAGGTACTACCTTAGGTTTGTGAAGGGCTGCTTGGCCTTGAACATTAATTATATAAAATTCCCTGTTAGTTCTTTGACTCATGGTAGCAGTGGGAAACTCAATAGCGAGTGTTCCAACACAGAACAAATTAATTTTGTATTTTTATGATTATCTGTTCCATAGGTTGGAGCCCCATTCCTGTCAGTTTGTGTAGCGGACCTGCAATGCTGAGAATGAATTTCTCCGTTGGAATCTGTTGGAGCTGGAAGTTAAGCGGTGGTTAATGAATATAGCCCATCCCCCAGTAACTGGTCAACACACAGTTCTGGGAGTCAACTGAACTTTATTACCCCACACACGACTTTTTTTTATTTTTTATTTATACATCTTTATTTTTATTAAGCCAGGAGTAGTATGTGCATTTGCACCAATTCCAGTGGGTGCAGTGCTATCTCTTTGTGGGGACCGTGTACTTGGCACAGTGTCAAGCTAGGTGTTAGTTACGTAGGTAATCCTGCGTTATGAGCAGAATAGAGAGGGCTTGACTTTAGTGTGTGCTTTAGTAGTTATAGTGTGAGAGGGCTTACGTGGGGGCCAGTGTGGTGGTCTAGCAATATGAGGAAAATTGAAGGGCATGGGAAGGTCTCGTATGAGGGAGGAGATTCAACTTGTTAAAATTAAAAGTATGTAACAGAAACTGGAGTGGAGACTATTTTGTCCCAGGGATTCTCTGGGGGTGAGAGATCAAAGTCCTTCAGGTCATCACTGCTGCGCAAGTTTCAGGCATGGCTTTTTGAGGTATGAAAGGGGTGATTCGATCTGGGTCCCAAGTGTGTGGGTGCTGTTTCACCTCTGCTTGCTTATTCTGATTGAGGGAGTCCTTCGGAAGACCCAGAGTTTGTAGCAGAGCTGTGGCCTCCTGGAGTTCTTGAATATGGTGAGTAGTTTTCCCATGAAAGAACAGAAGTGTGCAGGAGAGGCGCCATTGGTACCGCAGATTGTGCTGTAGGATTAAGGTTAGTGGTCTAAGGGATTTGCGCCAGGCCAGAGTGCTCCCTGAGAGGTCGGCATTGAAGGTAATGTAACGAGAATATACCCCAACACGCAGGATTCGGCTAAACAGAAGACAACACAGAGGAGAGATACGTCTACCGGACCTTAGAATGGCCGGACTCGACGTATATGAGAGGAGGCAGAGTCAGGGACGAACCGAAGTCAAGGACACAGAGAGACAGCGTAAACTAGGACAAGCCGGGGTCTGGTACACAGTAAACAGCAAGCCGACAACCAGAACAGATAAGGATAAAGAGAAAACGTAGTCAGAAACAAAGCCAAAGTCAAAACAGAGAAACACAACTGAACACAAGCGCTAAAGGGAACTGATACAGAAACCACGATAGGGCAGGGAGTAAAGGGAGAGGTAAGTATATATAGCTTCTAAACTAATGTGATTGGCTCCTGTCATATCCACACCCCCAAAAGGTAAGTGTATGGGGAGTGTGGCATGACAGGGGCCAATGGAGCCTTTTAACAATTTAGGCTCCCACTGTCTCTTTAAGAGCGCACCCGAGACTCGCGACGCGCTCTTAGATTCAGGCGGGACACGTGACCGCTTCTCGTGGTCACTGCCCGCCTTCCTGTTGAGGCCGTCGGATGAGCCGCGCGCGGCTCGTGCAGCAGCAGGACCGCGCGCGGCTCGAAGAGAGGACCGTGGCCGGCCCCTGGATAAGGTGAGTAACCCCCCCCCTGAGGACACGCCCTCCGGGCTGGTAGGGCCAGGCCTGGCAGGAAAACGAGAATGGTAAGAACGCACAAGGCGGGGAACGTGAACAGCATCAGCTGAAATCCAACTGCGCTCCTCAGGCCCATAACCCTTCCAATGCACCAAGTACTGAAGTCGACCCCTAAGGTAACGAGAGTCAAGAACAGCAGAGACTTCGAATTCCTCATGACCCTCCACAGAGACAGGAGGTGGAGGCGGGGAATGCCGGGTATAGCGGTTGCGTACGTAAGGCTTCAATAACGAGGTGTGAAATACATTAGGAATACGCAGGTTCCTAGGAAGACCCAAGGCGTATGAAACAGGATTAACCTTATGCAGTACATGATAAGGACCTATGAAACGGGGAGCCAATTTCATAGAAGGCACCCGCAGGCGAATATTCCGCGTGGAAAGCAAAACCCTGTCCCCCACAACATAAGTAGGAGCCGCCCTGCGATGCTTGTCAGCCTGAGCCTTCTGGCGAGCAGCGGAATCCACCAAAGAACGCTGAACCTGCTCCCAAGTATTACGCAAACCAGCCAAATGCTCATCCAGAACTGGCATGCCCTGTGAGGAGAATGCAGCCGGAAGAACAACGGGATGCTGGCCATAGACAACGTAAAAAGGGCTTTTGCCGGAAGAATCATGAGTGGCATTATTCCGAGCAAACTCAGCCCAAGGAAGCAGGTCAGACCAATTGTCCTGATGGTGAGACACAAAACAACGAAGGTACTGCTCCAGAGACTGGTTGGCACGTTCAGCAGCTCCATTAGACTGGGGATGGTAAGCGGAAGAAAATGAGAGAGAAATACCCATTTCTGAGCAAAAGGCTTTCCAGAACCTGGAAATAAATTGGCTACCCCTATCGGACACGATAGATACAGGAATACCATGTAACCGAAATACTTCTCTAGCAAAGACAAGAGCCAGTTCCTTGGATGTGGGCAACTTGCGAAGAGACACAAAGTGAGCCATCTTGGAAAACCGATCTACTATCATCAGGATGACTGTGTTACCATTCGAAGGGGGTAATTCAACAATAAAATCCATGGATAGGTTAGACCAAGGTCTCTCGGAACTGGTAAGGGATGCAGAAGCCCACAAGGAACTCTACGAGACGTTTTCATACATGCACAAGTAGTACAAGCACTTATATAGTCAGTGACATCCTTGCGTAAGGAACCCCACCAAAAATATCGAGAAACTGCTGACATCGTTTTGGTAATACCAGGATGTCCAGCAGTCTTAGTATCATGATATAATGACAGAATCTCCCGTCTCTCTGGAACATCAACAAACAATTTATCAATAGGCCTCTCGCTAGGTGCCATACTTTGTTTCGCCTGTATGGTCTGCAAGAGGGATGAAGAAATAGACAACATAGTAGTGGCTATTATCCTGTCTGGGGGAATGACAGGAGTAACATCAACCTCCTGTTTGTCAGTAGTTTCAAACTGTCTGGACAGAGCATCTGCTTTAATGTTGCGATCACCTGGCCTATAGGTGATAATATTATTGAAACGGGACAAATATAGTGACCATCTAGCCTGCCTAGAAGATAATCTTTTAGCTTCACCAAGGTAGGATAGATTCTTGTGATCTGTAAAAATGAGGATAGGATCCTTAGTTCCTTCTAACAAGTGTCTCCATTCTTTAAGAGCTAAGATAATAGCAAGGAGTTCACGATTACCCACATCATAATTCCTTTCAGCTTTGGACATTTGAAGCCACAAGGATGCAATGGCCTTTCAGGCGATTCTCTTTGGGACAAAAGAGCACCTACCCCGATTTCAGAAGCATCAACTTCAAGAATATAAGGCAGTGAGGGGATAGGGTGCTGTAAAATAGGTGCAGAGGCAAATGTAGTTTTAAGAAAGTCGAAAGCCTGAAGTGCCTCGGGAGACCAGACACGAGTATTACCACCCTTTTTTGTCATACGGGTGATAGGTGCTACAATAGACGAAAAACCCTTAATAAAGCGTCTATAATAGTTAGAGAAACCAAGAAAACGTTGAATTGCTTTCAAACCCTGTGGTAGAGGCCACTCTATGACAGCAGAAAGCTTCTGGGGATCCATACGAAACCCTTTGGCGGAAATCAAATACCCCAAGAACTGGACTTCGGATTGGTCAAATAAACATTTCTCTAGTTTACAATAAAGACCATTAGTAAGAAGGGTCTTCAGAACCGTTGTGACATGTCTGTGATGAGTGTGCAAATCTGTAGAATATATCAATATGTCGTCCAAGTATACAATTACAAATGTGTGAATAAAGTCTCTTAGGACGTCATTAATAAATTCCTGAAATACTGCTGGGGCATTGCAAAGACCAAATGGCATAACAGTGTACTCGTAATGACCGGACCTAGTGTTGAATGCAGTCTTCCATTCGTGACCTTCCTTTATGCGTATTAAATTGTATGCAATTTAAGGTCCAATTTGGTGAAAACAGTAGCATGTTTCAGCCTGTCAAATAACTCTGTAATTAAAGGTATAGGGTATGCATTGTTTATAGTGATTTTGTTTAGACCTCTATAGTCAATGCATGGTCTTAAATCACCCTCTTTCTTAGATACGAAGAAAAACCCTGCTCCAGCCGGAGAAGAGGATCTCCTAATGAACCCTTTTTCTAGTGATTCTTTAACAAAGTCCTCCATGATACGGTTTTCTTGAATAGATAAAGGGTACACCCTGCCCTTAGGAGGTATAGTGCCAGGCAATAAATCGATAGCACAATCATAGGATCTGTGAGGCGGTAATTTATCAGCTTCCCTTTTATCGAATACAGTTTTGAGAAACAAGTACTGAGGAGGTATAACAGTAGATAAAGGAGGAGTAGTAGGAACATTAATGGTATTTAAAGGGGTGACTTTACTCATACAAGAGTCGTGGCAGGTTTTACCCCATGATTTTAATTGCCCCAATTCCCAGTCAAAAATGGGATTGTGAGAACATAACCATGGGTACCCTAACACGATATGATAAGAGGGAGAGGTGATAACCTGAAACCAGTGGCGTACATACCAGGGTCGCAGGGGTCGCGGCTGCGACCGGGCCTGGCCCACCAGGGGGCCCGGCCGCCCCTGCGACCCGGTATGTAGCCACAGGGCCAGCCTCTTCACTTGGGGGGCCCAGGAGCCGACCACCCCAGGGCCCCCAGAGGCTGGCACCGCACTGATACCGGAGCAGGAAGATGATGTCATCTTCCGGCGCCGGCATCCCTAAGCGGCGCGCGAGGGAGCTGAAGAGGAAGCACTCAGGGGAAAGTGCTCCCTCGCGCGCCCGCCTGCCCAGACAGCCCGCTCGCCCAGTGACCTGCTGCCCAGGAGCCCAGCAGCAGCACCACTGGACCCCAGGGAATCCCCCCAGCACTCCAATAGGTAAGGAGGCTGGGGGGATTAAATGTAAAAAATAAAAATGTGTTAGTGTATGTGTGTGTTAGTATGTGTGTGTGTTAGTGTGTGTGTGTTAGTGTGTGTGTGTTAGTGTATGTGTGTCTTAGTATGTGTGTGTGTGTGTGTGTGTGTGTTAGTATGTGTGTGTGTTAGTGTGTGTATGTGTTAGTATGTGTGTGTGTGTGTTAGTATGTGTGTGTTAGTGTGTGTGTTAGAATGTGTGTGTGTTAGTGTATGTGTGTCTTAGTATGTGTGTGTGTGTTAGTATGTGTGTGTTAGTATGTGTGTGTGTTAGTGTGTGTGTTAGTGTATGTGTGTCTTAGTATGTGTGTGTGTATGTGTTAGTATGTGTGTGTTAGTGTGTGTATTAGCATGTGTGTGTGTTAGTGTATGTGTGTCTTAGTATGTGTGTGTGTGTGTTAGTGTGTGTGTGTTAGTGTGTGTGTGTTAGTGTATGTGTGTGTTAGTGTATGAGTGTGTGTGTGTGTTAGTGTATTAGTGTATGTGTGTGTTAGTGTATGTGTGTGTGTGTTAGTGTATGTGTGTGTTAGTGTGTGTATTAGTGTGTGTGTCAGTGAGTGTGTTACTGTGTGTGTCTGTTACTGAGTGTGTTTGTCTGTTAGTGAGTGTGTGTTTGTCAGTGAAAGTGTATGTTTTGTAAGTGAGTGTGTATGTGTCTGTTCGTGAGAATGTGTGTGTCTCTTCAGCATTTACCTTTCTCCAGCGTCGGACTCCCCAGTGTCCGCCTCTCAGCTCCGAATGCAAATGCGTGGCAAGAGTCGCGCGCGCGCATTTAAACCGCCCATAGGAAAGCATTACTCAATGCTTTCCTATGGACGTTCGGTGTCTTCTCACTGTCATTTTCACAGTGAGAATCGCGGAAGCTCCTCTAGCAGCTGTCAATGAGACAGCCACCAGAGGCTGGATTAACCCTCAGTGAAACATAGCCGTTTTCACGGCTATGTTTTCACCTGCAGGGTTAAAACTAGAGGGACCTGGCACCCAGACCACTTCATTGAGCTGATGTGATCTGGGTGTCTGTAGTGGTCCTTTAAGTGTGTGTGCATACCGCAGTCGCGGGGTCGCAGCCGTGCAACCCCTGCGACCAGGTGCCCGCCGCCATGTGTTGCGGCCCCGACCCGCGCCGAGTAAGCGAGGGGGGGCCCACGGATCAATTTTCGCACCGGGGCCCCATGGGTCATGTGTACGCCACTGCCTGAAACCGAATGGTCTCAAGGTGTAAAACCCCTGTGTACATGAATAATGGTACAGTTTCATGGGTAACTACTGGGGTATTTAAAGGTCTACCATCTATGGCCTCAATGGCCAAGGGTATCTGCCTCTCTCTGATGGCAATGTTATTTTTCGTAACAAACTCAGAGTCAATGAAGTTCTCAGCAGCCCCGGAATCAACCAAGGCTAGTATGCTTTCAGCTATACAACTCTCTCCTGTATGAAGGGAAACAGGGAGAAGCAAACGATTAGGAGGCAATTTAGGAGACTTAGATATCACACCCAAGCCAGTCCCCTATAAGGTCTTAGGTGCGAGAGTTTTCTGGAAGCAAAGGGCATTCCTTTACCATATGATCTCGCCTACCACAGTATAGGCAGAGTCCGTTCCTTCTTCTAAGTAGTTTTTCAGTATCTGAGAGTTTGGCAACCCCTAATTGCATGGGTTCCTCCTCGGATACTTTAACACTCTCAGGTTTATCAACTCTGGGGTTAGTAGGTGTGACTACACATCTATTCCTGTTCTTGGTATAGAGCCTGTCACGAATTCTATTATCTATATCAATGAGGTAGTCAATAAGGTCCTCTAATGGAATAGGAAGCTCTCTTGCCGCTACCTCATCTAATATAGTGTCAGATAAACCTTCCATGAACGCAGTAGTTAACCCATTATTGGTCCAATCTACCTGTGAAGCAAGGGTACGAAACTGAATAGCATAATCAGCCACAGACCTAGACCCCTGTTTAATTCTCATTAATGCTCTTGCGGCATTCTTTGACCTTTTTGTTGTGTCAAAAGTTCTACGAAAAGCCGTAAGAAAGCTATTGAAATTATGCACCATAGGTCCATTGGCCTCCCAAATAGGATTTGCCCACTCAAGTGCTTTGTCAGTAAGTTGATGCATCAAAAACTCCACTTTAGACCTATCCGTGGGAAAGGAATGAGGATACATCTCAAGGTGGAATTCTATTTGATTAATAAAACCTCTGCATGTCTTGGCTTCCCCTCCATACCTAGGAGGAGGTGTTAAATGGGGCGAAGTATTGGGTGAATTGGATACTTCGGGAGGATGGGGTGTAGGAGGGTTAGGTGCGGTTGCAGGAATAGTTCTAGACAAGAGCGTCTGGAGAGCCTGTGCTATCTGATCCATACGATGATCCTGTTCTACAAACCTTGCCTCGTGAGAAGCCATTTGCTGAGCCAAATCTGCGGGGTCCATGGCCCTATCGTAATGTAACGAGAATATACCCCAACACGCAGGATTCGGCTAAACAGAAGACAACACAGAGGAGAGATACGTCTACCGGACCTTAGAATGGCCGGACTCAACGTATATGAGAGGAGGCAGAGTCAGGGACGAACCGAAGTCAAGGACACAGAGAGACAGCGTAAACTAGGACAAGCCGGGGTCTGGTACACAGTAAACAGCAAGCCGACAACCAGAACAGATAAGGATAAAGAGAAAACGTAGTCAGAAACAAGGCCAAAGTCAAAACAGAGAAACACAACTGAACACAACAAGCGCTAAAGGGAACTGATACAGAAACCACGATAGGGCAGGGAGTAAAGGGAGAGGTAAGTATATATAGCTTCTAAACTAATGTGATTGGCTCCTGTCATATCCACACCCCCAAAAGGTAAGTGTATGGGGAGTGTGGCATGACAGGGGCCAATGGAGCCTTTTAACAATTTAGGCTCCCACTGTCTCTTTAAGAGCGCGCCCGAGACGCGCCCGAGACTCGCGGTCACTGCCCGCCTTCCTGTTGAGGCCGTCGGATGAGCCGCGCGCGGCTCGTGCAGCAACAGGACCGCGCGCGGCTCGAAGAGAGGACCGCGGCCGGCCCCTGGATAAGGTGAGTAACGCTACAGGTAAAAGATTGAGATTTGAGCTGATAAGGAGTTTTACCTTTCAGGGCATTGAGGACTGCAGTCCCTAGATGCTGAGGCCGGCGCTCTGGGAGGTCTGGGTATGCGAAATAGGCCTTCTAGTTGTACTGCCCTGGCCTGTTTTGGAGGTTGCAGGGTCTCCAATAAGCGCCTCATGACGTATGGCAATTTAGCCTCCGGGTTGCTCCCACACACCTTAAGGTTGTTGCGGCGCCTGGTGTCTTCCAGCTCCGCAAAATGGCGTTCATGCATTTGGTTTTGTGTCTGTAGGTCCTGGACCTCCTGTGGGAGTGATTCAATTTGTTGGGTGTTACTGGCTGCCACGTTCTCCAGAGCTGCCAAGCGGCATGTTAGGCCCTAAATGTTGCTGTGGACCGCCGCCACATCGTCCGATATGGTTTTTTGGAGTTCGGCTAGAAGCTCTCTGAGCACTGATCTGGCGACTGGGGAGTTATCAGGGTTGTCAGGGCTGCACTGCGGTATTGCAGCTGAAGGAAGAATTTGTTCCCCCACTCCACCGGTGAAATCATCCAAGAAATCAGATCCACAGTCTGAGAGGTTGGCCATTTTGGGCCCTGTTGCGCCCTGCGCCTGCCGCCACAGTTCTCCAATTGTTAGCCCCAGGCTCGGCTTGTCCGGCTTTTGTTTTGTATTTTTTTTTTTGCCCCATACTGCATGTTGGGTGCAGGTAAGGAGGTTGAAAAGACAATATTTTGAGTCCATATGCGGGAGCCACCCAGTGAAAGCACTCAAGTACTCCTTAATTGCAGTTAACAGCCAGGGGTGGTCGGTGTTCTAATTCAGTAACAAAGGGGGACCACTTGAGTTCTGTTTAGTTCCCGAACAGGGGGGTATGGATCTGTTCGCAAGAACTCCATATGGGTTCAGGCAACCCCAGGGACTGATGCCAGGTTCGCCACAGTTTGTATAACAAACCACTCTGCAGGTGAAGTTTCCACTCCACCATAACAATATTTCTAATTGTTAAAGGCAGGTCTAGGGGAGCAGAAATTACATGAGCTGACTTATTGAAAAGATGACATTCTATGATCATTATTATAATACTGTCAAACTGAAAACAAAGCTAAGTTGGATGACTTTTCAAGTATGGCTGGTTTGGCTTCTATGTACAAGTCAAATTGAATTTCCAACACTTCACACTTTAGCAAATAGATCTGTTTTTCATACATTGACAGATTCGATAATCAGTGAGCTACACAAGGACCGGTCCCAAGAAAAATGCCTACTGGCTCAAACGTGAATTTCATCTTAAATTGTTGGAAATGTAGGCGATTCAATTACTATTAAAATCAGCTGATATTGACTCTGAAATACAAAACAATAAAATTTTGGTTCAATAAATAAAGGAGAGCACCGAAATTCTTATTGTCAAAAAGTGTTATCAGCCAATTATTTACTTACGGTTTAACTCAATGTGACTTTGGAGAACAGAAAAACAGGAGGTCACACAATGCGCAGCTGAGTAGATAAGGCCCACTCTTGGAAGTTCCATGAGTGGGCCATATCTACTAAGCTGTGCATTGTTACCTGCTATTTTTGCTGTTACATTTTGCACTACGCTGCACTAGGTGAAATGTATATATATTAATTTGTCACTGCAGTGACCACTCTTTTGTTTGTTGTTTGCTCACTATATTTTAGAGAACACAGTGGTTATTCCATCCGTAGGAAATCAGGCTCAAGCATTCCTATTAAACCATTAAGTCTCTTGCCGATCTTGTACTTGACTCTGATTTAAGCCATGTACATAGCCAGTAAAACATGATGTCTCCACGATAATTGCATGTAATCACATATTTGGTACCGTGACAAATTTTTTTATTTTTTAATGTTAGGTATAGGTTGTCATATTCATATTTTGTGTCTAGGATGGAGGTTGGTTAAGACTTATGATAATATTTCTGTATCTGCCCCTTGGCTTTACATTATTCATTGTACATGATTGCAGTCCTTTATTGTAATATAAACTGGCTGTATCATGCTTTGCTGCGTGTAGTGGCTCTATTTTTCGCAGTGACAAGCGTTAGTCTAGTTTGGACTCGAGTTGAATTTCTGCTTGACACATTAATACAGGGAGTAAACTGATTAGAAATTGGAAAAAAAAAGGTGGAAATCAGATATGATAAATACATTTTGATATAGTAATTTGAATAAAATATGTTAGCACATTTACTTAAATTAACACTAAACATATTGCAATACTAAAGTGTATTTTATACCAGTGATTGATGCTTACATTCTATTTGTTGTCAAGCAATACAAATATTAGCCCTCCAGACCACAGTTGATGTTTGCAGCTAAAAATTACCCAGAAGTTTCCTTGGTCCAGCCCTGGATTTAACACAACCATGATGCTTACGGCTGCCTCCATCGATACCGACCACCGACCACCAGTGAGCCTTTAGTGTTTTACAAACTGGATACAGGTCAAGTAAAAATGTCCTGTTCTTTGCCATTGTAACTCCACCAGAACTCTACAAAGTGGTCACTCATTTGTCCAAGTTACTTTTAGTATTTCCTTAAACTTGACTTTCACAGGTATTTGTTGAAAACCACATATTTCTTGCTTATTGGTAACTGGAAACCTGGTGGTACTTTGCATTAGGACGTTCAGTATCCATTCATTACCAGACATTAAACATGAAGTTTTGTTTTGCAAAAATAACTAGTAATCAGTAGATCAGAGACAGCTCATTTAGTGACAACTGACCTGATGACAAATAATGCACCAAGCATGGAAGCAAGCGCTTTGTCTACAAGAGAGTTTCGAGAATTATAATCCAGCTCTATCTTAATTTGGAAAATTACGTAAAGAACATTTTTACATTCGTTCACTGTACCTTTGATCTTTATATAAACTAAAATCATTTATTTTCAGCAAAGATGAAGATGCTAAAAATTAGCTCTCAAGATGTCCGATTTCAGTAGTTAGATCATCACTGCTCTGAATTCCTGACAAAGTACATTTATTCTATACAATAATAAATGTCTCCTAATCGTGTTAGTACAGTATATGGATTGATTCAGACATTACACTTCTATTATAGGAGCGTTATTGTCACCAGAACAACTACAGCTTAATGTAGTGGTTCTGGTGTCTATAGCCTGTCTGTCCCTGCAGACTTTTAAATGGAAACACAGCCTTTTTAGAGAAAAGACAGTGTTTACATTGCTGCTTAGTAACATCTCTAGGTGCAGTCACTCAGACGGCCACTAGAAGTGCTTCCGTGTCCCGTGATGCACAGTGTGCAGCAACTACATTCAGTGTCTCGACTCTCTACATGGAGCCACTGAACGCTCCCCATAGAGATGTATTGATTCAATTCATGTCTATGAGGAGGGGCTGATTGGCGCAAAGCTGTGTTTTGCTGTGCGTGCGCAATAGACTATCAAGGAAAATACTAAATTGGCTGAGATCATCCGGAGGCGGGGCCAGCCGTGACGACCGATAAAAGATATGTTTAAATACCTTTAATCTCCACGGAGAGGAGGACTGGACACCTAAACAGGTATTCGAGTACTATACATGTTAATATTCCTGACTGTACAGTGTTCCTTTAAATGTCACATCATCATTAATTGGAGTTTGAAAATGTGTCAATATAGCCCTTTGAAACTATTATATTCTGTTACTGTACTGTTGTAAAGCAAAATTGTCCATTGTATTTTGACTTCTGTCTGTAAAAGCAGATAAGGTTAGCTCAATCAGAATTCATGGTAACAATAGCCCTATAGATTATTCTAATTTCCCTGACTTAGTTCATTGGCTGAGAGCGATCTACTGAAAAGTGGTGCCAGGAGAGCACATCAGCCGATCACTCTATGTCAATGAGCTAAACTCTGCTCTGCCGGGTAAGGCTTAATTAAGAGATTGAGAGGCAAGTCCGGCGGACACAAAGTAAAAAGTCAAACCATTACTAAGCAGTTGAGTCCTTACATTGGGGGGATTCCTGGGGACTCATGGCACCATAACCACTGCAGCATGCTTAACCCTGCTCTGCCGGGTTAAGCTTTATTAACAGATTGAGAGGCAAGTCCAGTGGACACAAAGTAAAAAGCCAAACCATTACTAAACAGTTGAGCCCTGATATTCTGGGGATTCCTGGGGACTCATGGCACCATAACCACTGCAGCATGCTGTATTAGTTATGGCGCATGGCGTGTTCCTTTACATTTTTTACATAGCATAGAAATTCATCCCCCAATGGAAGTCACTAAATGGATCTTGCCATATGACTGCTTGCTCCTGACTGGCTAAAGCTGGCTCCTTAAATTAGTCTCATCTCTCTTGTGTTTAGCATGATGTATGTCACTCTCAACAGATTCTTCACTCTCAATAGATTACTGTTTTCATTATTAACATGGCCCTCAGCTGAAACTACTTGTACACTGCGAATTTTGAGAATACTGCTGGGAGACAGTGAATATGTTACATTGTAAGCTGCTTAAACTTAAAAGCATATTACAGTTTTGCAAATATCTATCGCACCTGCCAAAAACGTGATGGAACATTTCATGATTTACAGCATAATCTTGCACACACTTGGATTCCACCAGTTCTGTCCAACACCGTCATACTTTCCAACATGCTAATTCCATTTGTTTTTCAATTTGTCTCACATTTCACACAGGATACAATTAAATACAGTTAGCTCACTTAAATACAGGGTTTAATGAACCACTAGCCTATAAAACTAACTAAGACAGAAAACCAAAAAACTTTCATTTATATTTCCAATTACTACAAATCAGGGGTGGGGAACCTTTTATCTGCCAAGGGGCCATTTAAAACATAATTCACGGGCCATACAAAATTATCAACTTAAAAATTAGCCTTCTGTGTGTGTGTGTGTGTCCAAAAATGTAATTAACTCACTCCTAATGTGATGGCTGGAACTGCTTCTCTTTGGTGTGATGTTAGCTGGTATTGATGATATTGCTACTCGCAGTGTTTTTGTGAGTGGTGCAGTGTGTGTGTGTGAGGGATGTAGTGTGTGTGTGAGGGGGTGCTGTGTGTGTGTGTGGGGGTGCAGTGTGTTTGTGTGAGGGGTTGTGTGTGTGTGTGGTAGTGTGTATGTGAGGGGTGCAGTGTCTGTGTGAGGGGATGTAGTGTTTGTGTGAGGTGGCGTAGTGTTTGTGTGAGGTGGTGTAGTATGTGTGAGGTGGTGTAGTATGTTTGTAACCCACACACACATAACCCATCAGACAAACACACTACACCCCCTCACACAAACACACTGCACCCCCAACACACACAGGACCCCTCACACAAACACACTACAGTGTGTTTGTGTAAGGGGTCCTGTGTGTGTGTGTGTGTGTGTGTGTGAGGGGTGCTGTGTGTTTGTGTGAGGGGTGCTGTGTGTGTGTGGGGAGGTGATGTGTGTGTGTGGGGAGGGTGCTGTATGCATGGAGGGGTGCTGCTTATGGGGGGGGTGCTGTGTGTTTGTATGAGGGGTGCTGTGTCTGTGCGAGGGGAGCCATGTGTTTGTGTGAGGGGTGCTGTGTGTGCGAGGGGTGCTGTGTGTTTGTTGTGCCAGGGGTGCTGTGTAACTTCACTCTTTTCTTCCCGTGAGCACATCGCTGTTGGAGCGTCGCCATGGTAACGTGCAGGAAGATTACAGCCTCCCGGGTCCTCCTCCTATCCGGCAGTCTCCCAGGTCCTAACTCCCTCTGTCTCTATTAACAAACAGCCAGGAGACCGACAACAGGGCCGACTCTCCACAGGCCGGACAAAATTATTTTGCGGGCCTTATACGGCCCGGGCCGGACGTTCCCCACCCCTGCTATCAATTAATATATAAAATATAACTGGGATTTGTTTTCTTTTCATTATTAGATGAATATTTACAATACATAAACTTGAATACTTTACAATGGTTTCTAAATGGCTCCTATATCTCAGTCACCCTGTGCCCATTATAGGTGCAGGGTGTTTATAGTGTGTGTGTATACTGTTAAATGTTTTGCCTGCTCTCCTGTACTGCTGAGGATTGCTACCAACTAGGTGGATTTGGCTATGGAGCCTGTGTAGCGCCCTCTGTTGGTAGCAACAGCAATATGCACTACCTGAATAGCAAGGCTGGTTAATTTGCATATTCAGGTAGATTTGCATATTGCTGTTTCTGCAGGCAGGAGAGATGTTTTGTGTTTAATATTGTCTTCCGCACCTGTTCAGAAAAACGTTGTTATGTTATTATAATTTCCTGTACATTTTGTGACATGTTTTGGTTATTTGAATTTTATTATGTTTGTCACAGCAATGTTTATGTAACAATCATATGGCCTAGTCCCAAGTAAAATAAAGTGTTGTATATTAGTTCCTTTTGGAATTTGTGTTCCGTGTGGATTTGTAGGGATCTCAGGGACAGAGTATTTGGACCCAGGGCCAGATTAAGAGCCCAGTGGGCCTGGTGCTGACAATTATGACGGGCCTAATTACAAAATCTTATTGACTTAAACAGTCCTACCTGCTAAGTGCAATGTATCTGATGGAGATAGTGCTGGAGGGAAACCCATAGGATGCAGTTATGAGAAAACACATACTCTATGCTAATCTCACGCTTTTATCTTTCAAGTAAACCCATACCCCCTAACAGCAGTGTCTAGTAAAGAAGGAAGTCTATAGATGGGGTAAAAGGGTGGGCCACTGACACAAATCACATAACCAGAGCTGCCGGAAGGGGCGAACATACACAAAAAGGGGGCATGTCTGTGTCCCCATGTCTCCCAGTCCCTTAGTGTCTATGTCTCCATGCCACTAGGACACTAGGGGACATTGAGAGACATTGGGGCACTGGGAGACATGGGGACACTGATATACTAGGGAACACTGGGAGACCCGGGGACACAGACTCTTGGGGACACTGGGAGACATGGGGACACTGGGTGACTTTGAGACATGAGGGGACACTGGGAGACATGGGGCCAGTGGTGTATCCTGGTTTTGTACTGCCCCAGTCAGACACACACACAGTCAGACACACACACACAGTCAGACACAAACACACACACAGTCAGACGCAAACACACACGCAGTCAGACACAAACACACACACAGTCAGACACACACATACAGTCAGACACAAACACACACACAGTCAGACACAAACACACACACAGTCAGACACACACATACAGTCAGACACAAACACACACACAGTCAGACACAAACACACACACAGTCAGACACAAATACACACACACGGTCAGACACAAACACACACAGTCAGACACAAACACACACACAGTCAGACACACACACACACACACACACAGTCAGACACAAACACACACACACAGTCAGACACACACACACAGTCAGACACAAACACACACACAGTCAGACACAAACACACACACAGTCACTCACATTAACACTTTTTTTAAAATTATTATTATTTAACCCCCCCCCCCCAGCCCTCTTACCTTTGGGAGTGCTGGGGGGGAGGGGTTCATTACCTCCCTGGGGGTCTAGTGGTTGCCGGGCTGGGCGGGCGGTTGGCTGGCAAGGGAGCCCTTCCCCTGAGCGGTCTGCTCAGCTCCCTCGCGTGCCGCCCGTCATCTTCCGGCTTCCAGCCTCACTCTGCAGCGTGCGAGGGAGCTGAACAGTCAGCTCAGAGGAAGTGCTCACTCGCCGGACCATCAGCCAGCGCTGCCCGCCAGCCCAGCATGTCTGTTAGCTGCGAGGCTAACAAGACATTTGCCCTGGGCAGTTTTTTGCCGCCCCCTGAAAAATGCCGCCCAAGGCAAATGCCTTGTTTGTCTCGCGTCTAATACGTCCCTGCATGGGGCACTGAGACACTGTGATACATAGGGGACACTGTGAAATATAGGGGACACAGGAGACTTGATAAAGACCTGGGTACAGTTCAAAATGTTGCGGTGTCCAATAAACCTGCTTAAATGATCTATCACAGTGAGTGCCTGAGATTTTTTTCTTTTATACTATGGGACACTGAGACACTTGGGGGCACTGTGAGACTAGGGGATTCTGAGAGACTAGGGGAACAGAGACACTATGGACACTGAGACACTATGGACACTGAGACACTACGGACACTGAGACACTACAGACACTTTGAGACATGGGGCACTGAGACACTCTGATACATAGGGGACACTGACTTGATAAAGACCTGAGTACAGGTAGAAATCTATCACAGTGAGTGCCTGAGATTTTTTCTTTTATACTAGGGGACACTGGGAGACATTGGGACACTGAGACGCTGGGAGACTAGGCGGCTTTGGGAAACTAGGAAACACTGAGACACTAGGGACACTGGCACACTATGGACATTGAGAGACACCAGGGACACTGGGAGACTAGGGAATTCTGGGAGACTAGGGACACAGACACCAGGGACACTGAGAGACATGGGGACACTGAGAGACATCAGGGACACTGGGAGACACCAGGGACACTGGGAGACATGGGGACAGTGAGACACTAGGGACACTGGCTGGGAGACATGGGGACACAGAGAGATGGGGCCACTGTGTCCCTAGTGTCCCTTTGTCTCCCAGTGTCCCAATGTCTCAGCGTCCCCAAGTCTCTCACCGTCCCCATGTCTTGCAGACTCAGAGCTGCTGTCTGGACTATCTGTGCAGAGCTGCTCCCCCGCGGATCAGTGTGTAGAGAGAGGCAGAGAGGGAGGTGCTGTAACTTCTTGTCCCTGCTTCTCTCCACACAAACAGCGACCCCTGTTTATACTGAGACAGACATTTGTATTGCCGGTATTACTGCAATACCGGCACCGACTAGGCAGCCTCAAATACCTGAGAAAAACTCCTGAGCAACCATAAGAAATACATGAGAAATACCTGGCAACCCAAAGAGTAGTGTGTTTTTTAAATCAATGGGCCTATTCCATGGGCCTGGGCCTGGGCCTGGGCCTGGAGCTGCAGCTCCATCAGCCCCTATGTTAATCCGGCCCTGTTTGGACCCATTTGCTGGTTGCCCTGGGATAAAGCAAGAGAGCTAGGCCTGAGAGCCTTAAGTGTCTTTGTAAAGGCAATAACTATAATCACTGTAAGCAGAGCTCCAGAGGAAAATGCAGAGGGGACAATAGCTGCCTGGAAGGTAAGCAGCAGAGAAATAGCAGAAGGGATGATAACTGCCTGGAAGGAGCGCTTTAGTGGAATAGGCAGATGGGATGACAGCTGCCTGGAAGGGAGGAAGAGCTCCAGTGAGACCCCAGTCAAGCATTGGCGACTGTGGGCTGAAGCGTTCCAGGGTGCCTGCAAGCGGCTAGGAAGTGGACTGGGAGTACAGGAGCTCCATCACAAGCGTTATTCATTAGACTTCAGAATATCTGTAAATATCATGTATCCTTCCCAAATATTAATATCATGTTAACTACATTTCTGAACTGTTCAAAACCTGCAGTCTTGCTGTGAAAATTGTAGCTGTATTAATGAATATCAGGATTGTTTTGTAAATTCCAGTTTACTGTGAGTGTGTATCTCAATCTACTTACTGCAAGTTAAAAGTATATATATATATATATAATCCTGCAAAACTGCATTGTAGATTCAAAGCCATTCCATTGGCTACAATTAGAAAATAGTAATATACTGGTGCTTTATACAAAACCTATTTGTCACACGTTATATAACAATATTCAAGTAATAGCTGCTATATCACCATGTGTAATCTTTCCTTATACACTAATCATAAACATATACATAAAACAAAAGGTGAAGCGCTACATACAGATCGAAATCCAATTCTTTTGTTGTTATTCTTTCAAAACAGTGATGTGTATATTTATTTCTGAAAGAGAAATTAAATGTTCATAGTGCAACACTGTAAATAAAGAATTATTACAATCGTAGCTCTATATAAGGAACCACTCACATATTACTGAGCTTACGGCCAAGCTCAGGGGTATACGCCTTCAGGTCCGTCAAGGCGACCTTTCCCTTTCTTGTATCACCAAAAGCGACACCCACGTTGTGGCTAGAGCTCAAACAAAAGTATATATAGTGCAATATAGTCTAAAATCCGTATTGATATAGACAGTATGTGTATATATACTCACAAGTGTGGAGCCTCCCTCTTAGGCTCTTTTTCAGCGTGTTGTGTAGTTAAGGACTACACTCCTATATAGCAGGAACCAATAGCCCAATAAAATTCAAATATTTATTTAGGTATACTGAATTTAAAATTCTAATGGCCAATTAGAATACATAAAAACAAAGTATGTATAAAAGTAATAGTTATAACAGTAATATAAATTGTATAACAACAATGGGCATAAAGGTGATGATATTAAAGTCCCCAGAACGCGTTTCGCCAAAAAACTATCGGCTTCATCAGCTAGGTCAATCTAATCCTCCTTCTATCTGGAGTCCTGCTATTATACCTTATCCTTGATTTTGAGCGGCGTCCAGCTGTCTTTTGGCGCGCTGGTATTACCTCCTTTCCTCGTTCGGTATTGTATGCGTTTCAAGCCTCCTTTTCGTTGCGGTTCACTTTCGCGTCTGACGTCATACGTCAATCTTGCGTTCTTCCTGTATGCATTTCAAGCCTCCTTTTCGTTGCGGTTCACTTCCGCGTCTGACGTCACACGTCAGTCCTGCATTCTCCCTATTAAGTGTTCATTTGTATTCTTACCAGGGTTACAGGCATAGAGCAGAGCAGAGATAGGGAGAATGCAGGACTGACGTGTGACGTCAGACGCGGAAGTGAACCGCAACGAAAAGGAGGCTTGAAATGCATACAGGAAGAACGCAAGATTGACGTATGACGTCAGACGCGAAAGTGAACCGCAACGAAAAGGAGGCTTGAAACGCATACAATACCGAACGAGGAAAGGAGGTAATACCAGCGCGCCAAAAGACAGCTGGACGCCGCTCAAAATCAAGGATAAGGTATAATAGCAGGACTCCAGATAGAAGGAGGATTAGATTGACCTAGCTGATGAAGCCGATAGTTTTTTGGCGAAACGCGTTCTGGGGACTTTAATATCATCACCTTTATGCCCATTGTTGTTATACAATTTATATTACTGTTATAACTATTACTTTTATACATACTTTGTTTTTATGTATTCTAATTGGCCATTAGAATTTTAAATTCAGTATACCTAAATAAATATTTGAATTTTATTGGGCTATTGGTTCCTGCTATATAGGAGTGTAGTCCTTAACTACACAACGCGCTGAAAAAGAGCCTAAGAGGGAGGCTCCACACTTGTGAGTATATATATACACATACTGTCTATATCAATACGGATTTTAGACTATATTGCACTATATATACTTTCGTTTGAGCTCTAGCCACAACGTGGGTGTCGTTTTTGGTGATACAAGAAAGGGAAAGGTCGCCTTGACGGACCTGAATGCGTATACCCCTGAGCTTGGCCGTAAGCTCAGTAATATGTGAGTGGTTCCATATATAGAGCTACGATTGTAATAATTCTTTATTTACAGTGTTGCACTATGAACATTTAATTTCTCTTTCAGAAATAAATATACACATCACTGTTTTGAAAGAGTAACAACAAAAGAATTGGATTTCGATCTGTATGTAGCGCTTCACCTTTTGTTTTATGTATATGTTTATGATTAGTGTATAAGGAAAGATTACACATGGTGATATAGCAGCTATTACTTGAATATTGTTATATAACGTGTGACAAATAGGTTTTGTATAAAGCGCCAGTATATTACTATTTTCTAATTGTACATAATCTATATATACAAGGCGGCTATTTGAGAAAATGTCTCTATTTGACAAAAGAAATAACATACATAGAGAAATGGCGATTGAATTTGCCAACTGGGTGGAGAGACCAGAGAACAATAAAAGAATAATTGAACCCAATAAAACCAGTGAGAAATTGGATAAACTCCTGCAAAAGGAACTAAAAATAAAATGGGAGATAGCCACACTGGAAAAATATATAGGGGAAAAGATTACCCCAAGAGGTTTACGATATTTCAAAATGCCCACATTTGATCAGGAACATATGGGCTTTATGGAAGAATGGCACAGTATGTTGGAAGGTTTTTCCTTCACTACTATGCAACTTATTATTAAAAGAAGGATAGAAAACCTAAAAGAGTTAGATGTGGAAATAAATAAATGTCAGGATGAAATCCTGAATGCGTTAAATCAGGAAGAATTTGATTGCATAACACAGGAGATTAAGGATAATTTGGATAAAGTAGAGAGAGGGGTAATAGAAATAAAGAAAAATAAATATTTGAGAGATAAAAGAGATTACAAAAATAAACAAGTAAGATCCTTTTCTAAGCATCAAGGACAATTTAGAGATGAGAACTATAGGGAGATGGATAAATATAAAAATTCAAGACAAAATTTTCCTCATTATACTCAATATGAACCCAGATATAGGCAAAATCCTATACCTCAAATAACCTATAAAGATGCTCTGGAGAAAAAACAGACTGAGAGGAAGGTGGAAAATAAATATGAGAAGAAAGAATGGAGGAACAATTATGAATATAAACCCTACTTTAGATCTCGGAGAGTTAGTTTTAGGGATAAACGAAGGGATGAAAATGAAAGAAGGAGTAATAGACTACAAGGGGAGAGAGAAAGGATTTCTGATCAGTCCCCCTATTACGAGAGAACTACACAGAGGAGAGATAGAGAAAGACACCAGCCCCAAACCAGAGAACCCTTAAGAGTGTATAATCAGTATCAAGCCTTGGAGAATAGAGAAGGGGAACAGGATTTTTGGAGGAGTCGAATTATAGAAAGACACAAGGAAGAACTAAGGAGAGATTTTCCCCCAAACCTCAAGAGACGAAGGTATTCGTTTCAAGAGGAAAGAGAGGAGGAAAATCAGTCAAAGAAAGACAAGAGAGAAAGGAAAGAAAAAAACTAGAAGATATAGAATTAAACGGGGACCCCAGTAGGTTGGGAATACACAATTTAAGTGGAATGGAAATAACTAAAGATCAAATTAAGATCCTTAAAAAAGGGTTAAAATTCGCCCCGAGTAAGCATATTAATCCTTTTGATATATACGTAGATTTAAATAAGTTTAAGAGGAACCTTTGCCTCAAGAAATTTTTTATAAAAAACCCTACGGAAAGGCAGATACAGATGGAGAATGAATTCAAACACACGAACCTTAAAAAGAAATCAAATTTTTTTCCTAAACAGATGATAAGTGACAAAATGATTACATTTGAGACTATGGTCCTTAATGAATGCAAAAAATTGGATCTTAAAGAAAATTTTCAGGACAATTTAAACATACAGGAAAAAAAAGCCCTTAGAGACTTGAAAAATAGAGAAGATTTAGTTATAAAGCCAGCAGACAAAGGGGGGGGTATAGTCATTATGACTAAAGAATCTTATAATAAGGAAGCCATAAGAATTTTGACAGAAGGAGTAACATATAAAAAATTGACAGTTAATCCTTGTCTGGAGATCCAGGATAAATTTAGGAATTTCCTGAAAAGGGGGCTAGATATAGGGATATTTAGTCAAAAAGAATTTGATTTTATTAATATTATATACCCGAAAGTCCCAGTTTTTTATTTTTTACCTAAAATACACAAGAGCATCACTAATCCCCCTGGTAGGCCAATAGTGGCGGGGATAGATGCAATTTCTAGCAGACTCTCACACTATATAGATCTACAACTCCAACCCCTAGTACAAAATACAAAATCCTATATAAAAGATACCATAGCAGTATTAAATATGCTAAATAACTGTGTATGGGAGGAAAATTCTTTATTAGTAACGTGTGATGTAGCGTCATTATATAGCAACATACCTCATGAGTACGGGTGTAGAGCAGTAGCATATTTTTTAAGGAATAATTCAGATTTCTTGGAGACCCAAATAGAGTATATTTTAGAGGGTATAAGATTGATCCTGGAAAATAATTATTTTTGGTATGGTGGAGAATATTTTTTACAGATGAATGGGACGGCCATGGGGACGAAGTTCGCCCCCAGCTATGCCAATTTGTTTATGTCATATTGGGAACAACATTTTATATATGAAGGACATGGCTGGGGTGCGAACTTGGCCTCCTATGGCCGTTACATCGATGATATTTTCTTCATTTGGAAAGGAGGAGCCCCTCTTTTGGAGGAATTTTTAGCTTTTTTAAATTTTAATACATGGGGGATCAATCTAACTAGTACTTGGAGTGAGAAAGAAATATCTTTTTTAGATTTGACTATTTTTATAGAAGAAGGGAAAATTAAGACGAAAAATCATTTTAAGGCAGTAGATGCGAATAGTTTTATTGAAAAGGCAAGTTGCCATTTTACTCCATGGTTGGAGAATGCCCCTAGAGGGCAATTTTTACGTATTAGGAGAAATTGTACAGATTTAGAGAATTATAATAAACAGTCAATGAAGATTAAACAGGATTTTTTAGAAAAGGGATATGGAGATAAAAAATTAGAAGAAGCAAGGGAACAAGTTAAGGAGATAGAACGAAATAAGCTCCTGAGATATCAAAACCGTATACATCAGAATAGGGAAGGAGTGCCATTCATTTGCAATTTTAGCACTGAAAATTTTAAGATTAGGAATATCATAAAAAGATTCTGGCCTATTTTACGCCAAGATCCAGTGTTAGAGGAAATATTACCGCCACAACCTCAGTTTATCCACAGAGGAGTAAGGAACTTACGAAGTATTCTTACATCCAGTTTTATTAAAGAAAAGAAAAACAATGATACATTCTTTCAGCGAGAAAAAGGGTTTTTTGGCTGTGGATATTGTTTAGCGTGTAGGAGAACAGGAAATAAAAGAAGAAAAATCACACACTTCATGAGCAAAGAGAAGAAAGAATATGAAATTAGAGAAGGAATCACATGTCATACAAACAATGTCATTTACGTAATGCAATGTCCCTGTGGACTAAATTATGTGGGAAAAACGACTCGGCCACTCCATGTTAGGATCGAGGAGCATAGTAGAAATATAATTAAAGGAGGAGAGAATCATAGTGTACCCCTCCATTATAAAATACATCATAATCAATCTCCACTAGGTAGCCTATTTTTAGGATTAGTGAGAGTAGAAAAAGATTGGAGGGGAGGAGATTTTAATCAGAAACTCAGTAAAGAAGAGATGAAATGGATCTTTGAACTTAACACTCTCATCCCCTATGGTTTAAATTCTGAATTTGAAATCTGTCATTTTTTAAATTAAACCTTTTTTTTTTTTTTTTTTTCTAGAGTTATTAGATTTAACTCTAATAGATTGTAGAGAAGATATTAATTATTTATTATTTATTGCCTTATGTGGATATGCACTTCTAAAATCAGTTTTCTTAAATAAAATAGCATTTTTTATTGTTTTTATTATATACTGTGTATGCTGCTGAGACTTTTTATTGGGAAGATTATTATAGCTTTATGTGTATTTCATGTGTTTAATATCTCTTTTTATTATATGGTATGGATTAATGTGCGGTTTTTCTGTGAGGGGGGAGACTTTGTGCAATATGGAGATTTCCCCCGAGATTGTTATCTCTGCTCTATGCCTGTAACCCTGGTAAGAATACAAATGAACACTTAATAGGGAGAATGCAGGACTGACGTGTGACGTCAGACGCGGAAGTGAACCGCAACGAAAAGGAGGCTTGAAATGCATACAGGAAGAACGCAAGATTGACGTATGACGTCAGACGCGGAAGTGAACCGCAACGAAAAGGAGGCTTGAAACGCATACAATACCGAACGAGGAAAGGAGGTAATACCAGCGCGCCAAAAAAGACAGCTGGACGCCGCTCAAAATCAAGGATAAGGTATAATAGCAGGACTCCAGATAGAAGGAGGATTAGATTGACCTAGCTGATGAAGCCGATAGTTTTTTGGCGAAACGCGTTCTGGGGACTTTAATATCATCACCTTTATGCCCATTGTTGTTATACAATTTATATTACTGTTATAACTATTACTTTTATACATACTTTGTTTTTATGTATTCTAATTGGCCATTAGAATTTTAAATTCAGTATACCTAAATAAATATTTGAATTTTATTGGGCTATTGGTTCCTGCTATATAGGAGTGTAGTCCTTAACTACACAACGCGCTGAAAAAGAGCCTAAGAGGGAGGCTCCACACTTGTGAGTATATATACACATACTGTCTATATCAATACGGATTTTAGACTATATTGCACTATATATACTTTTGTTTGAGCTCTAGCCACAACGTGGGTGTCGCTTTTGGTGATACAAGAAAGGGAAAGGTCGCCTTGACGGACCTGAAGGCGTATACCCCTGAGCTTGGCCATTCCATTGGCTGTTTTCGATTTTGGAAAATTATTTTACTTGAGAACTGGTTTCCACTTTGCAAGATTCTAATTGAAGGGAACACAAATTTGTCTACGAGGGTGAATATAGACCAGAATTAAGGTGGAATCAATATGCAATTCATATAAAAACATTTATTCAGCAATCTTCATTTAAATAAAATCTAGCCTTATAATGTACAAAACAATTATTTAGGTGAATTTTAGGGGTTTATTTTTTGGAGGTCAGATAAAAATAAAGAAATGGTCCCAAAATGTGACCCAGTGCAAAGTTCCCATCCAATTCCTCTCCTCATTCCTTGTTTAGAGGAGAATGGCTATCTTAACCAACCTGTGTTCTGGGGATGGAGGCTAGATATAATGAATAGGCCTAATTATCTAGTATCTCACAGGCATAACTGTGTCACTTCATTAAACCGCATCATCAAGGGAATGCTTATAGGCCCTTGGCGATGCAGTTTTCCCCTTTAACTATATATTTTTATATGGGTCTCCCTGAAATAAAACATATTAATACTTACATTAAAGGGATACTCTAAGCACCATTACCTCTACAACTCACTGTAGTTTTTATGGTGCCAGTTTCCCCATGGTGGATTCCAATAGTAAGTGGTTAAATCATTTACGAATAGTTTGACTCTTTTGAAATGAGTTTGTCTCTTTTGAGCCCTGCTCACTGATATGCTAAAGTCGAAGTTCATTGTTTAGCATTAGCAATTCTGTGCATATTTAGATATTATTGATTGGCAGCGAGTGTCAGCTGACTACTAATAGTAATTGGTAGTTTGAACCTCTGTTTTATGATGTCTGTTCAGAGCAGAAGGACCACTTGAGCACGGCAGAGCCAGGTAAGTATCAAACTGCAGTCAGGCAATGCCCATGGGTTGATTAAATGTTAATGAAAATTTTGTATTTAGTAATTGCAGTATTAGATACAAATATTAAGTATTACTATTTAGTAATTAATTATTTTTTCAGTTTAGAAAAAATATATATAATTCTATTTCAACTGATGGATTTTTCAGAGTATCTGCTTTTACACTGTAATGTCTGGTGTCTTCCAAATTTGATGTTAGCCAGGGGCCCGTCAGATTTGTTTATTTATTTAGTTTAACTTTCTGAACATAGAAACACAATGCTCATATGGAAATGCGGGGCCTCTGAAGGGTAGAATACTTTACTGTATGTGTCATGAAAAATGCAGCGGTCTTGCTATGAGATCTATAGAACCCTGGTCCATTTTTAATGTTTGTCTCCTTTGTAAAATGTTCTACAATAAATTACACGAGTCTCTAAAGTATTTACCTAATTTGAATGCACGTTTGAAATTTGTATTCTTAACATGAAAATTCAGTCTACACAATGTACACGCCAGTTTCACAAATGATTGTAAATTTAGCTCTGTTGAAACTCCTTGTTGCAATCTATATTTTTGGAATCAAATGAGTGATCCATTGCTTATTGCCGTGCCTAACAAAGGGTATAGATACGTGTTTTCTCCATTCTGTGGGATACAACGCTGCAGGATATTTCCATGAAACTGTGTTGCTTGACCTAGCTACTTACAAGCATCTCTGACAAATTAGCAACTACGCTATACACCACATGCAACTAAGTAATAATTTAGCACTGGATTCGCCACTATCTCTTTCTTGGGAAGTATTTCATGTTTAATTTAAAAGACCGAGAAAAATAGAACTACAAAATATAAACTGAATTAAAGGGACACTACAGGCTGAAAGTGATCCCTACTTTTTGTAATTGCATTTAATGGATAATCTGTTAAGAATAAATAGAAATTAAATGTTAAATAAGAATTAAACCTTTGCCTAGTTTCTGCAACCAGGAATTGGAATAGCCAATGATAGTCTCTCATTCTCTTTGATGTAGCTTTAACTACCCAGTTACAGTAAAGAAACCTGTTGGGGAATTGGAGATTCGTAAAAGGTCTACAGATGTACAAATATTTCAGCGGGCAGCTTAAGAAGCATGACGTCAAGCACCGAAGATCCGGGTTTATAATTGTAGTGATGTTTTTGGATATAGCTGTGTGAAGATAGATGGTGATAATGAACCTCCATGTACCACAACCAAGTAGTATACGTTTTCATGGTGCTTAGAATGACCCTTAATGGATTGATAGGAAAAGCATCTATGAAATGGGAGAATGGATAAATGTTTATTTTGGTGGTTGAACACATATATAACTAATGGAGCTGTTTGTAATTTAGATAACAATATAAGAACTGTTCCCTTAAAATATACATAGTGAACAAACTACAAAAAAAAAAAGAAATTGTAAAATTATAACATACGTGTAAATCCCTTCGGTTTTGTGTTGGAAACGGTGTGGAACCTAAGAATCACATTACCATATGTGGTGCTCCTGTCCCAGTTTAAGTCACTTCCAGTAACTCTGAGCTCAGAGACACCTCTTCTACTCGACATTTGGCTGCTGCACCAGACACGTCGAGTAGAAGTGCCCATTGGTAATAAAGATTCAGTACAAATTAAGAATATATATACACTTGTAAAATACACATAATCTTTATTATGTACACTAAAACAAACATAAAAAGCATACACAGACTATAAGGTATAAAATGGATCTATATAAAAAATCTAAAAAATATCCAAATACAAACTACGGATGACAATACACCCAGATATTCGATAATGAGCACAACAAGACAGCAACAGTAAAATAAAAATGGATACATCCATGCAAAACTCAGACTACATATCAGGAATGAGTAAAGGTAAGAAGCAGGCTCTAAAGGGGAGTATCGGATATCAAATAAAGACCCCCATCATTTACGCATACCGCCTTTCTTTCTTCTGAATGCATACCCCACTACCTCTAGCATGTGAGCTCATCGAGCAGGGCCCTCAACCCCCTCTGTTCCTGTACGTCCAGTGGTCTGATCTCAATTATGTGTCTGTTAGTCCACCCATTGTACAGCGCTACGGAATTTGTTGGCGCTATATAAATATAATAAAATTAATAATAATACCTCCTGGTGTTGATGTTATGATAATATCCCTAACAGAACAAAAATGGTGACCGATTACATCTTGCACTATCACTATGTTAAGAAAAGGTTAGTAATTATATAAATGTATATGGTCTTTGATAAAGCCCCACTATGGGGTGAATGTGACTTGATAAGGTTTGTTGGAACAAGTACTTTTCCGATGATCCCAGTTAGTGTGCACACGAGCCTACATTGTGAGTGTCTTTAAACATTATGTTTGCTGCAATGTGAATTAAACAATGTATATATACATTATTTGCACAGATAGAATTTAATTAAAATCTGAAAAACATAACCAGAAAGCACTCAGAATGGATAAACAGAATAAAATCATTATAGAAATGTGTTTTACACTAATATATACATAATCATTTAAGTAACATTTTATTGAAACAGTTTCAAGGTCTCATGTTCTCTTCTAGCAGAAAACAATTAAACGACGTAAAACAAGAAGGAAGGTGCCTATAAATTGCATAGTGTTTCAGCCTTGTGCAATATGTATGAGATATACAACATCTTAATGTAATCTTTGTATAATATGCTGTCTCGTAGTTTCTTTTTATTCATTGTGTGTATTGAAATATTTAAATAAATCGCCTACCTACCTTTCAGACTCTCCCTTTCTGTCAGTTACCTTTATGCACCCTAGCTCAAATTTTCATTTAACTGACCCATTGCTCATTTTAAACAGAATGAAATCATATTAGAAAAGTGTTTTACACTTATAAATACATAATAACCATAATTTTCAAAGACTTTGGACCAGTGGCGAATCCAGAGCCTGATCTCGGGAGGGGCACTTGTAGATTATTTAAATAATCCAGACATAATAACCACTACAGCTCAGTATAGTGGTTATGGTGCCAATAGTGCCGGGACCCCCTTCCAGAATAAGTAGTCAAATTGTTTAATAACAGTTTGACAACTTACCTGATGTCTGCTGGGAAATAGGAGTGTAGTAGGGCATAGGAGCAGTGGTGTGTGTGAGTGGTGCAATGTGTGAGGGGTGCAGTGTGTGTGTGAGGGGGACAGTGTGTGAGCAATGTGTGTGTGTGTGAAGGTTGCAGTGTTTGAGTGAGGGCGGCAGTGTATGTCAGGGGTGCAGTGTGTGTGTTAGGGGGGCAGTGTATGTGTGGGTCAGTATGTGTGTGTGGATTGCAGTGTATGTGTGTATGGGGGGGCAGTGTATGTGTAGGGCAATGTGTGTATGGGAGGCAGTGTGTGTGCATGTGGGGCAATGTGTGTATGTGGGGGGCAGGGTGTGTATGTGGGCAGTGTGTGTGTGTATATGGGTCAGTGTGTTATGTGGCGGGCAGTGTGTATATGGGGGCTGTATATGTGTGTGAGAGGGGAGGGGCAATGTGTGTGTGTAGGGTGTGAGTGTGTTTGATAAGAAGGGTAGGGGGGGGCTTTTTTTATAAAAAAATTTTTATTTAATTAAAATAAATATACATAATGTCCCCCCTCCCTTCTTACCTTTAATGAGGGAGGAGGGGGACACTTCTCGATCCCTGGTGGTCCCAGTGGGGAGAGTGAACTCTAGCCCACAGCTCCTGGGCTAGAGTTCACTCTCGCGAGATCTGTAGCATTGCTGTGGTAACCGTGGCAATGCTCCATGCTCGCAAGAGAAGGACCCGGAGGAGCTGCAGGCTGAGCTCCCGGGTCCTCTTTTCCTCCCTCCCATGCCGGCAGCATGGTGCCCGCAGACCAGGGAGGGAGATCTCTGATCTCCCCTCCAGTCCGTGAAGGCACATTGCAGGGCTGGCGCCTGCATGTGCTGGCAGGGGAGAAGGAGACCGTCGGTTTTCTCAATTTCGCAATTGCCCCCTCCCTGGATCCGCCACTGCTTTGGACAGTGAAAACGATGCTGGTAGTCAGGTGGTCGTGGGGGCCAGGGAAAGGTGAGATTACTTACTTAAACATGTGCATGCGCGAGAATACAACACTGATGTCTATGGAGGATCCTGCAAAGTCTTGAAACTTCTAGACGGCGCGGGCTCCACTTAGTGTCTAGAAGAGTCAGGTGCAGGAAATATACTGAGAAAAAGTAGTTCCTTAAGTATATTTTTCACTGTGTTATAATTTCAGTGAAATTCCAACACAGTCAGCATGACTATTCCATAAAGATCCTATCTTCCTAAAATACTCATTTTGCAGGGGGTGACACTGCCGCTTTAATTAAGATTTTATTGAAACAGTTTCAAGGTCTCATTTTCCTTTTTTTAACAGAGAACAATAAAACCACTTAAAAGAAGCAGGAAGGTAGCTATAAATTGTATAAATTGTATCGTGTTTCAGCCTAGTGCATTACATGTGTAATGTAAATCACACAATAAACACCACACTAGTGTTCATTAATAATGATTCAAATCTAGGAAATGTTTGGATAGGAAAATACAGCTATAGCCAATTCTTGGACCACACAGAGCAGGTGATGAGATAGATGCATAATATATAATAAAAGGCCTAAACTGGCTATAACTGGATTTAGACATATCAAACGGTTCGCCACGGACTCATCATTCCAGCCAATCAGCAGCAGACCCTCCCTCCCAGACCCTCCCACCTCCTGGACAGCTCACTAAGAATGCAGCTTCAAAATGGAGGGCCTGGGGGGGAGGGTCTGCTGCTGATTGGCTGGAATGATGAGTCCGCGGTGAACCGTTCGGCGAACCGTTCGGCGAACCGTTCGCGAACCGTTCGGGACATCACTAATCAAGACATATGGCAAATGAGAGTTAGTTTATACTGAAACCAGACTTCCAGGCCACTTATGTGTGACTTCTCACACCTTACAGAGTAGTTTAGGTTGTAAGCTCTGACCTCCCATACAATCAAATTAACCCCTTGTGAAACTGATAATACCACCTCTACCAGGCAGCCAGTTCATATATGCACAAACATAACTTTAATTTTACCGAACTGATCTGAGTGCTTATTGGATATGTCTTGCGCTCAGATTGGGGCTATTCGGGAATATCATTTTTGTGGGGTTCTGATACTGTTGTCATGTATTTTTGTGATATGTGAGAAATTGTATGTAAGTTTTCCTATTTCAGAGATAATTAGATTAGCTCAATTGGAGCTCAATTATCTCTCAAACACAATGGCTTGTGGGAAGGAAGCCCCTGTGATTTTGTATTAGAAACCCCATGCTATGGGAACTGCATAAGAAGCCGAGTGTGGCTTAATAAAGTTCAGATTGCTGCTTTTACCCAATAGGACTGGTTGCATGCACTATATTGGGGAAACTCTACACAAAGGGAATACTTTCACTATATTCAGCACATCTTGAATTAGGACTAGTGGAGGATTGAAGTAATAACAGCAATAGACTCACGAACCCATGACATAAAGTATGAGTCGGGATACAAAAGTTCCAATGACCAGAAACCAAGCTTTACACAATTTAAAACTTTAGGATCTCTTCAGCAGGGCACTGTTTGTGATCTAGAATTTGAAGTCTTTTTGTCAGCATATAGCTTAATTTACTGTGGGATACAGACACTAGCTCTCTGTATCCAGTGCTGCAAACCCGTCCTTCAATATAACTACAGCTCCTTAAACAAACACAATGCAACCCATATTATTTTCACTATGGATCCTAGTGGGGCCCTCATGTTTGAGTTTCGCCTAAGCACTCACAATGTCTAGATCCACCATCGTATGTGTTGTTTATGCAGCCTTGTTAAAACCTTAATGTGCTGAGTGTCCCTGACAATGGATGTCCGATAATATGGATTATTGTCAACACACCAATCATTAGGACTTACCAAAATGGGAAACATTAAAGCTGTGGTAGGGTTGTGGAGTCATATTTTATAACTAAATCTATTATATATTATTTAATATTTGTACGCTGTTTTGTGACGCCAATAGCCATGTTTATTTTGTGGCAGTCAGCATCTCAGCCATAACCAACTCATGTTTATATATATTATACTTATATTTATATATGTTATACTTACATTAATTTTTAAAGAATAGGTACTGGATGTGTCAGCTTTATTTAATTATTCAGTTTTCTTGTGACAGACTGTACGTTTTCCTGGTTGCCATAGTATTTTGCTTGCTCCAGCATACTTATGTGTGTTAATAAGCAATAAAAGTAACTGAACTTCTCGTTTCCAGATGGCATTAATAGATACATGACCTAACAGTTGTTCTAAGGATGATCGTTAACTTGAAACTAACACTGCTATAGCAACCTTGCTGCCAACTGATTTAATACACTAGGGTTGTCTGGTCAGAAGCTAACTGCAACAAAATGTTTTTTTTTGTATCAAATTTGCTTCTAGGCAATTGTTGATGGCCAAAATAAGTAAAAAAAATAATATATATATATATATATTTATTAGGGAATATAGATATATATACCAATCTTTGCCAGCTTTGGATCTAGGTTGTAGGAGGCATAGAATTCCCCAACATCTGAGTTATCAGGTGAAATTCAGGTACATCAATCAGTTATAATCCATCAGTTATATTTTTATCAGGGAGGGAGATCAAAGAATCCATGGAAATGCTCCAGTGTGTTATACTCTGCCGCGGCTTGCGAGAAGAGCATGGGAACCCAGCAAGAGCATGCAGAGAGCCTTAAAGTACCACTGGACTGGGGGGCTTGGCCTGACCGCTTACTTTGATGGATGCAGGAGCCGTTAGCTCCTCAGTAGGATAGCTTATTTACAGCGACTACAAGAGCAATTTAGGCAAAAACCTGCCATCTGACCACCCCACTGATATGGTGCATCGATTTGCCTAAAACGCTAAACTTAAGACGACCGCTCTACAAATTTCAGTACTGAATTCACCTTAGAATCGTGCCCAAAAAGGCACCGATGCCAGTGGGGGAGACATGCGCGGCAACAATATATTCTTACCCCAGAGTATGGAGTGAAGCTGATGAAAGAGTGGAAACTGCCTATACCATACCAGACAAATCAGCAGACACCCATCCTATCCAACGATCTCCGTAAAGTCGCCAGCGAATGGACCATGGTCTCAACAAGCAAAAGACGTCCTTGCTACACAAATACTCCTTGTTCGGGCAAGGCGTATTGCCGTCCTTCAAACACCGTAGCTGGGCTTATCAAACTACCCTATATGGGCTATCTAGATTTGTGCACCCTATCCCACTCCCTATAGGCTCCCTGGAGCCACATATAAAATTATTTTCTAGTCATCCTGAATGCTGAACCACCGGCCACAGGCCGACATATATTAACCATGCTAGCATTACTTTACCTACATGTAATGTGAATATGTCATGGCTACTAGGTATTTTTGTTATACCTTATACCAACTACACAAGTAACAACTACTCATCTCATTATGAGATTTTCCTACTTTTTAGCCCAATGATACCACTTCTCCAAACTCTCCCTCCCACACCCAACAAAGATTCGACTTTTTAGCAAAACCCTACATAAATCAACCATTGTGACATTATGGCTCTAACTATTCTTTCCTTGAATACTAAAGTTCTCAACTCTCCACACAAATGGCAATTGGTTATAAAAGCAAATGCCGCAATCACTTTTTTTTCAAGAGACCCGCTTTTAAAGAGGCCACCAACCGTAATTTTTAGACATGTGCAATTAGTTTCGTCCCGAATGTACATTCGTATGCTTACGAATGTCCGAAGTGTCGACGTTCCAAAGTGATGAAGTTCGGTAGTTCGGAAGTGTTGAACTGAACCGAATTGCTGAAGTTCCGAAGTGCTTTGGATTTCTGAAAAGTGGCAAAACAAGAGAGAGAGGGGGAAAATTACGTGAATGATGACAGGAATCTTGACCAATAAGCTAATTCCTGGCACTGGGAACCCCATATATATAACCACTTACACATCTATAGGGCTTCTGTCTCCCAGTGCCAGGATTGCCACCACAACCACTTACACAACTGTAGGCCTCCCAGTGCCAGGATTGCCGCCACAACCACTTTTACATCTATAGGGTTCCCAGTGCCCAGACTGCCACCACAACCACTTACTAGACATGTGCAATTTGTTTCATGCAATTCGGACATTCAGAGGCTTACGAAGTGCCGAAGTTCTGAATTGCCGAAGTTCGGTTGTTCGGAAGTGCAGAACCGAACCGAATGCCATTGTTCTTAATTGTCGCTGCAGACAAATTTTTTTACTTACCCGAATTTCTGAACAGAACCAAATTTCTTGCCCATGTACATCCCTAGTAATTTTACTTAAAACATTTCCCTACTGGGTATCATGTTTGTTACAAAGCCTAAAAGGAGTGTCCATATTGGTCAGCAAAGAGGTCTCTATTAAAAAAAATGTGACAAAGACGGACGGTATTTATTGTAACAATGCTACATGAATAATGACCCTTACACCTTTTTAAATGTTCATGGTCCCCATGACTGTCAATGTGAGTTTATTGAGAAAATATTGATATTAGCCATGCGGGATAAAACTTACCAGGAAAGGTTAAAGGATCTTAACATGTATAGCTTGGAGGATAGACGAGACAGGGGAGATATGATAGAAACATTTAAATATATAAAGGGAATCAACACAGTAAAGGAGGAGACTATATTTAAAAGAAGAAAAACTACCACAACAAGAGGACATAGTCTTAAATTAGAGGGACAAAGGTTTAAAAATAATATCAGGAAGTATTACTTTACTGAGAGGGTAGTGGATGCATGGAATAGCCTTCCAGCTGAAATGGTAGAGGTTAACACAGTAAAGGAGTTTAAGCATGCATGGGATAGGCATAAGGCTATCCTAACTATAAGATAAGGCTAGGGACTAATGAAAGTTTTTAGAAAATTGGGCAGACTAGATGGGCCGAATGGTTCTTATCTGCCGTCACATTCTATGTTTCTATGTTTCTATGTCCTACAAATTCGGGGATATAGTTGTTGGGGGTGAAATTAACTTTCTATTGGACTGCCCCCTAGATACTTCCACCTCCATCTGTGTCACTCACAACACAACTAAAAAATGCTTAGACTTCCTCTTTATGTACTACCATATTGCAACATTACTTTTTTGACATCTGGAGAGTTCTACATCCCAATGAAGTAGACTACACATACCACTCCATAGTGTTTAACACCTACACAAGGATTGATCAATTTCTTGTCCCAAATACACTTATGTCCAAAATTCAATCAACACACATAACTCTGACAACATGGTCAGACCACGCACTCATCACACTTACCCTTACAGACTGTTTTACAGGCAGAGGTAAGTCATGGTGGTTAACTAATGTTATCCACAGGTAGTCTCTCAGATGAAATATTAACTTATTTCATAATTCACTCGCAATTAACCACCAGAATCCTCCATTGGAGATATATGGCAGGCCCATAAAGCAGTTCTTAGGGGGCTCTTCGTCAGACACTACCTATGCAAAAAAAAAAAAAACAATGGACAGCCATTTACACCAAACTAATAAAATACTGTACAGATCTGATGCATGCAAACAAATCTTACCCATTACCTCCATTACAGAGTCACGACAAGACCTACAAACCCAACTTGGAGACTTGGAACTGGCCAAGACGACCCACATACTTAATCATTTCAAACACAAATGTTTTGTACAAGGCAATAAAACTGGTGCAGTTTCAGTATCATGACTAAAAGCCCTAAAAGGATCATCTAGGATAGCCTTTCTCCAAGTTCCTGATAAAACTAAGATTTTAAACCCACAGACTGTAGTGGAAAAGTTTGCGAAATATTATAGCACCCCTTATAACCTTAAAGATGACCCTGGTGTTGCAGACCCCTTATGGCTTACATACAATCTTTCTTAAAATCAGTAGACCTTCCAAGTCTGTCCCAGGAGAAACTTGACCAGCTCTCCAAGCCAAATGAACCTTAAGAGATTTCACAAGCCATCCACCAACTACCTGCACAAAAATCACTGGGGTCAGACAGCTTAAAAAAACAATATTACTAAACATATACCAACACCTTGTAAACCTGTTACTACAATAAAGGAGCCCTACACCCCCGGAAATGCTCCAAGCTCACATTTCAACCCTCCTGAAACCAGGGAAACCCTCAACCTCTTGTCAGAATTTCAGACCCATGTTCCTCCTGAATAGTGAGACAAACTATACGCCAAACTCATTGCCAACAGATTATCCACATTTCTACCTAGAATCCTTCACAACGATCAATCAGGCTTTGTGAAAACACATCAGGGCTCAGATAACACCAGAAAAAACATCCAAGCTCATATAGAAGTAACTTATGCAAAAGGTCTTCAGCTGGCATTGGATTCCAGGAAGGCCTTTGATCGCCTGAATTGGCAATACATTGAACAGGTCCTTCTTTTTTTTTGAGGGGTGTAACGGCTCTCTACAAGGACCCGTCAGCATGGGTTTAAATTCAGGGTTCATCTCAAAATCCTTTAAAATTACAAACGGCACCCGCCCAGGTTGCCCACTTTCTCCCCTCCATATATATACTCTTTTTAGAACCCCTGACCTATAAAATAAGAACACCCCACAATATTTCAGGACTTAAAACATGGATTGCCGACTTTCACTTTTTGCGTATGACATTCTACTAACACTCAACAAACCAGCAATATCCCTCCCAAATGCTATGGACACTCTCAATGAATACAGCACAATCTCATACTATACATTAAACTAAACAAAGATGCAGGTTTTGCCCATATGACTCTCAGCTACACTTCTGCAAAACCTGACTGCTCAATACTCCTTTGAATGGAGGCACACACATGTCACTTACCCAGTAGTCAGAATAACTCCTTTCTTACAGAATCTGGTCAAACTTCCATTTGATTCAGATGTGCAAATCCGATTTCCAAAAATGGAAGAATGTCCCCCTCCTATGGCTTGGAAAAATCTATACAATTAAAATGATAATTCTTCAGAAGATTCTGTATATCTGTGTATGCTGTATATACAATCAATCTCTATTCCCCCCTCCCTACGCAAACAATTTCAAGCTATTCTAACATTTGATAATGGATAAATGCAGACCTGCCTGCCCCTGCTCCTCCTTCAACAATGACCCTCAGATGTCAACCTCAGCCTCCCTAATCTTCTAACATATTACAAATACATGCACACAGGAGAACTCTGCAGTGAGTAAATATGGAGAATAGTCATGCCCTGGGGGAAAATGTGATTTATATGTTTTGGACCCCCAAATGTCTATGTCCCAAGACTCTTAAGTTGTCACCAGCTACATTGTTTACTCTACACTTATCTCCTTACCCCTGGTGTGCAAGACATCCCATACTAACCCTGCAGACAGGTGCAATTAAGGTGCAATTATGAGAAGAGTCAACCACCATGTCTGCCAATCACCAAAGCCCCTAATCTGGTGGCTTGCGGAATATAATTTCAAGTAAATTACTGAAGTGGATTTATTATCTACACAACAATAGTGGCATTAAACGGGATGCGGAACCTTTTCGTGATTCCAGCAGCTTCGTTTGTTATGATTCCCACACAAAACCTAGACTAGTAGCAAATATAGAGGAAATAGTGTATTACTGGTCCTTAGAATGGTCGGACATAACACTTTACAGTCATGCGGTATGTTTGTAAAAGGCAAGAGTACTCTGAGACAAGCGAAATGAAGGTAGGTGCTACAGAGGAAAGCTTTGTGAAAGGGAAAACCATGTGCCAAAAACCTTGGAAGCAACCAAAAAGAATAATCAGGGTGCAAAGGACCACAACAAGGCAAGGTTCCGGAGGTGGACTAAGCTTAAACAAGGCTTGTGTCATTCCTATAGAATAGTGTAATTTCAGTAATGACAAAATTTACGTGTGCGTTGTCACAGGAATGACGCTGAGGTGCAGCGACGCTGGAAGAACGCAATATTGTGTTTGATTTCTTGGTTTGATCCTTGCCTGTTGTACATTTAATTAACCCTATTGTGCCGTAGACCTGGTGTTATGAGATTCTGAGTTTGTGGTAGACTGACTTGTTCATGTGTATTAGAAGACATTTTCCAGTTTACATCTCTATTGATGCCTCTATTTTGTAAAGTGTGGCAACTGTAAGGACTGGTAATACAGCTCATCTTGTTCTTGTCTACCTGTCTGATCTTTGTCTATTCCTGGTGAACATGGGTCTGATCTTAGGACCACATCTGATTAAATGGTACACTATTATAATTGGGTGCTCTAGAAAAGAAAAAAAAATGTCTGATTTATAGTTTTGTATCATTATTATGGGAAATTATTTTATACTCGATGAATGAAACAAGTGAGACTTAGAAAGAGACCTAAACAGTAACTAGATTTGACGCAGCTTGTTATACGCTTATTTTTGTACTGGTATGCCAGACCTGGCTTATAGAATGAGGTTGTGTATTTATGGTGTCCCGATATTGGTTGCCCATTTACTGGCACTTACTTTATGTCTCCTTAGTGGTATTTGGTAAAGTCCAGCCATTCTGTTATTTTATATCTTTCCTGTTTTACATTTTTAGGTTCCTTTTCAGCGTATCCCTAAAACGATCCTGACAATATGGCGCTGGTTTGATGTTAGACCCACATGCTGCATTATTACATTTAGAACCTTTTGGAAAGAATAAAATCAGGTTTTTGTAAAGCTATGGTTACTGAAAGTTCATTTTCTGATTGATTAATGAAACACTTTTTTTTTTTTTTTTTAAACATAGACCACCTCATTGAGATGTGGCTATAGTGTCAGTCCCGCTCCCCCCCACTCCCCCCAATCTGGACAGTATTAATGATACATATTTAATAGAAATCTATGTGATATGATCCCATGAGCCTAGTCATTTAATTGTTGGTCAATTAATTTTGTCATGTTGTTCCATTTACTTGATCAAATAGCATCTGGTGTAACATTTATGTTTAATCCATACATTGCGTCAGCCAAATTGCTAGCAAACATACAGCAGGGAAGTTTTTCAAATTGACATCGCAAGGTCCGGAGTGGCTATGTACATCACCTCCAAGTGATGAAATGGAATTTCAAAGATTCCAGCATGCACTTCTAGGAGTTATGGAATGAAGATCACATTGTGGACAACTACAGTGCTTCATGCAGCGTGGATGGCAAGAATTATTTAAAGCTTGTATGCTCAGGGGTCTTTGAATGAGGGCAAGTTAGGAAAAGATAAGGAAGTTAAGGGAAAACGAGTAATTACTCAGGTTTTATCCAAGAGATACAAAACTGTCCTTAACCTTAAAACCAAAATTGCACAAGAACAATTACACTGACTGCCGAGCAAAATGTTTATTTCTAGATAGTTTAAAACATTTCGTTTAAAGGGACACTCTAAACACCTAAACGTAATAAAGCAGTTTATCTTAATGAAGCAGTTTTAGTATATAGATCGTGTCCCTGCGGTCTTACTGCTCAATACGTTGCCGTTGAGGACTTAAATCCCTTTTTTTCCTGTTTATACAGCCCTATTCACACCTCCCCTGGCTGTGACACAACCTACAAGAAAAAATTGATTTAATATTGATATTAATAAGAAATCAGAGCGCTCCACTTCATGAAGGTCTCAGCTGTTGATGAAAAGAGTATTTACAGAGGTTATATACCAAGAGCTCGGTTCTCCTCCTGAATTAATGAGTAGCAATTCCTCTATTGAAGAATACAGATACAATGCTATTCATTGAGCAGAGTAAACCCTTACTATGCCAAAACTATTCATCTTGAAGTATGGTAGCAGTAAATAGACTTATACATCCGTTCACTATATACTCATTATAGGTGTATAAAGAAGCCGTGGGAATGTAAGTCTAATCTACGATACTAACACGCTAGACTACGACGAATCGCCAGATATCCTATAAAAAAAACAAACAAACAACACTCCAGGTACCATAACAACTTTACTGAAATTAAGTTGTTACAATGCCATGAAGTCCACAGGCACTTTATTATCTGAAGAGTTTAAAAGGTACGTACATCTTTTAAAGAATGGAGAGCTACTGATTGGCACAGAGCGTCAGCTGACCACTCCAGCTAACCAGCGGCGACACGCCACGATTTGTCAAAGTCAGAAGCCGGGTGCCGCTGTGGAATTGGAGACCCGGTGCTGGAGACAACCTTTGGGGTTAAACCATTTGAGAACGGTTAAACCCCTACAGGTATATTAAACCCCCGTAGCTAAATTTCCATGAATTTGTTAAGGTGCCGGAAGCGGTCTACCTGGGCCAAGGACCACCAAGGGCTTGACCTAGAGACATTGTCCACACCGACGGAGGGCCCACCGCAGTGGGCAGCGGCAAACCATCGGAATACCCCAAAACTCCCAACCCGGGAGGGACTCGGCCCATCAATGATACCGTGTCCGTGGACCGAAGATGTCAGCCTCTATATCGGCCTGGGGCTGGAGGGTGATCTTACCTTGTTCCCAAAGTGCCGCTACCTCTGATCGCTGCCCTGCTAAGCGGGTCTCAAGCACCGACAGGGGCCAGGAACAGAGCAGTACCTTACACACAGCTACAACTGAGCCCATCCTGATGGACTTAGCTGCATCCTCCGAGCAATGACAGGTCAGGGAGTCAAGTGAAGCACATTTGAATGAGGGACAGCCTGATAAGACGCCAAGCATTTCATACTCAAGCAGATGACCCGAATCTAACTGTGTGCCCGTGACTTTAAAGAAGCAATCTAGCATTTATTAAGCATGTGAAACGCCTTTTCTGTTTACAAAGATTTGCTCTTATTTTACATTTTATCTGTACACTAAGCCCTAGCCTCAACTATCCTATCTACTTGCCCTCTCATGACCACGTTTAGTAAGGCAGGGTGCTCGTGTTTGCATTGTTCCAGTGGCTACATCTTCAGCCAGTTGCTCATATAGGTAAGCCTAAGCTCTCGCAACAAGCGTTGTGTTCCTATACTTAGTTAATACTTGCCTATACGTAGTTCAGCATGTTTACCTATAATTACTTACCTAGCATGTTTTTATAGCTATACAGTTTTAAAACACTCATGTTTACTTAGAGAAGTGTACACAAAATGGACAAGTGCTAATAATTAGAATAGCAGGTTACCCAAGACAGCACAGCAGACACTGAAAAAGGGGACCCCCTCGATACCCAAAAACTGAAACAGAGAATAACATACAAGACGGGTTGTGCCTAGTTACAGGAGAATAGTATACTAGTATCTTTATTATGCTTTTTACACGTACCCACAGAGGAAGGACCACGTTCTATACCAAGCAAGCGCATTCAGTGAAAATTCAGACTTTATACATTTTGCACGAGTACACTATCCACCTGCTATTAGGCACAACATGATTTGTATGTTGCTCTCTACTTATGTATACTTGATTAATATCCAACCTTTTGGCCAACAGTGTACTCAATATATGAAGAAACTATAACCAGGTCCAGACAATCAGTGTCAGGTGTAACTCAATATACAGCAATTATTAAAATGACATTGTAACAAATAACCACAACCTTTAAAATCGTTAGAGCTTGCATATTTATTGACCAAATTCTACTAAAATAGTTCAAATACATTGGGTACGTGTAGTGCATCATTAGAGATCACATTATTACAAAAGCTTGCCTTTTTATCGATACACAACTGCAATAATACATAAATGCCACAACTGCTTAATATTGATTAATTGCTCTACTATTTACAGCTCAGCTCATATATTCTAATTGTACAACATGACACTCAAAAAAAATAAAAATAAAAAGGTAAATGGAAAAAAAAAAAAGGAAAACTGTTAAAGCATGCACTTTTATATAACAGTCAAAAGCAAGAAAACAGTTCAGTAGATTATCTGGACTGTGAAGGAAGAGCAAAAGACAGATTCATAGGGAAAAAGAAATTAAGGTGGGCTTCCAGATTGTGTCTAACACAACAACATTCCATGAGGAGGTTACCTAATTGTTTTGTCACAGGGAGCAAGAACAAAAGTGTAAGATTTTGAAATGATTTTGTAATGTTTTTTTTTTCTCATCTTTAAAAAATAAAATATATAATTTTAATATTACTAGCTGCCTTACTCTTAAAAGTAATCGCTTTCGCAAACCACAGGACATTCAGAAACCTGCCCCTCTCTTTATTTAAAAGTGTGCCATCTAAACAAAAATTGAAAAAAATATTAAAACAGAAAAATTGAAAAAAATATTTCAACAAGGTTAGTAAACATTTATTGCTTTTTTTTTTTCCCTCTCATGTAAAAATGGGTCGTAGATAAAATATTTAGGCAAATTACAGTTTTGTGATTGCTCCCACTACAACGGTTACTTGTTGGTGAATCCACCCGGAATTTAAAGAATAATTTAAAAAAATACTTTTTCTCACTTGCTCTGTTAGCAGTTATTTTTCCTAAAAGATTGAATTAAAAAAGCTACAACAAAGACGAAAAGTCAGTCCCATCTATAGAACGACAATCAGAAGAATACCCAATACCTTTCTCAGAACATGAAAATAAAACAAAATAAAAATAACTCCCATCAGAGCTACCTTGCCAAGGGGCAATGTTTAAAAATCCCAAAATAGCACCATTCATCAGTGTCTCATGTCCCGTGGCAGCTTCTCTGTCACCACAAGGAAACAATGTGTTTCAAACAACTATTTCTATACATTAAAAGTGTACATGAATAAAATATAGAGATATACAGACAATGGATGAAAAAAAAATTAAAACTAAGTTATGCTACATCTAAGTGAAAATAATATAGAACAGGGGGACTCTTAGCCTCTGCGAGGATACTGTATTTCTAGATAAACTGTAAGTCTAAGTATTTTTTTTTAACTGTATTGTGTGAGTTATGGAAGAAATTGCTGTGGTAGATACAGACTACAAGGCCCACCTGTGCTTGGTGTATTTGTGGATTTCACAGTGTGAAACTATTTCCTTTACCTGGTCTGTTACAACTGATTTATGGTACGTTTTGTCCATCATAATTCTCAGTTTATAGCAAGGCTCAGAGTCCCGTAGATTCTTACACTTGATGATTTACAGAGGAACAACATTTCCCAATATATGACATCATGACCGTTTCAAGAACCAGAAACCAAATGCACTACACATGGAAGATATATGATTAAAAAAGGAAGAGGTAATTTAAATTTATGTAAAATGATGTTTGCAGCCATTTCCTGGAGTCAGGGACGATCCAGCCTCAGTGTTCTACTTGTGATTGACTTCTTCAGAAAGTGGAAGATATCCCTGAAAGAATAAAAAAGTCAAACATTATTATTAATCACACGTCCACTAACAAAGTCGTCACTAAATAAAAGCATAAAATCACAAGAAAATGAAAACGCAATCATCGGAAAGCAAGAAGGGATAGCCCAAATAAATGTACAATGAAAAAAAAAAAAAGAAAGATTCCCCAACATAAAACATCATTAAGGAGATATTTCCAGTACAGAAAAAAAAAAATGAAAGACTGCGTTTGTTACTTGCAACATGCGGAGGTCCCGATACTTAAAGGAAAACTGTCACAATTGTAATATTATTTAAGATGAATGATTACATGTATTAAAGCTTCTGTGTGTATTATTTTTGTGATGAATACCATGAAGCTTACGTTTTTTGACCAAAAGACCATGCAGAGCTCAAGACCTAGTTGTGGTCAGAAATACCAAAAAAAAATACACTCTGAGACAGTATTAAACCTTCCAGTTGTACATGCTCTGAACAGATAAGTGTGACTTCACCAAAGAGTGCTACAGAGCAGGGATAAGTCAGAAGATTCATTGAAAAGATTAATTCATTTATAGGTATTCATAACTAAAGAATACACCAGGAGGTTATATTACATGTAACATTTTATTTTCAGCGATAAAAGAAAATCATAGCTTAAAACAAAATGAAACATTGGGGAAGGAAAACACATTAATAAAAAAGCAAAATAATATAACGTATAATATACACTACCACGAATATTAAATTCACGCAATGTATGTAAAACGTTATACACACTGCCACATGTATTATACTATGTCAAGGTATGTAATATAATATGTATTACATTCTGAAATGCAAGTCTTTTTATACTCCGTCACTGATTATAATCAGTGAATATATATAAACCTTTAAATAAACGGTCACATGTTACATTCTGTCAAGGTATGTAAACAATTATACATCGTGTCACAGGTTATATAAAAGAAGATATATACAATTTTTACAGAATTTTTTTCAAAGTGTTGTATTGTGAAAATTGAGAAAAGTATTGTGTGTTTGTTTATGTTGCAAGGTGATGGTTTTAACATTCCATTTCGTACAGGGCTCGGTCTGGTTGCTGGCCAGGAATTGCGCAATTGATTTGACTCGATTTGAATAAAGAGTACGCTGTCCTCACTTGCCCTGGAAATGACTCGATAAAAGACAGGATCCTTAAGTGAACCGCTTACCAAACAAACATTGGCCCATTAAACAAAAAAGGAGATTGATATACCCCACATGTAAATACAAATAACATCACAGTCCTATCCATTTACCTAGCATAAAGGTACATGCAATGGCATATTGTTTTCCTAGTTATCTACTATCCAACTAAGTGCTAGGAATAAAATGAAAGCTCCAAGCACCATAATCACTAAAGGCACTCTTGAGCTAGGCCAAGCATTGTATTGAAAGCACATTGGCTGAACTAATCCCTGAACCAGCTCTCTGTCAGCTGTGGAGCAGTATCTTTTGGACCCCAGGTAAAACGGTTTGACCGCTTACATCAGAGGGGCACTACAGCTTGCTCCAGTGGCTATGGTGCTTGAAGCTACATCTCTAAAGCTACAGCCCCATCCACTCGGCTACTTCACTAGCAAATTTATTTTTTGTCTTGTTTTTGTTTGGTATATGCAGAGTGATTTTACCAAACTTCTAGAAAAAAAAAAAAAAAAAAGATATTTTTAAATGCTTCATGTTTCATTGAAAAGTATTTAAAAGTCGAAATTTGAAGCAGGCCAATATTTATTTTATTTGGGACTTTTTAAATCAACAGAGCAGTCTCCGCTATTGATGTGTTGGGATGTGGCAGGAAGCATAACATCGACACATTGAACAGTAATTTGTGGAACTTGTATTGGCATGAATACCAGGCTTAGAAACACATTCTCCTATTAAGCTGCCAGGAAGATTTTTACCAACTCAGCTAATTTGCCCAGAATTTTAGAAGACAGTAGTCAACTTGTCATACCTCCCAACATTTCAAATGGACAAAGAGGGACATGTTAGTTTAGGGGTGTTGCTGTCTGTGTGGCCAGGGGAGGGGCTGTTCTGCGTAATTTTATTTGACTACAACAATTTATGCAACAAAAAATTAGAATGAACATAAAATTCTAACATTGTGTTAGATGTTTTGCTGGCATATACATAGATTAGAAGAAAAGGCCATTTAAAAATAGGCTTTTCTCCCATCTGTCAGTCATTGACTGACAAGGGAGAGTAGAAAAGACCTCCCACAGGAAGTCCCAGGGCTCTCCTTCCATAGCAACCACAACGCATGCGCTGAGGTTGCTATGGAAACTCCCTAGCCTAAAATACGGACTGTCCCTCCTAAATAGGGACACTTGGGAGTTATTAACTCTTCACAAATCACTGTTTAGTTAATGGCCGCTTTGTCTGCTGGCACACAGATAAATCCGAGTAAAGTTCCCAAAGCATTTTTTTGGACAGCTCCTCTCAGCTGTGAACGTGTTCAGGGATTTGACACGGAGCCACATGATTAAATGAAATAGGATTTCTTAACCATTAGGAATTTTCAGTAAAACATAAAAATAGTCATGAGATTTGTGAAAAACAAAAAATGTTGCACTAAAGTGTTTAAAATCTTGATTAGTGTAATTTTTAAAAAAAATATTCTGTTTACTTATGCCCTATATTTAAGAAATGTGTGTTTGTGAGGTGTGAAATAGAAATAATATGAAACTGTGTCGGAATTGCATTCCTACACTGGATGGATAAAATGACAACAACCACAGTGTTGGTGACTTAAAACAATATACAAACAAATACAACTTTTTTTTTTTCCTTAAATCTTTAAATACAAAAAGAAAAAAGACTGTTAGAAGCATTACACAAACAGTTTAGCAAGTTTTTTTTTTTTTTTTTCTGAGCAATATATTACATCTATTGGGGTTTGTTGCTTCTTTTGTACCCCAACAGTCGTTTCTAAATGTACTTTTTTTTTTTCTACGACGTCCCAATCATCTGCTAGAAGTGTGTATGTTTCACTTTTCTTTTTTTTTCCTGTAACTCTGAATGGGTTTTTTTTTTCTTCTGAAAATTACTTTCATTTTTTTTCCAAAGATGGCAGAGTTTTGTGATATACTATTTTTAGACCAATTTAATAAATACGAACAGATTTTGATAAATTTCCCCCAAGTGTCTCTCTGTTAGACATCACAAGGCAGTTCTGTATACCCACAGGAATTTACCTAGGAATTGTAAAAAAGTGTAACAGAAATATAAATTGTTAACAAAAGGCATTTGTTGTATTTAAAGCGCTATACGATGACACAGAAAATTCCTGATGATAAAGCCACTATACATTAGGGAGGTAAACCCACATGTGCAAATGATTATCACCTAAACTAGTGAGAAATTTAAATTCCCTGTTATTTGCTTCTAACAACATACAATAACACAGGCTGGTTAACAAAACAGCTCAGACAGCTAATGGAAAGAAAATGAAACATTCTGCTTTGTTTAGTCATTTTTTGAATTACTTATTTGCCAGATTATCTGCCAAAATAATTGGAAGCCAAAATGAGTCATCTTCTAACCAGACTCTAGGAAAAAAAAAAAAAACGTTAAGCTAAACAAATTATTAGAACCTTGCTGAAATGTAATTTAGATGCCCTGTTAAAGGGACACAGATGTCTGAATAATAAAGCAGTTAAACGCAAGAACCACATCGACTCATCTTCTCACAGCTGATCAGTATGTTGAGGTCAGCAGGAACTGTTCCACTGAGTCACAAAAATACTTTCCCAATGCATCCCCTAACCTGGGCATCTGGCCATCATATGTACATGTACACAAATGGTATCTATTGAGTCACTAGCGAGAAATGATCTGCCTCGTCAGCTTAACATCTAGTCTACACCCAACAGCTAATGTTATCAATAAATAAAATAAATAAAAAATGCATTTACTTTGACTTTGGGAAGTCCCTTTAGAAATCCCAGGTTCCCCACTAGACATGCAAATGACCAAAGAAAGACATTGTCTTCTAAACTTCCTCCTAAAAGTGTTGTGTTCTCAAGGAACACAATGGACATGGTTTTAAAAACAGCTTTTTTTAAAATCAAAGCATGAGCTGTAATCCTAAAAGGATAAGTCATTGTTCTATCTGCACTGTCTGATCATTAATCTCTCCGAAATCTTACCGGGGACCCTTGGAACTGGAATCTAGTTTCAGTCCCTTTTAATGATTGATTTAATACAAAAATTAAAGGAATGCTCTACACGCCATGCCCACCACAAGTAAATTGTTGCGACACTAACAGCTCCACCAAATCTTCACAGGGTCCCTGTGTCATTTGGCCAACGTGGAATAAACCAGAAGGTGTAAAATGGTGCGCAATTTGGTTTAGCCAAACTGTCCTATGATCCAGTTTTCCAAGTCTCCCAGTGCATTGTAGGAGCCCACAATGCTCCTAAATTGGGATGAAATTCATAAAGGAACGTCCGTTTTAGGCATATTTGAGAAGAAGACCAAACCACAGGTGCCCAAGGTAAGTTTAAAATATTTGAAAATGGTTTGACTACTAGCCATTGGATGGTGAATGTGACTCCTGGCACCATAAGCCATATAACACTCTGTGATGCTTATGGGCTCTGGACCAGGAGTCTCACACTCTGGGACGTTCAACTCCGAGAATTCTGTAAATGGAACAGATAGCCAGATAATCCCAGATAATCATGGGAGTTGCTCTGCAAAATCTGTAGGGACAGAAATTGTGATCCCTGGCCTAGACTGGCTTCTTCTGTAACCCTTTCACTAGCAAGCAATTTGTGTTTGAAAAAATATTAACAAAACATTGTACAGACTGCTATTATATATAGTATAGTGTACTTTATTGTGTAATATTTTACTCAAGATCTAATATATTAGTATAAAGGTAAAAAAAATAAAAATAAATTATATAATGGATGTGACAAATATAGATAAATAAAAAGGACCCAAGTACAACTTGCTGGAAATAGTGACTGTATGTAAAAAGAATGTCTGCATTTCAGAACAATGCACACATACAGTTAAAAGATATATTAAAAAAAAAAAAAAAAAAGGTATTTAAAAGATTTATAGTAATCTCTGTACGAGAGCTACCATTCTCTCGTCTCCGCTCCCTGACTGTAGTAATCGTATGATCTTTCAAGTTTCCGTCACTGTTTGGAAGGAGGGGGAAAGCAGTCATTTTCAGGACTTTTGCAGAGATTACAATTATATAATATGTTCCTGGCACCCATTAAACTTGGCAATCATTAATTGACTATAAATAAAAGTTAAAATACATACACTAATGTGTCAGAAATAGTTTGGGATCTGAGACTTTAGAGTAACTTTAAGAGCAACTCATACGAATTCATAAGAGTTTATCTGGATAATTTTGGAGGTGGTTATACATACACACACACACACACACATCTCTGCAACAATAACATACCTCTGGATATCTCCCATCTTTCAATTTGGTTTCGTATGGATCCCGGTTGCAGCAGATTGTTAAACTTGGTCTGTAGTCCTAAACAGAGAAACAATTCAGAAAATAATGTCCAATGTGAATGGCCGTTGGAAACACTAGTTCGTTACCTTTTTTAATTACATAATTTCTCAGAGTGTGCAACAGCGTGTGGTCGCACTATGACCATTAATGAAGATAAACTGTCGGACAAGTTCAAGAGACAGTAAAGTTTTGAGACAAGCAAGTCCTTTATAAAAAAAAAGATCAACACAAATGTGTGGTAACTTAACCGTTCTAAAATATATATCTAACACTGTGTAATGGACACGTTGTGGCTCTATATCAACACATGGGCAGACTTACTTCTTCAGCTTTCTTTTCCGGAAATTAGGACAGAGACACAAAGGAAGCCTGTGAGGCCTATATTTCTTTCATCCAATGTGTTAGCAGCATACCTGTCTTAGTTTTCAAGGAAAATCAATGATTCAAAAGCTGGGCTTTAGGTTCGAGGAAGTAGCTGCATATGTTACTTTCTTTTTATATAAATGCAGACGCTATTATTATGGTTGGTTTCTTCTGCAGCAAAATTTGCTCTATTGTATTTTCTCTCTCTCTGGGCATCTGCCGTCTTATTGTAAACTTAAAGGGACATTCTAAGCACCATAACATTTGCTAGAGGAGGATGGGGGGGGGGGGATTGCCCCCCTGTTGGCCTCCCCTTCAGAGCGCCAGAGCTGGAGGAGCAGATGACTAAACTGAGCAGAGAAAGCACCTACCTGCATACAGGGCAGGTGCTTACTGTGCCCAAATCTCTTGGAGTCCAGTCTGGAGGGTTAGAGGGGACTCTACCTGGAGAGTAAGAGGTGGGGAGAGAGGCAGGGAGCCCTTTACTTACTGTGCTCTTCCTGCCAGCTCCCTTGCGCACCCTGCGGTGAGCCAGCAGTCAGGATATGACATCATCTCAGAATCGGCATCATTAGACAATGCACATCGGAGCTGTGATCTCTGCGCCAACCATGATTGTGATTTTTTTGTGTGTATGTCAGTGATTATGTGTGTATGTCTGCTGTGTGTGTGGTCATACGTATGTTTGCGCTTATGTGTGTGTGTGTGTGTGTGTGTGTGTGTGTATTTCTGGAGTTGTGCCTGTATGTCTGTTGTGTGTGTGGTCATACTTATGTTTGTGATTGTGTGGTCATACGTATGTTTGTGATTGTATGTGAATGTCTGTAATTGTGTGTGTGTGTGTTTAGTAGATAGCACACTAACTTAATACCCCAATTGGTACCGTCCTGTGGGATTTCCATATTTATGAATAATAAATTAGCTCTCTTTTTAGCAGATGGCTCCCTTATTTGTTGTCCTTAAACATGGCAATCCCACATTAACATAGCAAATATGAGAATTATCTGCTAAACAGCTAAATTAGTTTTAAAAATGTGAATCCACCTCGGGAGGAGTTGGGGGTTAGTGGGATGGGCGTCTTTCTGGGCAGTGTCACCTCTAGTCTCATTGTGGGCCCTTTCGTATTGTCCTGGTTTTATTAATTTTTTGTTTTGGTTAGGTCTTTCTTTATTGTAGACTAGTGTTGAATTTACATTTGATATTGTACTAGATAGCATGTTGTCTATGTCGGAAATTAAGTAATGCAAGCATTGCGATTTGAATATTTAAGTTCTTTTGCGGTACAACTTGCTTGATAAGTTAAACCTGTTCTATCACGGACGTAGATTAACAAAATGCAATTAAAAAGAAAACATGGTACACATGGTGCCTCTATTGTGACTGATGGTTGTATTTTAAAGTATGCCTATCTACAAAGAAATAGTTTATTTTTTGTTGTTACATCTGGAATGATGCAAGGGTTTTCGAATACAGGATGTATTTTAATATTAATTTATTAGGTAAATTATTTTACTGGTGCAAGCAATTAGATTGTGACATTTTTTTTTTATTCTTGAAATTATAGACAGGCGCAATAGCTGCAGCCGTGATATTTTCTTTATCACATCTTTTACTGGCATCAGACTCTGAGATGTAGGGGTGGACCTGCCGGGACCCAGGCGGTTTGGGGGCCCTTCAAGCAGTGCGCACACGATGTGATGTCATCATATCCCAGCCACATTCGGAATAATAAAAAGATGGGCAGAAAAGAGGCGCTATCTCAAGTATGGTGGAAGTGCTAAGAAAGGAAGGGGGAAGTGTAGGCTGTCGGGTCCAGGTATGGTCTCACGCGATGGGATCTATTGAGACTCCATAGAACTCAGTGTTGCCATTTGAGGAAGAGTACAGCAGTGAAAAATGAAGCGCCATGTACCGAAGCAGACGTCCAGGCACAATATGGCAGTAGCCACTAGGGACAGCTTCAGGTAAATAAACCTACCTTCCACTGCACCAGCAGCTACCGGACCCCAACTAGACAAGTCACAAAAATGACAGATCCACTTTAATGTGTGTCTTTAAATGACATTTCTGTCTAAATGCTTTGCTGGTCTGTTTGTGTGTATAGGTTACTGTTCTCGTAATGTTGTATCTGCGCATGTGTCTGTATGATATGTGTATCTGTACAACTATGAGAATATACTGTTGTGTTGTCTGTTTATATGTGAATGTATACCTCTGTGTGGCTGTGTGCAGGGTCTGTACGGGTCTCACTGTGCTTCTATGATTGCAGGCCCTTATCTGTGTGTTTTATGTGTTACTGAATCTCTGTGTGTGTGTGCCCTCCTGTGTGTGTTATGTGTTACCGAGTCTCTGTATGTGTGTAGGGCAGAAGGAGAGGGGAAAAAAAGTTTATGGGAATTTAAGCATGGCACAGTTACTACCTTAAATCGCTAGTAAAACATGGGGATATTAGTTGCGGAGAGAGGGGGTCAATTGCAAGTAAACCAGAAGTTTAAGTTGAGGGAGAGATGGTTTTAAGTGCAGGGAAATGTTATGGTCTATATATACACACACACACACATGTCTATAGGTAGTAGATCTCCCTCCCCAGAGGCATGAGAGCATTCAGGGAGAGGAAGTAATCAGCCTACCTCCCAAGCGGCAAATTGTAACCCAGGGAGAGGAGGTTGTCTGCCTCTCTCTCCAGCAGCAGATTACAACAATACAAAGGCAGGTTAAGCTACCGGGAAGGGAGGTAGTTAGCCTCCCACCCCAGTGGCGGACTGAAATACTGTGAAAGGAGGTGGAGGTAGCTAGAAGGCAGTTACTTCCTTCCCTAACACAACAGAGCTATGCGGTGGAGCTTCTTCCAGGAGTCTTCAAGGTTGGACACACTTTTGGGGGCTGGTTACCAGAATAACTTAGGCACAAACCGATTGGAGTTATGGTACCTGGTTAGGCTATCCTTGGGGGGAGAGATATGTGACGGTAGTCACCATCACATGGAGCATTAGAGCATGTAAGCATGTTGTTTGCAACCGTTATGTGCATAAGTCGAATAGCATAACTCTGTAATTTTCATATTTAGATAGATTTGCAGATTATAGTTTCTGCAGGCAGGGGACACATTTGTTAGTCATTGTCTTCCCATCCCTCTATACATAGATTTTATTTGTTATTATTGGGAACTGTGTGTTCTGTTTGGATTGTTCGTGGATGCAAGTAACAGAATTTTCGGACTTATTGGGCGGCTCCACTGGTCCCTGATTCCTGGGACGAGTTAAGAAAGAACTAGACCTGAGAGTCACAAGTGCCTTTTATAAAAGGCAGTAGTGGGAGACAGTGTAGGCCGTGGTTTTGATACCTGCCTGGGAGAGGAACAGAAGGGGCCGATATCTGCCTGGAAGTAGAGGGCTGCAGCCTTGTTCGGTGGAAGAGTTCCTCAGAGACCCCAGTCAAGCTTCGGCGACTGTGTCTGAAGTGCTCCAGAGTCCTCTGGTGACAGCGAGGAAGCTGACTTGGCGGAAGTACTCAGCCGGATAACGGGAGCTCCATCACAGATACATATTGAAATACATTTTAATGGAGTGGGACACGAGGGCAGACACAGTGGCTGTTGATCCATTCACTGACCTGAACACCACTACTCAGGTATGTAGGGATGGGGGGCACTGGCCAGCCATGAGTGAGAACAGAATTATTAACATCAATAACTAATGGGGAAATTACAGTGTGTTCTATATGACAGTAACGATTAAAAATAATTGGAGTTCCAATCAATGATCAGTCCCCAAGGCAACCAAATGTATATCTATAACATTATGGGTTAATGTATCTGTCTCTAATCGTAATGTGCTAATATCAGTAAAATAAAGAGAACAGCTGCCTGTTAACATGGATGAACGGCCAGTGGAAGTATAATCATTTTCTTATGAAGACACACGTCTGGTATTGGGGAGTAGAAGATCTCTCATTGACCTGTTGTCTAAAAAAATTACAAAACTAATTCTACATTCCTAAAATGCCCACCAATATTTTAAATTGCCCAAGAGGAACACCAGAGTAAAATATGGCCATTTTGGATCAGAAACAGGGACTGTTCTTCCTAAAAAGGGACACTTGGGAGGTATGTATTTATGATCGAACATACATGCTTGGCATTAATGAAACAATGTATCCAGAGTTCTAGAAATTTGAGGACAGCTATTGTCCCCTGTAGGATGCCTGGGAATATTACAATTCGGAATCTGAAAGAGGAGGAGCTGTAGACTGCAAGCTGTCTGGAATTAATAGAAGAGGCTATTCACTGGGAGAAATTTGAGCTGTTTCAGAACCAACCAAGTCTGATGTTAGAATAAATTCTAATAATCACCTTTATTTCTTACCATTTTAATAATCTGCCAGCAGCCGTGGGACTGCATGGTAGCCATAGGCACAAGTAGAACAGTCTGGAAAAAAAAAAAAAATGAAGATAATTATAAGCAAACTATATTTCTTAAAAATATAAATACATTAAAAAGATATAATCATCTACAGCTGATGTAATAAAATGCCACATTATGAGGTTAGCCAGTTGAATTTTATGCACAAAGTTTTATTACCCAGGCTACCGACTGGCACCTCTTTTAACCCTTTGAGTGTCAGAGGTGAGCCCAACACGTTGCAAATCAATGCATTCGGACCATTTTTGACTCTTAAAGGGTTAAACACAGAACGAACAGGAGAGTGACAATATATTTTTGTAGGTAATTCCCATGAAATAAAGCATTGGTAAGGATACATGCAAAGCAATGCCCACTCTACTGGCATCTGAAGTGTTAATACATAAATTTAAAACCAAGAGGAGGAAAGCTTAGAATTTTATGAAAAAATAAATAAAAAAAAGTAATATATATATATATATATATATATATATATATATATATATATATATATATATATATATATATAATATAAATAAATAAATACACTCCTGGCAACTGCTTAAGTCTATTATTAGCTGTCCTCACAACTCTGAAGTGCACCTCCAGTGATTCACACAATGAGACACCAAGACAGTACAAAATAATGCCCACTCCACCCCCACAGCCAGTGAGATTAGCCCACTCCAATACCCCACAGACAGACAGATATCTGTAGAACTGCAGGCAGCCCTGCTGGACCATAGACCCATTCTCACTCCATTTTTGACACTGGGATATTTTTGGAAATGTCAGGGTATGTTACATAACCTTTCTAGAGATGGACCATCTGTGCCAAGAAAGGCAACCTAATCTATTGAGCCAACTTTTCACCATGGAACCCACATTAAACAATGACACCCATCAAACATGGACAAGGTGTGAATGTGGCATAATCTGTATTAACCCAGGGACAACTGACAGCAGCCATACATTAACTGGATTCACAAAGCATTTTACAATGTTAGTCATGAAAACTGGCTCACTGTATCCATAATAGAGACTACATTGTGAATTCAGAATTTGATATAAAATGAGAAGTTCACCCTTCATTGTAAATATTTAGCAAAATTAATTTCTGATTGAGCATTCCTAACAGCAGGACTTATATTTAAATAATCTATTCTAAAAATAAAATATCTAAGCAGTAATATTAAATAAATTTAAGCAAATTTAAGCAACACATATCTATGAATATCTATAAATATATATGCAAATGGATATGTAAATGCACATTTTGTACACATATTTACATATAAATGGCAACACATACTATATTTTCTTTTTAAAAGAACCCTCATAGATCTATAGATATATAGCAGACATGATCAATACATATTTACACAATAAAAAATATATATTTTAAAAAAAACAGTATTCTGCAAATATGATCAGGTACATCTGCATGTAGATACATTTGTAGGTGTATACAAAATGAATAAAATGATTAAATAAAAAAATATGAAATATTGCAGAATAAAGCAATATATGTGTGCAGTGTAGGCTGGTGGCTCTGTGGAATGATGTCATACTATTCTGCAATTTGTATCAAGCCAAGCCATTTTCCTGTCAGCATGCAATGCAGCAGAGTCCAGCCTGAGGGACATATTGGGGGAAAAAACCAGGACAAAAGGCAAAGTGTTCAGGCAATGAAGGGGCTTGATTCATACTTACAGGCAGTAGCCCTGCTCTCTGCTCCTCCACTCTCTCTCTCCTTTAGTTCTACATAGTTAGCAGAAGGGTGGCTTTGAGGGGGGCATTTTGTGCAAAGGGTTCTTCTCCTGGAGAGAAGTGACTGGACTTCTAGGAAGAGGTGCAGCCCCTAAAAGAAGGGTGTAAGAAAGTATGTGTGCCCTCCCCTCTGTCCAAGGCAGGGCTGAGCCTGTGATGTAGATTCTGAATTAATGAGCTAATTTCTCATGGACTCTGGCTCCTTTCCCAGAGCCTTCTCCTTGTGTTGCTGCAGAGCCAGACTGCTTAGTCTGCAATAATCTGCAACTCAAAGTACCCCCAGTGTCTGGGAGCCAGAGCCTCCCAGCCAATCCCAGGCATGGCCACGTCCTGCAGCTCCTCCCTGCCTTTCTAGGGGTGCAGCCCCCCTCTCCCCCTTCTTGCACTGCCTCCTGATTGCTGCTGGTGGGGTGCAGCAGGAGCCCCCCCCAAGCAATGCATAGCCCAGTCCTGACATGATCTCTGCTGCTTCCATTCTGCAGGCACAGCCCAGCCTCCCCAGCTCTGCACATTCAGGGATTGGACCCCAGAGCTATCAATTAACATGGAGGCTGCACACCATGGCCCCCTCCTCCCTCTCTGCCTTGTACTGACACAGAGAGAGCAGATTGGCTGAGCTTTGCCAGCCATGGACCTAGTCCAAGATACTGCACAGAAGTGGCTGGTAGCCAGGGGAGGGGAGGGGGGGCATACAGTAATCAGACCTGCAACAGAGGTCGTTTAAGGCAATGAGGACAGAGACAGCGCTAGACGAGCTCCTTTTTTGTGCATGTCTGAAACTGGGAGAGAAATGCTGCAAATGTCTCCTGTCAGCTCTCTCTCTGTCAGAGACCCTATGGAATGGGAGCTTCATGGTAACAATGTAACAATGCATTGCATCATGGCTGCTCTGAAAGGGTTAATAATGATAGCAGGGGGACTGTAACCGATTAATGCCCAGTGCAGCAATGCAGAGCTCAAAGGGTTAATAATGATAGCAGGGGGACTGTAACTGTTTAATGCCCAGTGCAGCAATGCAGAGCTCAAAGGGTTAATAATGATAGCAGGGGGACTGTAACCGATTAATGCCAGTGCAGCAATGCAGAGCTCAAAGGGTTAATAATGATAGCAGGGGGACTGTAACCGTTTAATGCCCAGTGCAGCACTGCAGAGCTCAAAGGGTTAATAATGATAGCAAGGGGGCTGTAACCGTTTAAATGCCCGTGCAGCAATGCAGAGCTCAAAGGGTTAATAATGATAGCAGGGGGACTGTAACCGTTTAATGCCCAGTGCAGCAATGCAGAGCTCAAAAGGTTAATAATGATAGCAGGGGGACTGTAACCGTTTAATGCCAGTGCAGCAATGCAGAGCTCAAAGGGTTAATAATGATAGCAGGGGGACTGTAACCGTTTAATGCCCAGTGCAGCAATGCAGAGATCAAAGGGTTAATAATGATAGCAGGGGGACTGTAACCGATTAATGCCAGTGCAGCAATGCAGAGCTCAAAGGGTTAATAATGATAGCAGGGGGACTGTAACCGTTTAATGCCCAGTGCAGCAATGCAGAGCTCAAAGGGTTAATAATGATAGCAGGGGCACTGTAACCATTTAATGCCCAGTGCAGCAATGCAGAGCTCAAAGGGTTAATAATGATAGCAGGGGGACTGTAACTGATTAATGCCCAGTGCAGCAATGCAGAGCTCAAAGGGTTAATAATGATAGCAAGGGGACTGTAACCGTTTAAATGCCAGTGCAGCAATGCAGAGCTCAAAGGGTTAATAATGATAGCAGGGGGACTGTAACCGTTTAAATGCCAGTGCAGCAATGCAGAGCTCAAAGGGTTAATAATGATAGCAGGGGGACTGTAACCATTTAATGCCCAGTGCAGCAATGCAGAGCTCAAAGGGTTAATAATGATAGCAGGGGGACTGTAACCGTTTAAATGCCAGTGCAGCAATGCAGAGCTCAAAGGGTTAATAATGATAGCAGGGGTACTGTAACCGATTAATGCCAGTGCAGCAATGCAGAGCTCAAAGGGTTAATAATGATAGCAGGGGGACTGTAACCGTTTAATGCCCAGTGCAGCAATGCAGAGCTCAAAGGGTTAATAATGATAGCAGGGGGACTGTAACCGATTAATGCCAGTGCAGCAATGCAGAGCTCAAAGGGTTAATAATGATAGCAGGGGGACTGTAACCGTTTAATGCCCAGTGCAGCACTGCAGAGCTCAAAGGGTTAATAATGATAGCAAGGGGGCTGTAACCGTTTAAATGCCCGTGCAGCAATGCAGAGCTCAAAGGGTTAATAATGATAGCAGGGGGACTGTAACCGTTTAATGCCCAGTGCAGCAATGCAGAGCTCAAAAGGTTAATAATGATAGCAGGGGGACTGTAACCGTTTAAATGCCAGTGCAGAAATGCAGTGCTCAAAGGGTTAATAATGATACCAGGGGGACTGTAACCGTTTAATGCCCAGTGCAGCAATGCAGAACTCAAAAGGTTAATAATGATAGCAGGGGGACTGTAACTGTTTAAATGCAGTGCAGCAATGCAGAGCTCAAAGGGTTAATAATGATACCAGGGGGACTGTAACCGTTTAATGCCCAGTGCAGCAATGCAGAGCTCAAAGGGTTAATAATGATAGCAGGGGTACTGTAACCGTTTAATGCCCAGTGCAGCAATGCAGAGCTCAAAGGGTTAATAATGATAGCGGGGCACTGTAACCGTTTAATGCCCAGTGCAGCAATGCAGAGCTCAAAAGGTTAATAATGATAGCAGGGGGACTGTAACCGTTTAAATGCCAGTGCAGCAATGCAGAGCTCAAAGAGTTAAAGGCTGTCTAGACTCATTCTGGAAATACTTTGTTACAAGGTGTCTGTGAATGGAACAAATCTATATGATTTGGCCCCATTTCAGGGACTTGTCATGGACAATACAGAGAGGAGAGGTTTATACAGGTTTATGTGAGGACACTGCAGTCACAATGTCACATAGGTTAATATTGCTGCTATGTTGCATTTATTTCCTGTAAATGTATTTTAACATGTATTCCTCACCAATCCCCATTCTTTAAATCTTATATTATCAATATTTAATATTATAAATGTTATAAATAAATGAAAGACAGAGATTGTCAATCTATGCATTGTCATGTATATTATTGTGTTGCTGTGCTGTCCCTTTATCTACTAATTCTGTTTTATTAAAAAAATAATAACCATTGTAGAAGCAGAGCAGTACAGGGACAGATATAAACAGTCTAATTCCAATTGAGAGTTTTTTTTATTATCAGATAAAGACTGGCTACACGTGATACAATGGAGCTTGGTGTGATAATCTCATAAAGAGATGTAAACCCAGGAGCTGTCACTGTGGTTAAGAAAGCTAAACTAGAAGGCAGCTTTGTGATGGGCAAAGGATGTTATGTAATGTATCAGCCCATAAAGGGGCACTCTAAGAACCATAACCACTATTCCTTAAGGACCAAACTTGTGGAATAAAAGGGAATCATGACATGTCACTCATGTCATGTGTCCTTAAGGGGTTAATTAAAGTAGTGCTTCTGGTGCAAAAAGACTGTCCCTGCAGTCTCGCCAATGCCACCATTGCCTTTTCTATAAAAGTACAGTGTTTACATTTGTCCCTATGGACACCTCTAATGGCTGTCACTTAGTCCACCTGCCAATCCTTGATGGACCAATGTTTAGTGTCTTCACAGTCTGTATGAAAACACTGAATGCATTGAGAAATAGTGTCTCTATGAGGAGATGCAAATTGACACATCGCGACAATTGTTGCACATGCACAGTAGCCCCAATTATCCCCAAGCATCGGGGAAGCATTGGATTGGCTGAGATCATTGTCACTAATGATCTTTGTCGGGGGAGGAGTGGTGGCCATGGTCTGACAAGGGAAGAAAGGTGAGTATAATTAGTTCACTTTTATAGGGAGGCCAGAAATTTAAAAAGGTGTTAGAATGTTCTTTTATAAAAAGAAAAGAAAGAAACCGCGCCCAAGGAATATGAATAAAGTGATATACGTACACAAATATGTATGAATCTTATTCACTTTGGACCTCAAGAGAAACTCAAGAGCTTCAACAATTTTTATTGTTGTTATCATATTTTATGTTTGGTAAATAAAAAGAGTATTTTATATTTATATTTACACTTTTTTAATTTTTCCAAACTTCACTTCCTGGAACCAGCAAATCCCTGGGTGGGGGATTTGCTGTACACACTAGAGCAAGTTCTGCTCTAGTAAATGTGAGTACAATACCCTTTTTTTTATTTTACATATATTTAAGCATACTTATTTCACCATTGGGGCACTTCTTTTTGTATTTATTCCCATATATGCACTGCAAACTGCAATTCATCTGAGCCATTTGGACATCTGCACCTACCTACATCCTTAGACAGCGATTGTTCCGTCCAGGTTAGCTGATACAGCTGAGCTCTGATATAGCTCAAGCAAATGTGAGTGTAATCATCATAGATCACACATCACTTATCATTCTGTACATACTGTACAGTACTATCATTATTATTTTTGTTTCTCTTGAGGTCCAAAGTGTATAACATTCATACATATTTGTGTACGTATATTTATTTATTTATTTATAAAATATTTTACCAGGAAAGATACATTGAGATTTCTCTCGTTTTCAAGTATGTCCTGGGTCCACAAATCATTGCATTGTTACATTAGGGTACAATAAAATACAAAAACAATATTAATACACAATATATACAAAATTTTACATAGAACAGGCAGGAAATATATAATCAACCATGACACGTGCATTCTGTTTTGAGGTATGTAGAGAGGGATCTCTTAAATGACTTTAGGCTTAGGGAAGATTTTAAATTGTGCGGGAGGTCATTCCACAATTGCGGTGCTCTATAGGAGAAGGAGGATCGGGCCGCTTTCTTTTTGTATTGAGGTAGACTAAGTAAAGTGCTTGTACTGGATCGGAGCTTATAGAAAGTGGGAACAGCTGGGGAGAGCATTTTGTTCAGGTAGGGTGGGAGTTTCCCAGAAAAGCTCTTAAGCACAAGGCTGGAAAGATGAAGGGTGCGTCTGGATTCCAGCGACAGCCAGTTTAGTTCCTTTAGCATGTCACAATGGTGGGTCCTGTAATTACATTGTATATCACTTTATTCATATTCCTTGGGCGCGGTTTCTTTCTTTTCTTTTTATGTTTAACCACTCACAAGGTTGGGAATCCTTGTTTCCTGGCTAATCATGGCAGCATTTAACATATGGGTTTAGCTCCTCCCTCTAACCCTCAGGACAGGAAACACAATCAATTAAACAATTGAGCATACCTTCCCCTTGTATAATAGGAACCCCATCAGCCATCACACCTCAGTCTTTTTTTCCTGTCCTCATAGCCCTAGGACAGTTGTTAATTTTTTTTTTTTTCTCCCTGAATTTTAAAGGGTAAAGTTTTTCTTTATGCTCACCTGATCATGCTGCTATGATCTTCACCCTGTGGAGGTCAGCCTCCCTCCACAGGAAGCCCAGGCACATGTAGCCCTTTCTCTCCTCGAGCAGGGAACCCCTGGGAACCATGGTGGGTAGTCCCCCTGGCATCTGGAGTCTGAGTTTGCAGGATAAAGCCTCCAGACCTCGATCAGACGATCATCTATCCGGTAAGACGCCCGCGCATGCGCAATGGCCACGACCGGATTTTTGGCATGTTTGCCCTCATCCAAAATGGCGGATCCGCGGACTTGCCGCCAATCGGCGCATGCGCGCCTCCTTAAAGGCACAGAGCGGGAAATTTGAAAATGGCGGTATTTCTTCAAAAAAGCTGGCGTTTTCAGTTCCCTCTGTTATTCAGTGCTCTCTGGTGCCATATTCTGTCTCTGCAGGTATGTTTTAAGTTATTCTTCTATAATATATGAGGATGTTCAGGTTTTTGCTGCATAAAGTTCATGGTGAATTTTTTTTTTTTATGCAGCCCTTATATAAATATAAAAATGGATCCTGCATCTCCATCAGCTAAATCAACAAGATCTACTATAGGTCATAGGTGAGCATTACGATATATTCTATTTTTCTACATTAAAAAAGAGTGCATGGAGGGTACAGTCATATGACTTCTGTGTTTTACAGCCCTCAAGACCGGTCTGGCCCTAGATCTCCATCTAAGAGGAGGGATAAACCGGCGGCCTGCCCTGGATGTGGCGCAAGGCCTTTGGATAACTGCAGGTTATGCCGCAAATGTTTATCCATGATTGCAGGAGAGTCGGAACATCGCAGGTCTCCTCAAGCCTCTACGTCCTCATCTCAGGATATAGCTTATTGGATTAAGCAAGCAGTGGCGGAAGGGATTTCAGAATCCAATAGAGGCAAAAGACCCAGGCGTGAGAGCTTTGGCCAAGAATCCGACCTATCTGAAGATGACTTCAGACATCCTGCTGGTTCCTTGGATTTGGAGCTTATCTCTTCTAGTGAGGAAGAGTCCACGGAACAACCGTGTTCATTGGACACAAAGGCGATGGAGCATCTAATCAAGGCAGTGAGAAAGACTCTAGATTTGCCAGAAGAAGTCAGGGAAGTTTCTACTTCTGATAGACACTTCGGAGATCTCCATAAGAGGAAACCTTCCTTTCCAGTGCACAGATCCATTAAGGAACTGATTCGTTCAGAATGGAATACTCCTGGTAAAAGGATTACAAGTCAGGGTAGATTATCAAAATTGTACCCGATTAAGGAGGAGGATTCAAGAATGTGGACAGCGATCCCTAAAGTGGATGCTCCAATTATTAAGGTGGCAAAAAGATCAACTCTTCCGATTGATAGTAATGCTTCTCTCAAAGAACCCATGGATAAGAGAATTGACGCAGATCTTTCTAAGGTCTTCACTACAGCAGGCTTGGGTTGTCATCCAGCAGTCTCTATCTCTGCTTTGTCCAGAGCATTACGTTCATGGATTCTTGATTTGGAAGAGGATATTGAGAGAGGTGTGAGTAGACGTCGCATGACGGACTCCTTGAAGGAGATCAAACTGGCCAGTGATTGGCTGTTGGAATCCTCCACAGATCTTATCAGGATTTTTTCCAAGGTTATGGCTCATTCGGTTACTGCCAGAAGGGCTCTTTGGTTGAGATCCTGGGGAGCTGACCTATCTTCCAAGAATAATTTGTGTACCTTGCCATTTCTGGGAGAGGTGCTTTTTGGCAGACCACTTGAGGAGGCGATTAAAAGAGCGGCTGAGGTCAAGCAAATCTTGCTTCCACAGGACAGGCGTCCAAAAAGACCACAACAGGACCATCGTCCTTACAGGCCACAGGGAGGATATAGAGATAGTAAAACCTATCGTCCAGGCAGAGAATATGCTCGGCTCTCCAATTGGAAGAGTGGTCAAACCGGGAAATCTTCCAGACCAAAGGCTCAAAATTCCTCCTTTCGCCCCACCAGACAGTTCTGAAGGTGGCTTATACCAGGTTCCCCATGTAGGAGCACGCTTTTCGTTCTTCTGGAGGACCTGGAGTGTGATTCCAGATGCTTGGGTGAATTCCGTAATCACCGCAGGATATTCTCTGGAGTTCGAAGATATTTCCCCTCCACCAAGATTCATCAGAACAAGACTCCCTGTCGACAGACAAAAAAGAGAAGTCTTGACCCATTATGTTGCCAATCTTTTTCTGGAAAGGGTCATTGTCCCGGTTCCTGTGAAAGAAAGGTTCCAAGGGTTCTATTCTCCCCTGTTCTTAGTAAAGAAACCAGGAGGAAAGTGGAGACCTATTCTAGACCTACACCAGCTCAACATCTTCTTAAGGATAAGAAAGTTTCGTATGGAATCCATCCGTTCCATCATTCCAGTGATTCACCACAGAGACTGGTTAATCTCAATAGACCTAAAAGATGCCTACTTCCATGTTCCGGTCACAGAAAGACATCAGAAGTTTCTTCGATGCTGTGTAAAAGGGGAGCACTTCCAGTTTCAGGCTCTTCCCTTTGGGATAAGTACGGCCCCGAGAACCTTCTCAAAGATACTGGTCACGGTAATTGCTTTCCTGAGGAAGATGGATGTAGCAATTTACCACTACCTCGACGACATTCTGGTAGTGGCCTCAGACTTCGAGATGTTACTCCAACACAGACATCTAGTACTCGAGACTCTCTCTCGGTTTGGGTGGCTAATCAACCACGAGAAGAGTCATTTAAAACCTTCAAGGGAGCTGGTGTTCTTAGGAGCATGCTTCAATACCCTCAATGCGATGGTATCTCTCGCCCAAGAAAGAAAATTGAAGCTGCAGGATCGGATGCAGGTTTTTCTTCAGAAGACTTCTGCTTCCGCAAGGGAGTTTATGAAACTCCTGGGTACCCTGACCTCTACTATAGACCTGGTCAGATGGGCGCATTGGAATCTTCGTCCTCTTCAGCAGCATCTCCTGAAAAACTTCAAATCCAGCTCAGACGACTGGGAGAAGCAGATCCACATTCCTCTCAGCCTGAAAAGGAAGCTTCATTGGTGGATGAAAGAAGAAAACATCTCCAGAGGTTTTCCTTTGAAGGAGGTCGACTGGGTAGTCATCACGACAGATGCCAGTCAGTTCGGTTGGGGTGCTCATCTGGGAAATTCCTTTGTCCAAGCAGAATGGACTCAGAATGCTCAGCACCTGCCTTCAAATATAAGGGAATTGAGAGCAACGTTTCTGGCTCTTCTTCATTTTCGGCATCTGATCAAAAGAGCCTGGGTGAAGTTGAGAGTGGACAACAGAGCGGCTGCCGCCTATATCAACCATCAAGGCGGCACCAGGAGTGTTTCACTGATGAAAGAAGTATCAGCAATCATGACCTGGGCACAAATACATGTGGAAGGTCTACGTGCGGTCTATCTTCCAGGAAAGGAGAATGTCTTGGCGGACTTCCTCAGCAGACACCTGGTAGAAGCCACGGAATGGCACCTGTCAAGGACGGTGTTTCAGCAATTGGTCCAGAGGTGGGGTCTTCCCCAAGTGGATCTCATGGCTACAGCTCAGAACACTCAAGTTCCTTGTTTTGTTTCAAGGAGATTCCATCCGAGGGCGCTGGATCAAGATGCTCTTTCAATCAAATGGCACTTTCATCTGGTATATGTCTTTCCCCCAGTTCCTCTCATTCAAGCTGTTCTGAGGAAGATTTCCAGAGAACGTTGCAGGGTGATTGCAGTGATCCCCTTCTGGCCAAGACGCCCTTGGTTTCCTCTTCTGAGGAGGTTGGCATTGGAGGATCCTTGGGAGATTCCAGTCTCGGAGAATCTGCTGACACAAGGCCCAGTGGTTCATCCAGAACCTTACAAGCTCAGGCTTCATGCTTGGCTTCTGAAAGGCAATCCCTGAAGAAACAGGGCTTATCGGAACAGGTGGTGGCTACCCTTTTATGTTCCAGGAAGATCTCCACTTCATCTACTTACCACAGAATATGGGAAGCCTTTGCGGTCTGGTTAAATTCTTCTATACAGAACATGGGTACTCCTACAGTCTCTCAAGTTTTAGGTTTTCTACAAGCGGGCCTGGAGAAGGGTCTTAGTCTTAACACCCTGAAAGTTCACTGTTCAGCTATCTCGGCTCTCTCTGGCACTCGATGGGCACTTCATCCTATGGTGGTTCGTTTTTTCAAGGCCGTTGTACGGATTAGACCTCCTATCAGACAACTGGCGTCTCCTTGGAATTTGCCTCTGGTACTGCAGGCCCTAACGGAGTCTCCCTTCGAACCTATTGGGAGCATACATTTGCAGATCCTTTCTCAGAAGACTCTATTATTACTGGCTCTAGTCTCTGCCAGAAGAATGTCTGACATCAGAGCTTTATCAGCCGAGGAACCTTACACTTCATTCTTTGATGATAGGGTCGTTCTCCGACCGAGGCCTGAATTTCTTCCCAAGGTTGTTACATCTTTCCATCTCAATCAGGAAATTATCTTGCCTGCCTATTTTCAGCATCCTTCTACCCCTGAGGAATCAAGGTGTCATATGCTGGATCTTCGTAGATGTTTACTGATGTATATAGAACGCTCTGCTGCTTGGAGGAAATCCTCTCAATTATTCATTATACCTTGGGGTTCTCGCAAAGGTGAAGCCGCCTCAGTCTCCACTCTTCGTTCCTGGACGGTTTCGGCTATCTCCAAGGCTTATGGAGCGTGTGGTGTTCCTGTTCCGAAAAACATCAGGGCTCATTCCACAAGATCTATCGCTACTTCATGGGCTGCAGAGTCAGGAGTTCCTGCAGAGAGCATCTGTAAGGCTGCCAATTGGTCTTCTCTAAAGACCTTTGTAAATCACTACAAAGTGGATATTGCTTCCCGCTCGGATTCGGAGTTTGGCCTGTCGGTCCTGAACTCCTTTAATCCTCATAGATGATCTCTATATTAAACTATTTTTGTAGCATGCATTTCCCTCCCTGTGTTGTTATTGCTTGGGGAATCCCATATGTTAAATGCTGCCATGATTAGCCAGGAATAGGGAAAATTTATTCATACTTACCGTAATTTTCATTTCCTGGCTATTATTCATGGCAGCATTTGGTTTCCCACCCTCTATTGGATATGCTTCTTGTTACTTGACTGAGGTGTGATGGCTGATGGGGTTCCTATTATACAAGGGGAAGGTATGCTTAATTGTTTAATTGATTGTGTTTCCTGTCCTGAGGGTTAGAGGGAGGAGCTAAACCCATATGTTAAATGCTGCCATGAATAATAGCCAGGAAAAGAAAATTACGGTAAGTATGAATAAATTTTCCCTAATTAGTTACTGCAGCCCGTTTTTTTATATTGTATTAGTTTTTAGAGAGCGCCTATTACATATCTTCTGCTGAATGTTCTTTTAACCTTACAAACCCCGCCCAGTTTATATGCATGTAAAGGTAGAGGAATGTTTGCTATGGCTTGAGCTTTTATACGAGGCTTGAGCGGGGCTCAACAAATTCCAGGCGCCAGATCTCCATTGCAAACCAAAAATGTCCCCTGGCCAGAAGTAGTAAGCAGGGAAGCTGTGTGCTCTGCTCTGACAACAGGCGGCGGAGGAGAGCACAGGGAACCCCCCTAAAGCCAGACTGGCCGACTAGCTCATTGCTCTGTGGCTGATGTATGTGGTTTTGGAGCAGGCAATGAGTACACTGATGGGCTCTGTCCGCACTGATTTCCTAGTTCCCTCTCACAAGCTTTACGTATACGAGATCTGGGATATGATGTCACCTCTGCCACTGGTGGACAGATTTTTGTCATCTTTCCGGGTCGTTTTTTCCCCCATAAGTTCTAAAGGAGCAGCTGCCCCTCATGCACCCATCGCAGACACCGGTCTGCAGCGCCGCAGTGTGCAGAGCTGCAGACCATGTGTCTCGCAAGATCTGAGAAATCAGAGCGTTGCTGCGTGTAGCGGAGCTGCAATATTAAATCCCAATATCTCCGCTGGTAAAATAAAGTAATCCAAGAAAAGCGCTGAATGAAGGCAATATCCCAAATGCCCCAGTAACCGGACGAAACACAGTTCTGGGAGTCAACTGAGGGCTTTATTGAAACAGCACCAAATTTATGTGATTTTCACTGTACAGGGTTTCCAGACTGGGACAACAGGGGTTTTAATCAGATGGACTGTGTGGGAAACTGACCGTGCAGGGTCATTTCCCAGCATCCCCTGCTGTCCAGGGACAAAGATGACAGCAGGCATGGGTAATTACATTAACAGTGGTTACAGTAAAATCTGGTATTTTACATTAAAATGTATAACTTCGGTAATTTTCAACAGATTTACACGAATGACCCTTCATTAGATTGCAGGGATCTGAATGTACAATCTCACGAAGTACCGCTCAGATCCCTGCAGAAATAAGCGAACGACACACAGAGAACCATTTTTAGTGAACCTGGTCTAGAACTGGAAAACTCACGAACGGTTTTAATTCACCGAAAGAGCGAGGTTCCCGAACGCTATGAAAGTTCAGCGGTGTTTGGAAATCAAGTAACCGATTTGAGTTCCAGGTGCTCGACGACCAAACACCGCTGAACTCTTAGCAAACAAAGATGGCCGCTGCCACGTGTTCCGTACAAGAACGGCGGCCACACACACAAAATCAATTAAACACTTGCAACAATGTTGCAACTGGGCTAATGAGAGACACACAACCTCACCGGAGTGGTTTGCCGTTCGGTAGTTAGGTAGTTCCCCGAACAGGATTGCAGATCACTGTTCGGGAAACGAATGCTGGATCCCCATAGATGAACCATAGGGAATACGGCCATTTTAAAGTCCTGAACACAATTTAGGATAAGAAAGTCTTTTCGGTCTCCAAGTGGCTGTATTTGCCACACACATACAAATATTACAGCCATTCCATACGCATACAAAGGATTAAAGTGGCGATTCTGCCACACCGCGGGTTACCACGACAATGCTCTGACTGGGTCTTGCGAGATTCATGGTCTGCAGCTATGCGGAGCTGCAGACCGGAAATTATAGCCACCGGACCACCAGGGAGCCCACACTGGACCACCAGGGAATTAAGGTCTTTAGTCCCTCCTCATCACCCACCTTCCTCACACCATCACCTGCTGCTCTCATCATTACACCCCTCCCTCTCCCCATCACCCCCTCCCTCACACCATCACCCCCCTCTCACATCACCCCCCTCTCACATCATCCCCCTCTTCCTCTCATCACCCCCCCTCTCCGCATCATCACCCCCTCTCATCATCCCTCCCTCTCATCATCCTCCCCTTCATCATCACCCCCTCTCATCATCACCCCCCTCATCATCACCCCTCATCATCACCCCCTCTCATCATCATCCCCCCTTCCGCCGCGGGTTACCATGGCATCGCTCTGACTGGGTCTCTCGAGATTCATGGTCTGCAGCTATGCAGGGCTGCAGACCGGAAATTATGGCCACCGGACCACCAGGGAATTAAGGTATTTAGTCCCTCCCCATCACCCCACTCCCTCAAACCATCACCCCCTCTCATCATCACCTCCCACCCCTCTCCCCATCACCCCCTCACACCATCACCCCCCTCTCACATCACCCCAATGCAGCCATTTCTGCTTGTGAGCATTGGTTAGTGGTGGCTGAATAGAAGGTTTATGCACAGTTGCAAGACTCTGGAGGCCTCTACACCTTGATGTCCGTGGGACTCCAGAGGTACCAGCAACTTCAAATATATGTTTGCTGCTATGTAATGGTATTTTAGCAGCTGCTCTCTTCATCCAATGCATGGATCTGGCAGAAATTTTCCTCAATGTGCCTTTATCTGTACGAACCCGTCTGTGCTCTGAATCAGTCACAAATCTCTTAATAGTGCGATGAGCACGCTTAGGTTTTCATGAAATATCTAATGTTTTCATACCTCGTCCAAAGCATTGAACTATTTCTCTCTTTTCGGCAGCAGAGAGATCCTTTTCCTTCCCCATATTGCATGAAAATGGTGCTCTGCATAATCATGTGGAACACCCTCTTTTAGTAGTTTTTCCTTAAATTGGGCTCACCTGGCAATCTAATTATCACAGGTGTCCGAGATTGTTTTCAGTGATCAAAAGAGCCTTGAGACACAATGCCATCCATGAGTTAAACTGAAAAACAAAATATTTAATCTTAGTGACACTTAAATAGAATTTGGAACAGGGTGTATATGTGAGTATATGTGTATATGTGTGTTATGCTTCCTATGGATTTGGAGTGGAACTCAACTGCAGAATAGTGTTTGAGGAAGTGATGAGAGTATAGGTCGATGGGGAGGTTCCTGTAGACTTAAGGAACATGAGAAGTAGAAAGTTTGATAAGAAGAGTTCCTGTAGCTTTAAGGAGTGCAATATGAAGATAGTTCGATGAGACGAGTTCCTGTAGCTTTAAGGAATATAATGTGAAGGTAGTTCGGTGGGACAAGTTCCTGTAGCTTTAAGGAATACAATAAGAAGGTATAAAAAAGGGGAGAAAAATATTAGATAGAATCTAATAAAATATCCAGGAATGGTTCACACTATGTACCTTTAAATGCGTATTTCTAAAAGTTGAAAAGATTTTTTTGTACAATAGTTAACATTAAAAATTGTAGTAAAATATTCAATAAGGCATTAATAATAATGTCCAATTTGTTACTTATACTAAGGAGAAGTAATAAAGTCCAATCTATAACAGTCTGTGAATAGATACAATGTATCAAAAATAGTAGCAGTCTTTAGTATGTACACTGATTCAGTTCACTCCAGTTATTGAAGACCTGGGATCTGGATATTGAGTCAGTTAATTAATGTAGTACAATACTTTAAACGGTCCGTATAAATGATGATAATAGTGATGTTTGTACCTTTGTTAGAATAGAAAAAGAAAGATGTTTCTAACAGGTCATGGTCAGTGACCCTTAGTTAGATAGATCTTTACTCCATCCAATATAAAATAAGCAGTGGAAACTGAAGTGCTGTAATAGTTAAAAATATCCAATATTTATTGTAAAATAATCTATTAAAAACTTTGCATGGCACTCACACTTTAGTAAAACTTCGTGCTCGATCACAATCAGGAAGCTTGGTGTAAGCAGCTAATGTAGTCCAACCGTCAAATAAATGAATGAACGGACTCTCCGTGAGCCGCGTGCGTGTCACCAGTCTTTCTTCCTGCGTTCCAAAAGCAACTTGACAGTTTTACGATAGGTGCCGAAAAGCAGTTTGTGTAGTAAAATGTCATCCTTACGCGTTTCGTGAGAAAAGTCTTGACGTCCTGTAGTTTGTTGAGACGAGTTCCTGTAGCTTTGAGGAATGCAATAAGAAGGTAGAAGAAAAAGGAAAGAACTGGAAGCAAGGGAATGCACTCACATAGGGGTTAACCCTTGAGAAACTACAATGGTAGTGAGGAGGAAAAGAAGAAGGAGTGAGTGTTAAAATATAGCTTTTAATAGTATAGTTAAAATTAATGATTGAAAGGCTATACAAATACATAAAGTGGATACTAAGTACAAGGATCTAATATAATAGAGGTACTGAATGAACAATTGTCATTATAATGACACAAAAAATAAAACCATGGTAACAATGATCCATATCAATAGAATGTCAGGGAAACAAAGACTCACACTTAGTCTTTTTCTGCGATCTAAGTCAAAATAAGGAGGTCCTGTTCAAATGTTTTCAGGATCCTTCTCCTAATATTGTATGCAAAAAACGAAAGGTTTTGCAATAAAGTAGCTAGACAATTGGTCAATAGATATATATATCTATATGGTGTGTAGAATCCCTAAAATGACATTCTAGCTACATAAAGCAATAATTATGATCGGTTACCAATGCTTCGTTTACATAGAAATACAAGCATAGAATATATATGTAGCAGGTACAGACAAAGATATGTCTGCACGATCACCGACCGCATTCACAGTGCTTCTTGATCATAAAAGAGGCACTAGAATGTGTGACATGTCATGATTCCCTTTTATTCCAGAAGTTTGGTCCTTAAGGGTTAAGGAACCCGAGTGGGAATTAGCGTCCTGTATTATAATATAGAGAGGATGCAGAGGAGTAATCTGCGAGGATAAGTTCATGTATGAATTAAAGAGAGAGATTTTCCATTAATAGTACTCAGACGGCACGGAAAGACATTGAGGTGCCAGTAGAAAGGGACAGTCCAATATTTACTTGCCGTAAGTTGGAGGTTTAAACAAGAAGAGTATTCCAAAGGTAATCCGAGTCAGGGTAAGGAGAATGGAGGTCAGCGGTTTAAACAGTCCAGGTTCGGTACACGTATTCAGTAGATTAGCGAGATAGTTTGTAGCCAGTCAGAAGACAGGAAGCTTCAAATTAATCAAGAACTTTGAATCTGGCACAGTTCCTCTAAGTAGCGTGGGGAAGCCGCATCAGAGAAGGGGGTGTGTCATTGGTCTGTGAACCCGGAAGTGTCAAAAATCGTCAAGGCCACCAGCACGTCACTTAGCACCGCAGTTCGCAGAGGGGAAGGTACACCATATGACGACAGACCCGTACCGGTAAACCGGGTATGAGATAACCGGGTCCAAATGTTAGTTTTGCACCCCGAGTAGCGCAGTGCACCTAAGGGACAACCATAGACGGCTACGATAAACGCTAGGGAAGTACCCCAGGGACAGAGTACCAGACACAGACCGCTAGAATCGCAGTCTAAATCAGTTGGAGCCCAAGGCGGCGTTCTTTCAGACCAAATGTTCGTTACCAGACTGACTAATGTTACATTATCTGTAAAAAAAAACTGATTAAATAAAGATTGTCAAAAAAAAAAAAATCGTCAAGGCCAGTAGTTAAATTCTGTGTATACATCTCAACATTTCATCTACACTACACACAAATACAACCCTGCATCCAAATGTCAACACTACATAAAAACACACTGCCATATTCAAAAACCACACTACAGAAAAATGCACGTTTGCATTCAAATGCCAATACGTGCAAACACACACGTACATTCACTCACACATACTCCATCCAAAACATTCAAACACACAAACACTGCTCGGTGTTAAATACACCCAGCAGTGTTCGTGTGTTGGAAATTTTTTGTATGGAGTATGTGTGAGATACATTAAAAAAAAAAAAATACAAACACTGCTCGGTGCTAAATTCGTTTAAAAATGTAGGTGTTTTTTACATTTTTAAGCTGGGGCGTGCCAAATATAGGATCCGCCCCGGGTGCCAAATGCTCCAGGTAAGCCCCTGATACAGACAGACTCTCAGTAACACATACCAAAATATACAGACACACTCTCAGTAACACATACCAACATATATAGACACACTCTCAGTGACTCATAGCAACACTCCCATTAACACATACCAACTGTAGCAAACAGATCCTCGCCCCGGGGTTTTGGAGGGGCCTGCTTGCCAGCCTCCTGCCAAAAGACTATGGTCCAGGTCAGCGGCTGTAAAGACCCATATTTTATTCCCCCTGGTTCCCCTGGTTCGGCACTTTCCATAGAACTGAACGCTAGCTCACTGGCGGCTGTTCGCATGTACCAAAACCTCGAATTGACTTCAGGGGGACTTAGCAGCGAATGCCCTGGAACTATTTTCGGCATGAAAACTTTGCGGTTCCTGTTCGATCCCCCAGCGGCACTTAGCCGCGATTCTATGGAACTGTTTTCGTCAGGAAGACTTTGCGGTTCCCTGGTCGGTCCCCAGCAGCACTTAGCCGCGATTCTATGGAACTGTTTTGGTCATGGGAACATGTGTGCGGTCGGCCAAAACTATGTCTTCCAGGAAATTCCTTAACCCCTGAACTGATCTGGGTGATTTTTGGATATGTTGGTCACCCAGATCAGGGCTATTAGGGGATGTAACTTTTGTGGGGGGAGGGGGGGGTTGTATGTTTTAAAGGTATTTGTTTTTTTTTAATAAAAATGTGTGTTTTTCTGCCTGGAAATAATTGAGTTAGTACAGTCCATGACTCAATTATCTCCCAGGTACAGAGGAGGGATTATCTGATTATGTGTGGGAGTGTCCTGGATCTGAGAGCCAATGTGGTTGTGTAATTGTTTATACTGTTGTTAACTCTCAGGTCCAGGGGGGAGTGCATCCCTTGAATGGGGACTTGCATATAAGGCCAGTTGTGGCTCCCATTAAACGAGTTTCTGCCTACCCTCAACATAGAGTCTCATCTCATGTGTGGGGGGAGCAGCTGTATCTGCTATGGGGATTGCTCTGGGGATCACTATACTCTTCTGGGTTCTTGCTCTTGTAAGAGCAGCCTGCTATGCTCTCTGGAGTAGGAGAGGTCTCCCCACTGGAAGCTGGATCCTGGTCTTGGCTCCAGGGTGGGAGGATGGCGAGACCCCAGCCAAGCTGTAACGCTGGAAGTGGGGACTACGGTGCTGATGGTGTCTGGTGGAGTGCTTGTAAGTACTCGGAGGTACTAGGAAGCAGTGATTGGCAGAGGCACCCAGTCGGGGGTGCCAGGTGGTCCATCACACCAACCAATACAGACACACTCCCATTAACATATACCAACATATACAGACACACTCTCAGTAACACATACCTACATATACAGACACACTCCCATTAACACATACCAACATATACAGACACACTCTCAGTAACACATACCTACATATACAGACACACTCCCATTAACACATACCAACATATACAGACACACTCTCAGTAACACATACCTACATATACAGACACACTCCCATTAACACATACCAACATATACAGACACACTCTACGTAGCACATGCCGACATATACAGACACACTCTCAGTAACACACACCTACATATACAGAAACATAGAAACATAGAAACATAGAATTTGACGGCAGATAAGAACCATTTGGCCCATCTAGTCTGCCCAATTTTCTAAATACTTTCATTAGTCCCTAGCCTTATCTTATAGTTAGGATAGCCTTATGCCTATCCCACGCATGCTTAAACTCCTTTACTGTGTTAACCTCTACCACTTCAGCTGGAAGGCTATTCCATGCATCCACTACCCTCTCAGTAAAGTAATACTTCCTGATATTATTTTTAAACCTTTGTCCCTCTAATTTAAGACTATGTCCTCTTGTTGTGGTAGTTTTTCTTCTTTTAAATATAGTCTCCTCCTTTACTGTGTTGATTCCCTTTATATATTTAAATGTTTCTATCATATCCCCCCTGTCTCGTCTTTCCTCCAAGCTATACATGTTAAGATCCTTTAACCTTTCCTGGTAAGTTTTATCCCGCAATCCATGAACCAGTTTAGTAGCCCTTCTCTGAACCCTCTCTAAGGTATCAATATCCTTCTGAAGATACGGTCTCCAGTACTGCGTACAATACTCCAAGTGAGGTCTCACCAGTGTTCTGTACAATGGCATGAGCACTTCCCTCTTTCTACTGCTAATACCTCTCCCTATACAACCAAGCATTCTGCTAGCATTTCCTGCTGCTCTATTACATTGTCTGCCTACCTTTAAGTCATCAGAAATAATCACCCCTAAATCCCTTTCCTCATATGTTGAGGTTAGGACTCTATCAAATATTCTGTACTCTGCCCTTGGGTTTTTACGTCCAAGATGCATTATCTTGCACTTATCCACATTAAATGTCAGTTGCCACAATTCTGACCATTTTTCTAGTTTACCTAAATCATTTGCCATTTGGCTTATCCCTCCTGGAACATCAACCCTGTTACATATCTTAGTATCATCAGCAAAAAGACATACCTTACCATCAAGACCTTCTGCAATATCACTAATAAAAATATTAAAGAGAATGGGTCCAAGTACAGATCCCTGAGGTACCCCACTGGTGACAAGTCCAAGCTTCGAATATATTCCATTAACTACAACCCTCTGTTGCCTGTCAATCAGCCACTGCCTTACCCATTCAACAATATTTGAATCCAAACTTAAAGATTGCAGTTTATTGATAAGCCTTCTATGTGCAACAGTGTCAAAAGCCTTACTGAAATCTAGGTAAGCAATGTCTACTGCACCACCCTGATCTATAATTTTAGTTACCCAATCAAAAAAATCAATAAGATTAGTTTGGCATGATCTCCCTGAAGTAAACCCATGTTGTCTCTGATCTTGAAATCCATGTGTTTTTAGATGTTCATCAATCCTATCCTTTAACATGGTTTCCATCACTTTCCCCACTACTGAAGTAAGGCTTACTGGCCTATAGTTGCCCGACTCCTCCCTATTACCTTTCTTGTAAATGGGCACAACATTCGCTAACTTCCAATCTTCTGGGACTACTCCTGTTAACAATGATTGGTTAAATAAATCTGTTAATGGTTTTGCTAGTACACCACTAAGCTCTTTTAATAGCTTTGGGTGTATTCCATCAGGTCCCATTGACTTATTTGTCTTTACTTTTGACAGTTGAAATAGAACCTCTTCCTCTGTAAACTCACATGTAATAAATGACTCATTTATCCTTTTTCTCAACTGAGGTCCCTTTCCTTCATTTTCATCTGTAAATACAGAACAAAAATATTCATTGAGGCAGTCAGCTAGACCTTTATCCTCTTCTACATACCTTCCTTCTTTTGTTTTTAATCTAAATAATGCAATTTTCTGTTGCCTTCAATAGTGCAACTTTTAAATAATCCCATTTCTCTTGGACTCCATTTAAATTGCTCCAGTCTGATAATGACCCCTATACCCATATTCTAATTTTAGAAAAGTCTGTTTTTCTAAAGTCTAAAACTTTTGTTTTTGTGTGGTGTGACTCAGTCACTGTTCTTATATTAAACCACACTGACTTGTGATCACTGGATCCTAAACTTTCACCTACAGTAATATCATATCTATACCAACATATACAGACACACTCCCATTAACACATACCAACATATACAGACACACTCTCAGTAACACATACCTACATATACAGACACACTCTCAGTAACACATACCGACATATACAGACACACTCCCATTAACACATACCAACATATACAGACACACTCTCAGTAACACATACCAACATATACAGACACACTCCCATTAACACATACTGACATATACAGACACACTCCCATTAACACATACCAACATATACAGACACACTCTCAGTAATACATACCGACATATACAGACACACTCCCATTAAAACATGCCTACATATACAGACACACTCCCATTAAAACATACCTACATATACAGGCGTACTCTTAGTGACTCATACAGACATATACAGACACACTCTCAGTGACTCATACAGACATATACAGACACACCGTCAGTGACTCATACAGACATATACAGACACACTCTCAGTTATACATATTAACAGATCAATTTCATACTGCCCTGCAGTATATGGCACTCATATGCTGCTTTATGCTTTTTAATGCCCCTAAGATGACAGGTTAGCTTAACTGTTGCAATCACCCAATGGGCTTCTTTAATTGTCTCTTTTCCAAAACATTTCTTTCCCTGCCTAATGCTCCTCTTTACTTGTTTTCCTAAACTGCAGAATTTTTTACCCAATTTTAATATGTAAGATGAAAGACAAACCTTTCAAGAAACAACTCACCAAATCATGTGGACGTTCAAACAGAACTGCGGAACTAGAAGAGTTCAGACCATCCTGAATGGATTAACATTTCTAAAAGTATAAGGAGAACCTAGACCCCTACAAACAAGACCACAGCAATTATTCTAGTGTATTGTTTATAATTCTTCCACATTAACAGTTTTACATTCCACAACATCATGAGTGAGCTTACACAGCCTGGTGTCGACATATGTTTTACATATGAAATTAGCCTTTCAGATGTAGAGATGTATCTTTATATACCACTTTTAATGTCTAAGTTATCGATTGTTTATGAAGACAATAAATATGTTTTCTTTAGTTGTGCATCGAAATGTAATTATAGTCATAGTGTGTATATACAGTGAATATGTACGAAAGGCCGTGGAAGGCCCACCAAGTAAAACATGCTCTAAGACAAAACTAGGAAAAAATCGTATTACGCTGTATAATTCAGCAAGCAGATAATGGGACAACAAGAAACAGAGTGCCCGATGCGTTTTGCATTTCATCTATTCTTTCAATTTGAGTAACCTTTCTTATTTTTATTGATTGATTGCATTGTGCATACCTTGTTTATATTTACTGTATTTTTCAATAGGCTGTGGGTGGACTATTCCAATATGTTTGTGTCTCCAGCAGACAGGTTAAATTCTCAAATATCTTTGGTGACTTTGATAAATATATTGATGTTAATGAGTAACTTGATTTTGTAGATAATCCAGGCGGATTTCTGGAATTATCACTCATTTATACACAGTGTATGAGATTTTCTGTCTGACTACTAAATCAAATTCTGACTGCAAGTTTAAACTGTAACTATGTTTGCCAAGAAGAATTTGGTATGTTTATATGTTAATAAACAGGATATCAAAGCTTGTCGTCCACATGTTAGGAAACGGCTTGTACACTTTGGCTTACATCTTTAACCATTTTCATGCAAGAGGCGGGATGGGAGATAAGGAAAGAGCTTGCTAGCCATGAGATTAGCCTTTTATCTACTCTGAAGGAATAAACTTGCTAAAAAGGACATTACTTGTTTCACAGGCAGACATTACGGTTAATCTTACTTATAGGACATTTTCTGTCGATATAAATTTCAGGAATTACTGCATTGGCAGACTCAGGGAAGAGAATCAGAAAAAATGCCAACACCAATCCCCCTCAAGTAGCCAGGGGGGTTTATGTCTGGCTGACAGATGGGTGACCTCCATTGTGTCCCCAAATTCCTGCATCCAAGTTGTTAAAGAAAGTGACGGGGTCACCTCTTGTTAATCCTGCTACCCATACAACGGAAAGGGGGCATTTAATTGATTTGTCAGTCAGGAAGCAGGGCATCAATGTTAGTGTCATAGCTAAATCTACTAAATGGGTGTACATTAACTCTCTGGAGGAGGAGAGGTCTACCAACTGGGAGCTGGATCCTGGTCTTGGGTCCAGGGTGGGTGGAGGATGGCGAGACCCCAACCAAGCTGCAGCGGTTTGTGGGGTCTACAGTGCTTATGGTGTCTGGTGGAGTGCTTGGAGCCCTCGGAAAGCACAAGGAGCATCGATTGGCGGAGGTACTCGGTCGGAGTGCCAGGCGGTCCGTTACACAATCCCTCTCTACAAATCTCAAAACAGAATGCACCTGTCATGGTTGATTATATATTTCTTATCTATTCTATGTTACATTTTGTATGTATGTTGTGTATTAATATTGTTTTTGTATTTTATTGTACCCTATTGTAATGATGCAATGTTTTGTGGATGCAGGACATACTTGAAAACGAGAGAAATCTCAATACATCCTTTACTGGTAAAATATTTTATAAATAATAAATAAATATGCTAACACATTTTTAAATAGTTTTTTTCAAATTTAACAGGAACAGGATGCCTGATCCAGACTTGGACCTGCTACTGAAGCTGTCTCTTCTCCATGCCACCAAGGACCTTCGGGAGCTACCACAGCAAACTGGTACCTTATGGCTAGTCACATAGCAGCCTGAGCTTCTTTAGTAATATCGTCCAACCAGATACTGGATAATATGATCAGTAAATATTTTCACCTTGTGCCCAAACACTGGGCAAGACTGAGTGCAGGGACAATCCTCGAGCATTGACCAACAGGCAGTATATTCAGCCAGGCATGACAAAATGTAAATAAATGCAAGGACAGATTGCTGGGCAAATACACAACCCTTGTGCTAGTATGTTTGGGATGAGCTAAGCAAATGGCTAGGGGGAGCGGGAAAAAGTCCTTATGCGTTACCCGGCGGCATGGGCAACAAAAGAAAGTAGAGATCTATGTAGAGGAGAGTAAATCCACCCATCTAATTACACCACTGCATAGAGTTTTCTCTTGGCTACCCATGGTGTAAAGGACAATTATTTAAGTCACCAGGGGTCAGATCGACATCCACAAAATTACTAGATGTGTCTGGTACCTTGCGGCTGGGCAGTGCAATCTGCAGAGGCTTGTGGGTTAGAGTTGGGTTAAATTTACTATTGGGATGCATGGGTAGATTCGTTTTTAACTCAGTGGAGTTAGCATTTGCTCAGAGCACCTGCCTTGCAAAGACTTCTCATTGAGCTACATTGGGAAGTCTGTAATTGGACAGTCACAGAGAGTCTGGGCGGGGTTAGAAAGGGACGGGCTTGCAAAGGCTGCAGACAAGAGATCTGCAGCATTTGCAAGCAATTTTTAGTTATACTACAATGAAAAAAAATTAACCAGAATTTGTTTTATACACTATAAGCTGGCCTACGAGATAACAGCCCTCAGGGACAGAGTTACATACGAAATATTTTACCAGCTACAGCAATATGTTTAATACATTTAACAGCTGTTTTAGCAACAAATACAAAAGTAAATTAGGTAAGATGATCACCAATACCCAGTGACTGATGTCTATTAGTGAATTTTTCCAGCTAATCAAAGTATATCTGTATATCAGGAGACATTTCTAGTAAAAGTTACATTTTAATGGAAACATTCTACTGGTAAGTGCACTGCGTTGTGAACTCATCAATTATCAAATATGTTGAGTGAACATTGGTTCTATTGTGGAAGTTAGCTAACTATTTAATATGTTATCAACTCTCTAGCTTTGTCTACGTATATAATTATTCTTTTACCTCAATAGAGCTTTAAAGTCCCTAAAAATGCTCCATAAATCTTCCCTTTGTGCCACTTCTTTATAACCTGTTTCAATCCATCATGACTGCACCTAGCCTTACACATTTATTCACTAGATCAAATATATTTTTGGAATGGAGCTTCTAACTGCAAAGATAGAAAAGATAGAAAATTCTGAAAAGACATTCTGTTAAAGGACCACTCTAGGCACCCAGACCACTTCAGCTCCTTCTAGGGTTAACCCATTTTTTCATAAACATAGCAGTTTCAGAGAAACTGCTATGTTTATGAATGGGTTAAGCCTTCCCCCATTCCCTCTAGTGGTTGTCTCATTGACAGCCACTAGAGGCGCTTGCGTGCTTCTCACTGTGATTTTCACAGTGAGAGCACGCCAGCGTCCATAGGAAAGCATTGAGAATGCTTTCCTATGTGACCGGCTGAATGCGCGCGCAGCTCTTGCCGCGCGTGAGCATTCAGCCGACGGGGCGGATCGGAGGAGGAGAGGAGTCAGAGAGCTCTCCGCCCAGCGCTGGAAAAAGGTAAGTTTTTACCCCTTTCCTCTCCCCAGAGCTGGGCGGGAGGGGTTCCCTGAGGGTGGGGGCAACCTCAGGGCACTATAGTGCCAGGAAAACGAGTATGTTTTCCTGGCACTATAGTGGTCCTTTAAATTTCTGGGGTGCCAGGTGATGTCTTCTCTCCTCCATACGGTAAACATTTCCTGTTTAAACCGTGGTCATGTTACTACTACATTATACAACATTACTAGAATAATATATCTCATCACTCTCAATCCTCATCTCACCATTCCTATGCTGTCCCCCTGCCCCCTTTTTTCAAGTCACTTTTCCTTAATCGATTCCTCATCTTTTGTTTTTTAGTATTTAGTTATTAGGTATTATGTATTCTTTTTTTTTCCTCTTTATTACACTGGGAATTTAAAAAAAAATCTTATTCAATGGATGATAAAAATCTAAAGTTGTAAAGCAGTTAAAAATATAAAAGTTATCTACTGGTCTGCATATTATCTTCATTCATCAACAGTTATAAGATATACATTGTGTAACTGTTCAAACTGCCACAGATAATCTTTTAATGTTCCAGTGTCCTATTAAGTAATCTCTTACAGTGTTGTTCATGAACGACTTATTTTATCTTTAATATAATTTCAGGCACATGAAGGAGTTGTAATATTTTGGAGCTGCCAACAACATACGCTTTTTTCTCAAGCCATTTTGTGAATGCGGAGCATCATCTGACGCTCTCGATCTATTGGTGACTCCCACTCCGAAGCTCCCTGATTCAAGTCTTGGACGGCAGCAGCAGGAAATTGCCAGCAGAGTGATCGGGTGCCAGATTTCACACTTCAGGGTTAATCCTTGAGGTAAGTCGGTGCCCGGAACCTCTCTGCACCATAGCAACTTCATTCTAATGATGTTGTGATACTGCCCAGGAAGATCCTTTAAATACAACGATATTTAAAAAAAAAAAGGTTAATTGGTTACATGGGATCCTTGTAGACAGAGTATAGAGCTGAACCATGACTAGTAGATAGAGTATATGAATAATTCTTAAACATTGTTAAACAAGGAGAAATAAATGAGGTATAATTTAAAAGTGAGTGATACTGTAATATCCCTAGACATGCTGGAACAAGCTGTACAATGTAATTAAAGTTAGCATTTTCATGACAGTATGAATTTCCTTTAAATTCAGTGTGTATATACGTAATGGAAGTCTCTGAGTATTTAATCCCCTATAACTCATCTGGCATCTTCAAATGCATACCAAGAAATAGACAAGCAGCCAGACAAACATACAATCATAGTGTGCGGTAAAGAAAGGTGTCAAAATGAATAGATTATGTTGACTGACATTCTTAACGACAAGTCTTATTAGCTCAGCCACATGTAGCAAACTATAAGTAACCAATGAGAGATGATACACACACACCCACACACACACACACAGATAGAGACATAAATATAGATAGATAGATAGACAGACAGACAGAGATAGAGACAGAGATATAGACAGGCAGACAGGGAGATAGATAGATAGACAGGCAGACAGAGAGATAGATAGATAGCTACCTGGTGCTCAGCAACACTGCACATATAGTAGGACAAGATACCTGGTATATATATCTATATATATGTATATACACTTCAATACTTATTGTAAGCTCAGAATCAGCCCAGTAAAAGTGTTTAATGTAAGCTTTTCATTCACTATAATGTGATATTTAGGTCATGAAATAAAAAATATGGTTGAAATTCCTATCTAAACACCTTTCTACCTGAAGGAAAAATGCAGCATTTATTGAAGTTGGCTTGTTTTTGCCTCAAGGAGAATCAGACCAGACACCTGGCTCGACCCTGAGTTTACAACTAAGGCTATAGGTTCCAGGGCTTCTGGACCTTCCCAGGCCTGGTATAACGGGAGCAATTCCTGTTCACCCGATGGAAATTTAGAATCCTGAAAAAAGGGAAGATCTGCCACAGCATGAACTGGGAAGAATATCACGGAGGAAGGCTTCATGATCATCTGAAGAGGAGGAAAAATGTTGCTGGTGGTTTTCACCTAGCATGTCTGAACAGTTTTGGACTTAAAGTTTTTGGTCCTTACAGTTTTTGGTCCTCTCGTGAGGATGAGGGTTTTACAGTAGACAGATGTCTTGCAACGGCTCCTAAAGTTTCCTAAACTCCTAGTTTTAAAGTTTAGTGGTCATCGCTCAAAAAGAAAAATCTTCTGTAGTATAACCATCTGTGGAAAACAGGCCTACAAGCTCTCTGTGCTCCTTGCACAAGCTGCATTATCAAAATTTTGAGTATATATAATGCTTTTTCTGTGTAACGCATCAGCAGTGATTCCTGTTACCAGTTAGTAACCCTACCATTCAGTTGTGGTATCTTGATTAGTAAATACACTGATCAGCCAAACATTAAAACCATCTGCCTAAAGTTGTGTAGGTCCCTCTCGTGCTGCCAAAACAGCTCTGATGCGTTGAGCCATGGACTCCACAAAATCTATGAACGTGTCCTGTGTTCTCAGGCACCAAGACATTAGCAAAAAAATAAGTCTTGCAAGTTGTGAGGTTGGACCTCCATGGATCAGATTAGTTGTTCCAGTATATCCCACAGATTCTCAACCAGATTGAGATCTTGAGAGTAGGCAGGTCAAGGTAACACCTTGAACTATTTCTTATGTTACTCAAACCATTCCTTAACGAGGGCTGTAACTAATTAATAGCAGATAACTGAGCAGTGAGACTGCAGGGGTATGATCTATACACCAAAACTGCTTCATTAAGCTAACGTTGTTTTGGTGCCTATAGTGTCTCTTTACATTTTTCGGCAATTTGAGCTACAGTAGCTTTTCTGTGTGATCAGACCAGACAGGCTAGGCTTCGACCCTCCTACGTGCATCAGTGAGCCTTGGACACCCATAACCCTGACACTGGTTCGCGAGTTGTCCTTCCTTGCATCACTTTCTGTAGGTACTACCTGCATGCTGGGAATATCCCACAAGTCGTCTAACCATCACTATTTGGCACTTTTGAAAGTCACTCAGATCTTTGCACTAGCCCATTTTTTTGCTTCCAACAATTCAAGGGAAATTCAAGAACTGACAAATATGTCACTCGCTGTCTAATATATCCCACCCCTTGACAGGCGCCATTGTAATTATATAATTAATGTTATTTCACCAGTTTTACTGTTGTGGGTGATTAGTGTAAACCAGTTTCTGTAAACAATGGGACCAGTTGAGAGCATGCAGGGACCTTATGGAGGAATCTCCCTTTAAGAAACATATAATGATTGCAATTATGTATTTCTTTTTAAATAAGAATAGTGATTATTTTTTTAGACAATTTCACTTTTTTTTACCCAGCTGATCGGCCATGTTGGATCATTCTTTATGGTTATCTGACCGACTGCTGCTGAACCTAACGTGCCAGCTGCAGACATGTCACACAGAGCTATCACTGCAGCAGGGTGAGTTTTTCTTTTCTTTTTACATTCTTTATCTTTTGAGTGCAGGGTTAATAGATATGGGTAATCATCTTATCGCGCTTTTTTTTTTTTTGTGAACCATATAAATAATCAGAAATATACATTGCTGAAAAAACCCTAAGAGAAATTACATACAATACATAAGACTCTGCATAACACTTCTGCTATGTGTGACATTTTTAATCCTCCATCTGACGCCCTCAACCAACGCTGCCCATGGACCACAGCAATACGTCCCTGAAAGCAGGGGAGGGCTGGCAGCCATAGACCAGGGGGGCAAATCCAGTCAAGTGGCCCAGTGCACCCCCGAATTAGCTCACCATCCATGCCCACCTTTTCCTGGTTTTATAACGGATATTGATGTTATGCTAATCAGTAGCTCTTTGCCATACCTGCTCCTTCACAGCTCTGACTTTCAATGTTGTCAGAGTGCAGGCTTAGAATCTCTGAGCCTGTGCTCCGACTCACTAACTGAGCACCGGAACCACGAGGGAGAGGCTATAATCTGACTGCACCTACTGCTGGTGCGCACCAGTGGACCACCAGCGAATCGTTTAAATTGAATATGCTGGTGTACCCAACTTGGGAGCTGTGTTGGCCGCCGGGTGCCTCTGTTGTCATGGCATCCTGTGTGACCGCAAAGCTTGCACAGCCCAAAGGCTGGCCCTGCTGACAGAGACACTGGCACTCACTCTCAATAACACACACACACTGGGACGGACCGCCATCACTAAGTACCATGCCCACTGCATATTCATGTGTTTTTCCCTTGTATTGTGTGGTCCCTCTGTGTTTCCCCATGTATTTCTATGCCTTTTGTATATTGTGCCTGTATATGCAGCAGCTATAGAAGTGAAATTTATTGCTGTCTGTGTCTTTCCCACTTTCCCCCTCTTTTCTTGTCACAGCAGGACGCTGCCACAGAGACACTGCCAGCCCAGTTTAACCTATATGCATTGTCCTTCCTCCCTCCCTCTTCGGCTTCATGTGATTGAAACCCCTGTTGTTTGTGTTGGAGACCCCATGTAGGGGTCTGTGTCTGTAAAAGCCACGTGTACAAAATAAACTAAGTCAGTCAGTGTTGTAACCTCCAGCATTGTGTTTCGTCCAGTTACTGGGGGGGAAATGAATGCCTGCTTGTTGTAAGGGTTCCTGAATGGCTGAAGGAAGGGAAATAGCGGAGGTAACCAGCCGGGTTACCCGTGGTCCGCTACACACACAAACCCTGACAGACACACACTGACAGGCAGACACAGAGAGATAGATAGACACACACATTCACTGACAGACAACCACTTACTTGACAAACACATTCGCTGACCCACACACACACTCATACACTAACAGACACACAAACACTGACAGATACACACTCAATGACAGACACACTTATTCACAGACACATACACTTGCACACACCTTTGCTGACAGACAGGCACACACACATTCACTGACAGACACACACACACTCACTGACACACATACACACACACACACTCACTGACAGACACACACACTCACTGACAGACACACACACTCACTGACAGACACACACTCACTGACAGACACACATACACTCACTCATTGACAGACACACTCACAGACACACACACACACACACTCACTGACAGACACACACACACACACACACTTACTGACAGACATGCTTACTTTTAGGCACACACAGATTTACACAGTCTTGCACACACACTCACAAATTAATTTTATTGCTTGTTGCTCCTACCTTTAGGAGTACTCTGTGTCCTCTCCCCGTGGTCCAATGGCTTTCATGATTTTCCTGCTCCTCTCTCCTCCCTCGCACTGTTTAGTGATGTGGGGCTGGAATGATGTCATATTCCAGCTCCCGGCATAAGCACAGAGGGCGCGCGAGGGAGCAGGAAGATCATAAGCACAGTCAGCACTCCCTCACCGCCGCCTGCCTCCTTCTTCATCCAGCCAGTATATTGCTGCAGAGTAGGCACCTGCCATCTGGGACAAGCAGGTGCCTACTCTGCCTTGCTACAGGGACGCCCTTAGGTGGCCAGCTGGCCACCTACTGGTCTCCCTGTGACAGGCCATCGGCCTGCTCCAAGCGGCGCCCTCCACCTCTTGGCATCTAGGCGCAGTGAACCCCGTGCACCTGCCCAGGATCGACCCTGCAGCAGCCATTTTAAAAATGTTTAGGGTGGCCTGGGGGGCAATTGTCGCCCCAGTCCACCCCTGCCTGAAAGTAAGGGGTTGGAGTAGTCTGGCTTCAAATAGTTGTATGGGAGATATCTTCCGGTTCCTGGTTCTCCCACCGCGCCTAGATAGCAGCAGGGAAGTTAGGTTGAGCAGCAGTTAGTCCGATAACAGTAGAGTCTGTCAGCCAGATTTAAAAAAAGTAAAATTGTGTAAAAAAAAATAAATCTATCGTTCAATTAAAAAAAAGTTTTATTAAATGTTATAAATGTTTAAAAAATGTGATGACAGTTGTCCTTTACTGTAACAACCAGCAAATTATATAAAATCTACCATGGAGACAGTAACAAATTATCACCATTATGGATGTAATCACTAGTTCTGCTAGGCAAAAGGTGAAAAAGACAAATTAGAGACTGAAAACCTACTGTACATCTTAAGAGGGGGGAAAGACATGTAGTCCATATTTCAGTACCTTTAGACATCAATTGTCACCTCAAAACCTCATAATAATCATTTCAAGATTTTTTTTAATTGTGAATATTTAACCCCTTAAGGACCAAATTTCTGGAATAAAAGGGAATCGTGACATGTCACACATGTCATGTGTCCTTAATTAAAAAACAAAATAAAATAAGAAAAATTCATCATTACTTTTAGTGTATGACAGGACACTGAAGCCATATACATACACGTTGGGTCAGATAGTGGTCTTCCCTGCTTCTCTCCCTGCACAGAAACAGGAAAAAAAAAATCTATTTCCTTTCAAAACCTGATGAAATAATTGGTGTATTAAAAATTGTTGAGGTGACAGTTGTCTTTTGACGGAACCTTGGTCTGTGTCCTGGTAGAGTTGCTATAGCAACACCAAGGTGTTTATAGTCTCTTAGTAGAGTTACTATGGCAAAGAATTTTGAAAACAAGCCTTTTTCTTGACTTCCCTCCAGTTTGTAAAATGGTAAATGCAGATCGAAGTGATGGACAGTATCAGTGGAATCAGATGTGAGACGCGTGGAGACCAAGGAAACCTCTTCATAGCTTTCATCTAAAAACATTTACTGCTTGTTGGATTTGCCTGTGTTGTTACTATAGGGAGATAAACAACCTGCAAAGATTTTAGGAACTAATTTAATCAGAAGCATTAATTGTAGCGTCCGGATAACCACCATGATAACAGAGGATCTCATTCTCCTACCCCTTCGTGTTCTCAAAATAAAAATGCGTTCGGTCCACTAGCAAGATTACATTTGTCTGTGTTTCTATGACAGTTTTCATAATAATTTTGAACAACGAGACAAAAAAATTTAATTATGAAAGTAAGAGTTCAAAGTAAAGTTCAAACTTAAAGCCAGAGTCACCAAACTGAAAGGAAAACTGACCCAGAGAATCTTTCTAGTTCGGCACTTTAACCTTAAAATTTAAAAATCCCTTTGAATTATTGCTTTTGTGGGGATATTTATGGGATAATAATAATAAACAGTGAGAATTGCCCACTAATTCAATTCTCAGATCCCAAAGGTCGTTATCGTAAGTGAAAAGTATTTCATATAAATAATATCACAATGTTATAAAAATAGATTTATTTATAATAACCAATAATTAATAATAATATGTAACATGCGTGACAATAATCAATGAATGTCCAGTATAAAATGGTATACAATACAAAGGAATGGCTATACACGTTTCAATGGCTAAACAGCATTTTCTGTCAAGACTTTTGACGATTTATGACTATCTTTCAGAGAGAGGAAGCAAAACTTTTCACAGCGAAGGGCCATAAAACCCTGGCTAACAGTTAGAATAACCCTTTCAATGCTGGCTAGACCTCCTAAGTAATTAAGATCTATTCTTATGTAATTTCAAATAAAATAACATTTAAACCAGTTCATTAGTCATTTCCTGGAACCATCCAATAAGAGAATCTACCAGATTTTATAAGCAGAATTTAATTTGTCTAAAAGATATCTTATCTTATTTAGAGCAAATCAATACACCTGGATAAAAACAGCGGTATGCTAACATGTGATAATATCACATCAATATATAATTATTCTTAATTCCACCTGCAGAATGGAATGTTTATAACTATATATTCTTTAGTTAACTAAGATTTCTTAATATGGAAATCTGACCATGCTTTATCCAGTCATATATCATGCTATTGGTACATTTTAATTAATTTAATTAATTAAATGAAACCAGTATAATTACCAGTTGAGTAGATATTTCATCCGATTGGTAGATAGTCTCAGGAACTTATTTGGATGTCTGTAGGTGCATGAGTTATGGTGAAAGGTGGTGTTGGTTAGAAAGTCAAAGAGTTTGTGAGTTGAGTGTTAGTCTCCGATGTTGTCCTGGGTTTCTCTGCATGTCCGAGTTGGAGTCCCCAAACTTCCAATTCCTCTCTCCTCTTTTTTCTCTTCTCTCAACCCTCCTGTCTTCCCTTTGTCCTAACTTTTAAAGGGCCAGACTCTCTGTACGTCATCAGTTGATAACCCAATAGAAGCACTAGAGGTGTGGTTATCTAGGAATCGCAATTTAGGTATTTGGTCTATAGAGGGCAGTCTTGTCCCACTAAAACATACCTATCCAGGAAAGAGTTAACTTTTCCTGGTGGCTATTTTGACGTCATTTTGGCCTATCTTTATAGTGGCCATAATTTAAGTTTCCTTTCACTTCAAAGGGTTTTCTCTTAGTTTTGTCCAGACTTAGTGTCCGCAATTCCTGCTATAATTTCTGATATGGCAGATCATGAACTAAGTTTAACCTTTTCCGTACAATGGTACCTTATACATATAGAAAGTAAAATTTTATTATTTAATCTTCTCTGTCACAAATGTCTGGGTTTAGAATTGATTATATTCCATTAGCATTTAGACAGTCTGTCCAACCCCCGTTCTCCTTATCACTTGGTTTGTTTATACTATGCATTCCTTTAGCTCTGGCAAAGTAGTTAGTTTTACAGATAGAAATCTTGTGTCTTTTGTTAACTTGGAAATAACAAAATGGAGTCTGCTCTGTTCAGAGTGACTCAGAATATACACTTTTAATGTCTATCATAGCACAAGATGTCTGCCGATATAAATACCCTGACACTTTAGTAAATAAAGCTGAAATTATTTTTTCATTAACCCCTTAAGTACCAAACTTCTGGAATAAAAGGGAATCATGACATGTCAGACATGTCATGTGTCCTTAAGGGGTTAAAGGGACACTATAGGCATCTCATTGGAGTGGTCTTGGTGCCGTGTCCATGCCCCCTTAGTCCTGCAGTGTAAGACATTCTAGTTTTCTACCACACAGCCACTGGAAGTGCTTCCTGGAGTTTTACAGAGTTTGACTCAAAACTGAAACGACACTGGACCGTACTCTTCATGAGGACATCCAACGTCAAGGAAAACCCCATTGAAAAGCAATGTTTTCCTATGGGGAAGGTCGAATGCTCGCACAACACACGCCGCGCATGTGCATTAGGGCCCACCATCAGCTGACGTCCGGTAAGTCAATAAAATGTTATTTAACCCCTTTTTAATGCTGGAAGGGTGTCCGTGGGGGGGGCAAAGGAACACGTTAGTGTTAGGAATACATCTTTGTATATCTAACAATAAAGTGTTCCTTTAACAAAAGCAAGGTTAACATTAACTGTACTCTCTCCAGGACCCTTATCAGTACATTTGTAGGAGCAGAAGACATCTGGATAATGATTTGTGGCTCGTCAATCATTCAGAATCAGAAACCGATGGAATTTAACAGAAAGAGGTCCAGCCGCAAATAATCATCTCTTACAGCTGGAGGGCATGCAGCAATTCTGGCCAGGAATAGTTTCTCCATCACATGACTAATGCACTCTTTATCATCCAGCTGTTACATTACTGGAACGCATAAAAGAACCAATGTAAACCTCTGGCCGAGTTATTTACTACACTGAGAATTCTAAGGGGATTTCTCATTTAAGGCCAGAGTAGCCGAACTGACAGCATAGCTGACTTGTAGAATTTTTTCGATTTCAGCAATTTTTACCTTGAATTTGAAATTCCATTTGCATTCTCATTTTAGTGTCGTGTATTTGTATTTTCCAGTTACCTCTAACCTGCTCTGCATTCATTTAACTCATGTTTTCTTTTCCCAATTCTCCCATCCCAGGGCAGAGTAGAACTATTCCCCTCTGATTTAACTTCGGCATTACTGTTATTTTAGTTTGCTCGTTTCACTCTGGTCAGTAATGCGTTAGACTTGATAAAGCAAAGAACTCCCGAAAGCTTGTCACTACAAATTTCTGTTAGTCCACTACAAAGGTTTTAAAAGGAACAGCAATACTTCATTACTTTGCATCTACTGCAGAACTATTATAGCAACTCCAGTATCAGGATCACACACACTGTACACTTACTGCCCATATAGGCACATAAACATTTATTAAACATTCAATAATTGTTATTATTTATAGAACACCAGATCATTCTACTATACAGAATACCTCCAAACTGTTTTGATTTTGGCAGAATAGTCCCAATTCTTTCCTGATGTATCGACTTTTGGGGACACATCGGGGAACTGCCCCCAACAAGCAGAGGACGAGCACATCATAAGACAAACTGAAGCTATGCTCAGGGCACTAGGACTGCAACAGTGCTCCCAACATGTCCAGACCTCAGTGAGACAGCCTAAATAATGGACACGTCCCAGGAGTTCATTGACGACAATCTGACCTGCATTAACTCGGGCAGACCCACGCCCTTCCAGACTACATACCTAATTTGGGAGCAGAACTAGATTAATGATTGCATCGCAACCCTCCCACCAGAGTTCCGATTCTCAGGATACCAGAGTTAGGTGGTATGACACAGTGCAATGTAACAGGGTGACAAAAAAATTGTCAATTAACAAACATGACAAAAAATAAACACAACATATCGGTAGCTACATGCTGGATCAAAACGTAGAGCCCTGCTAGTGCCATCTTACAATCAAACTGGAGGGAAGGGAACACCAGTGGTCCAGGATTTCTGCATTTTCCAATTCAGATCGAGATAATCACAAAATCTGGACAAGCGGTATGTTTAGAACCAAGTTGGGAGCTACTGACTTAGAGGGCAGATTGCCACACAGGAAGACATTTCAGATAGACAATGACTGAGATGGGATGGTAACAGTGCTACAGGTTGGGGATCAGGCCTGAGAGTTGATCTATGTATTATCTGCATGTGTGTTTAAAGACTTTAAAAAAGAATCAGTTTGCCAAGAGAGATGTGGCAATGTAGAAGAGCAAAGGGGGAAAGAATAGAATCTTGAGGTAGCCCAAAATAAAGGTGAAAAGAGCAGGGGAAGAAGTTTGGAAGAATGGATCGAGGTAATATCACCTGAACCAGGATTATATCACACATGATTAAGGTTTGTAAGAGGCAGTGGTGGCCAATCGTGCCTTGCAGCAGAGAGTTCCCGAATAAGTGTATAGAAGTGAGGTTTGAGATTTTGGTTGTGGTAATTTCTTACTTTTGTTAACCAGGTTGACTTATAACTAGAGAACTTGAGTTTCATTTAGCTATTGTGACATAATTTGGAAAATATTGGCACCAAAATGATGTTAAAATCAATATTTCTTTTGGCCTACAAGCTTTGCACTTCATCAGTAAAACCTTTAGAATTTCCCTTAGAAGGACCCCTCAAAGTCCAGCTTGAGATATGCCGGTGATGACTGACAGTATTTTTGTAGGTGCACAGCTTATAACTATGTTTGACAGGAAGTTAAGATGGAGGAGCCAATTTAATTTAATTTTTCACACCTGTCAAATATAGAGAAAAGTAAATATACTAAAGAACTGTGTGACAGTTCTCCTTTAACACTTTTACCTTTTTCAGTAGGATCAAGTTGATGGTTCAGCAGATGTTTTGTGGAAGACCTTCTCAGTTCCCTCAACCAAGATACCTGCCGGGTGTGTCTATCACTGCTTTGTATACCGAGATTATTTCTGCCATCGCTAATCCTGTTAATTAACCAGTTGGCCATAACTGATAAGTATATTACTGTAAACTGATATTGACTTCTATAAATGGCTCACAAGTTTGTCGAAATGCTAAATACATTTCAATTATATTTTTATACTAATTATACTTGTATACTAATTATTCTTTTATACTAATAATTTTAATTAGCACTTTTTCCTTTTACTCATTTACACTTCAGTGTTTGTGTATTAGATCGGTTTCATATAATTTGTTTTATATATTTATTTGATTCTTCTAATTGCATATCCCTTACTAAGACCTTACCAAGGAGGAGAACAATTTAACCCCTTAAACATGGAGTCAATTGTACAAGTTGTAATCAAAACAAAACGTAAACAAAACCTGGAGTTTGCGCTATATGTCTGTTCAACCATAATTCACCTCTTTCATATTAAGTTCCCCCAACACTTATTATATATCATTTTTTTTCAGTAGAAACAGGACTTTCATTTCATATCAAATATTTATATATGAAACATAATTTAATATGAACAGAATTGAAAAACCTTTGAGAAATTAAGAAAATTTGTTATATGTTCTGCATGGCATTTTAACTGTTAATGTCATAATACTGTTAGTTTTTACTGCAATAAATTACACATATTTCTATTCAGCGATGTCTCACAGGTACAAAAGTACCCATCACGTACAGGTTTTGTGGTGTTTTGGAGAGTTACAGGGTCAAATATAGGGTTATCCCCTTTTTCATTTTTACACATTGAAATTTGCCAGATTGGTTTGCTGGGCCTATTCTACCTTTGGGACTGTATGGCAGTCCAGGAATGTACCATGTAAAATGAACCCCAGCATGACATGCCATTTGCAAAAGTAGACAACCCAGTGTATTCAAAATGGGATATGCCCAGCCTTTTGTAGTAGCCACAAACCATGGCCAAAATTAGCGTTCGTATTTGTTTTTTGCATTTAAAACAAATGCCCTTTCACTAATGATTTTATTGTCATTTTAAGTTTTACTGCTCTAAAACACTCATATTTGTGTTCAACGATGTCTCACGAGTAAAACAGTACCCTCCTGTGAAGGTGTTATGGGGTTTTGGAAAGTTACAGGGTCAAATATATGGCTTTCCTATTTCAGTTTGCCAGATTGGTTTGCTGAGCCTATGTTGCCTTTGAGACCATATGGCAGCCAAGAAATGAGAATGACCCCCATCATGCATACCATTCACAAAAGTAGACAACTCATGGCAGAGACATAATTAGAATCCACTGGGCCCTGGTGTGAAAATTGACCTGGGGCCCCCCCTCCCATGTGTCTCATTCACCCCCCGTGTCTCATTCCCGCGCCAAGGCCCCCCCATGTGCCTCATTACCTCTGCCCCACAGCCCCTCCATGTGTCCCATTCCCTCTTCCCCCTCAGACTCTCCATGTGTCCCATAGGCTCTGTCTCTTCCAGCCCCTTCTTGAATACCCTTCCCTCTCCCCGTAGCCCCTCCATGTTTCTCATACCCTCCTCCCTCCCAGACCCTTCATGTGTCCCATTTCTCCTTATCCCCTCACTGTGTCCCATACCCTCCCTCTCTTCCTTCCTCCACTCAATTTGTCCCATTCTGCCCTCTCTCCCCCTCCCCTCCAGCTGTCCTATTTCTCCCTCTCCTCCCTGTGTCCCATACCCTCCATTCCTCCCTCCTCTTCTAACTATGTCCCATACCCTCCCTCTCTCCCCTCTATGTGTCCCATTGTTCCCTCACTCCCCCTTACCTCCCTGTGTCCCAATGTTCCCTCTCGTGCCCCTCCCCTCCCTGTGTCCCATTTATCCCTCTCTCCCCCATCTAGGTGTCCCATTTCTTCCTCTCTCCCCCCTCCCCTCCCTGTGTCCCATACCCTCCATCTCTAAAAAGATGGACTCATACATTTAAATAAAACAATCAAAGCATATCACAAGTCTATAGTCAGTCCTTGTTACAATTCCTCGGCTGTAAGGCACCAGCTGGTTGACAAGAACAGAGTTTCCGAACTTCAAGTGCAGTTGACAAAGTCTAAAATATCTTTAGTAGGCATGTCTCATATGCAAACAAATCGTCAAATGTGTTCCTGAATGGGTTTTATCAATGGCACATCTCAACAGCTTAATTTCCTCCGAGTGCTGCA
>OW240916.1:315108025-315155390 GCA_933207985.1 Pelobates cultripes | reverse complement strand
TATCTTTTGATACCGGAGAAACTGACGGAAGCAAAGCACAGAGGGATGGACACAGGTTTCTTCAGGAAGGAAGAGATTCTTTATTGGATCACCGATCGGGACTCAGAGGGACTAATGTCACCAAAAATACAGCAAGTTCTGAGCCCTGAACAATAGTGCAGGCTCCCTATATAGGCACATAACTCCTCCCATATTAAGCTCCACCCGCACATTCTCTTGACCAATCATTACAAATAAGAATTAACTTCCTGCTTGACCGCATGGCTTGTCCAGCACAATGGAGGAGGGGAATACTACATCCTGTATTCTTGCACATGCTCCGTACACTACTGATCGTATCTTGCCTCGTGCAACCAACTGATCGATACGTCAGCATATGCACGTACACATGCCACGTGGTAATCTCGGCCTACTAAATTTATTTTTACCGAGATTCCACCACATTCCCCCCTTTGATGCCTCTTGATATTTTACAATTACTTGAGGCATCACTTAACCTTGGTTTGCATACACCACAAGTTACCTTTGAACCAGACCAGACTTATCCTACGATGTGAATCTTCAACACTCGTCTTCCTGCATTGGTTCTCCCTGATCTAGAGCCTTATATTTATAAATTGCCATTATCTGTGCAGCAGCCTTCCTCTCTGCTATATTTTCTATCAGGCTTTGCACAGACCTAACTACTAAGGGTATAAGACACGGCAGGAGTAGACACAACATTAAAATCAGTAGGACTCCACCTACCACTGCCTTAAGCCCTCCAAACCACTCATACCAGCTACCAAACCAACTACTTGGATTGTACCCTTTCCATACCTGAGTAGGCACATGCGCTAGTTTAACCATATGGCTAGTAAGCTCAGCTATTGCTTGCCCTTCGTCATCTATTTGAAGACAGCAATTGCTCAGGTTAAACTTCCCACATACACCTCCCTCTACTGCCAAAAGATAATCCAAGGCTAATCTATTTTGGTAAACTGCTGTCCTCATCCTGGTATTATGCTTCGCTAGAAGATTGAGCGCTTGTGATGTCTCGTTAGTAATGATCTCAACCACCGCCTGTAACCTTATAATGCGGTTGAGCATATAAATAGGGGTTCTATAACCAAAGGTACCATCCTCTGCCCACGTGGCTGGCCCATAATAATCTATAATACGCTGGGGAGGCCATTCATTATCTTCCCAGGCACCTATCTCTATGGGTCCCCTTTTCTTCCTATGATTCACATCATACACTTTAACACCTAAAGTCTCACCTGTTTCAATAGGCAACAAGAAGAAGGATGGTTTTAACATACCCAACACACATGCCCCTTCCCAGTCCTGTGGTAACTCCGAATAGGCCTTCTTACCACAGATCCAGTACAAATTCGCTGGGGCTCTCCAGTTAGATGTGATGGATAGATCAAACCATACGTCCTTTAAATTGGCATATCTTGCAAACGGGTTAGATGGTTCTGAGACATTTGAAGCCGACCACCAAGTTGTATTCTTTGTATCATCATCATAAGCTTTTTGCCCTAGACAAGTTAATTCTCCTACAGAAGTATTATACATCATTCCTTTCCTCGCTATGCAAACATAACCTATGATGGAGGTCTTCAATCTCCACTCAGATTTACCTCTAACACTCATATGATAGTCGGCTTGTGTAGATATTAATTGGTCAACTGCCTCAGAACCGGACATTACCTCCTTTGCTTCCCAAGGCCATTGGTCTCCCATGTTAGTACCTCCACACACATAGCAGTTGGTAACATTAAGACTACCGGCAATACTCTCGGCTAAATCAATGAACAAGTTTTTAGCATTATGGGGGATCTTATTATCTATGCTCATCTCTTCATAAAAGGAATGGTATACTTGATGAGTTTGGGAGGTTACCGTATCAGTCTCTATCCCTATAAACAATATTGTCCCAGGGTCTAAACCCGTCCCATATATTTGAAACCCAAATAAATTACCATATTTATCTAAGAACTTGTCAGGGTTATTTATAAGTATATGGATTGGATTGCATTCCATAGACTTACAATATGGATTAGTAGGCAACTTAGTCACAATCATGTCCTTGTCTGCTGTCTGTCCCCAAGTCGCCCACCCCACACAAGACCAATATGGGCAGAAGTTATAATCTCTATTTGGGCATCTTGGACTTACATATTTATTTTTACTACTGGGACAAATATATTTATCGTTAGACCCATACGTCCTCTCCCATCTAAGATCCCCACATACATTCCACGGCTTTCTACCACTTGATATTGCTTTACACGCATCAAATAGCAGAGCACCTGAAGAATATACGGATTTTAATACCGTCTTATTAATTAGGGTCCCCTGAGAATCTCCATTTCTGAGAGTCAACCAAATTGTACGGGGTTGATACTCAGGACTGAAGCACTTAGGTTCTCCTACTCCTAAATGACACACACTATATTCTATATTTAAGTATCTACATCTTGATACATCTCCTTTACACTCATATTGCGAATGCCAAATTAGGGTCTGGGATATATGGTTACCTGTTCTTGTAGTCTTAATGCATACCTCACAGCTAGGAGTGTTGGTACCTCTACCTTCCTGAATATAAAAATACACATAAATAAACATTATTAAAAATACATCTTTCGTCGTCATCCTCAGTCTTCGTCCGTGTGAAGGCACCTCAGCTTCCAGGATGTAAGGACTGCAGGGAATGGAGTTCTGCTCGTCTTCACAGGGGTCCCCTCAAGACTTTCCCTGACTTATACACTCGTTGGTGAGTGGACAGGCTTTATTATGGCCTTCTCACTCACTTACCAAGTCTCTGAAACAATAAAATTTGTAATCTACAAGGTTCCTCGTCACTCCGACTGAGTCGTGCGTTTTAACCGGATCTTGCAGGGATTCTCTGGATTTGCTGTAACTTGCCAGGAATCGGCTGCTGCTGGTTTAACCCTGGAGTGATGTATCCACGGAGCCACTTCGGCTACTTTTATCGCTGTAGGGGTAGACAGAAGAACAACATAAGGACCTCTCCACTTGGGCCCTAACGGCACATTATTCCACTCTTTAATCCACACTTGGTCGCCTGGGTGGTAACTATGAATTGGGGATAAATATTCACAGGTAATCTATCTTGTACCCATTTCTGTACCTCCTCCATAGTCTTACCCAACTCTACAACCTGCTGCCGGGTAATTCCTTCTCCCAACTGACTCAAATCCCCCCTTAAGTTACCAAGCACGGGAGGTGGTCGCCCGTACATGATTTCAAAAGGAGAGAGGCCCATCCTTCTGGTAGGTGTACTACGGATTCGCAATAGAGCTATGGGCAAGAGAACGTTCCACTTAAGTTGGGTTTCCTGACACATTTTAGCCAACTGATTCTTAATAGTTCTATTCATTCTCTCTACCTTACCAGAACTCTGGGGTCTATATGCCGTATGAAGCCTCCACTTTATACCAAGCATATGAGTCAATTGTTGTAGGCACTGATGAACAAAAGCTGGACCATTGTCCGATCCTATAGAACAGGGTAGTCCATATCGGGGTATTATTTCTCGTAGCAGGAATCTCACGACTTCTCCTGCTTTCTCTGTACGAGTAGGACATGCTTCTACCCAGCCTGAATAGGTGCACACCACTACCAGCAGGTAGCGATGTCCACCCGATTTAGGCATCACTGTATAGTCAATTTGTAAATCGGACATGGGAAGTCCCCCCATAAACTGGACTCCTGGTGGCTTTACTGGTCCTTGTCTTGCATTATTTTTAGCACACGTTACACATCTACGTACAATGGCCTGAGTCAAGTTGGACAATCTTGGTATGTAGAAATGTTTTCTGAGAGATTCTTCTGTACTGTCTCTCCCAGAATGTGTCCCGTTATGATAGTTTTGGACAATTTCTACCGCTAGTGATGCTGGAATAACTATTCTTCCATCTTCTAACTGATACCATTTGTTCTCCAAATACTTTCCAGGTTCAGTCCTTAACCACTCCTCTTCTTGAGCTGTATAAATTGGAGTCCATTGAGACAGTGGAGTTGGTATAAGAGCAGCTATATGCCCACATATTCCTGTCTTCCTGATTCAGCAGCACGCTTAGCTGCACTATCTGCCATCCGATTCCCTTTGGTTACATCACCATCTCCTCTCAGATGCGCCCGACAATGTATAATACCGACTTCTTTAGGCTCCCACACTGCTTCCAATAGTTGTAGGATCTCAGCTGCGTATTTGATTTGCCTTCTGAATTCAATAGTCCTCTTTCTTTATACAAAGCTCCGTGGGTATGAGTGGTTAAAAACGCATACTTGGAGTCCGTGTAGATGTTCACTCTTAAACCTTCAGCCAATTGTAACGCTCGTGTCAGTGCTATCAATTCTGCCTTTTGTGCTGATGTTCCTTTTGCCAGTGGCCGAGCTTCTATTACCTTGTCTATCGTTGTTACTGCATATCCTGCATAGCGGATCCCTTCTTTTACATAACTACTGCCGTCGGTGTAATATTGAACATCAGGGTTCTGGATGGGAAAATCACGAAGATCTGGTCTACTTGAAAATACTTCATCCATTTCTTCCAAACAATCATGTTGACTTTCAGTAGGTTGTGGCAAAAGGGTAGCTGGATTTAAGGTATTTACAGTCTCTAAATGCACTCTTGGGTTTTCACACAACATTGCTTGATACTTGGTCATACGGCTGTTACTAAACCAATGATTTCTTTTGTAATCCAACAACGTCTGTACTGCATGTGGAACTCGTACATAAAGTTCTTGACCCAGAGTGAGTTTATCGGCTTCAGCTACTAGCAGGGCGGCTGCAGCTACAGCTCTTAGACAAGGTGGAAGTCCGCTGGCTACTGCATCCAGTTGCTTAGACATGTAGGCAACAGGTCTTTGCCATGATCCCAAGTACTGTGTCAATACTCCCACAGCCATTCTTCTTTGCTCATGTACATACAGGTAGAATGGCCGTGTGTGGTCAGGTAGACCTAATGCTGGGGCACTCATCAAAGCCCTCTTCACATCTTCGAATGCCGTTTGCTGTTCTTGAGTCCATAAGAAGGGGTCGTGTTCTGTACCTTTGATAGCTGCATACAGAGGTTTTGCCAGTATCGCGTAGCTGGGAATCCATATCCTACAGAAGCCTGCTGACCCCAAGAATTCTCGCACTTGTCTTCTATTCCTGGGTATCGGTATTTGGCACACAGCTTCTTTTCTCTCTGGCCCCATAATTCTTTGACCTTCAGAGATATGGAATCCCAGATATTTGACAGTTGGCAAACACAACTGAGCCTTCCTTCTTGACACCTTTTATCCTGCCTTCCAGAGAATGTGTAGTAGATCGTGCGTTGCTTGCTGACATACTTCCTTTGTAACTGCTGCTATCAACAAGTCATCTACATATTGTAATAATACACACTCTCCTGGGATAGACTTGAAATCTAGTAGATCTTGACTTAGAGCTGAACCAAATAGGGTAGGTGAATTTTTAAACCCCTGGGGCAATCTTGTCCAGGTCATTTGGCGTTTCGAGCCCGTTACAGCATTTTCCTATTGGAAAGCGAAGATACATTGGCTTTCTGCGGCAATTCGGAGGCAAAAGAAGGCATCTTTGAGATCTAAGACTGTAAAGTAAGTAGCCCCGCCCGGAATTAAAGCAAGCAGGTTATATGGATTGGGTACGACTGGATGTATACTAACAACCGCATCATTGACTGCTCTCAAGTCCTGCACAGGTCGATACTCATCTGTACCGGGCTTTTGAACAGGCAGCAATGGGGTGTTCCAGGGGGAAGTACAGAATTTTAGGATACTATACCGTATGAACTTATCCAGATAAGATTGGATGTTCTTCTTAGCCTTCTGCGGAATATGATATTGTCTCAGGCTTACTGGATAAACCCCAAGTTTTAGTTCAATTTTAATAGGTGGAATATTGCGGGCCAGTCCTGGTGGGTTGTTCTCTGCCCAAACTCCTGGTATGTTAAATAAGGATTCATCATTCCTCGGGTTTTGGCTAGTCAACACTGTATAAAGTCGCCACTCTTCTTCCTTTGGTACGGACAATGTCATAATACCTGAGGGTCCATTAAACTTTAAGGATGTTGTTCCATTTGGTAGGAACGTGATCTGCGCTTGTAATTTGGATAGCATATCACGTCCCAGCAATTGGACTGGACACTCAGGCATATAAAGGAATTGATGTTTTACTACGTGGCCTCCCAATGTACAGAGTCGACTTTAAGAACCGGTTTTTCAGCACTTCTTCCAGTTGCTCCTATTACAGTAATAGTTCTTCCAGATGGAGGAGCAACTTGATTAGTCACCACCGAATGTTCAGCACCAGTGTCGATCATAAACGCACTCCTTTTTCCCCCTATTGATACATCGACCATAGGCTCCGCTCGACCAAGGGGGATGGAGCCCCGTCGGTATCAATAGTCCTCCATGACCGTGTCAGCCAATCCCACAAAGTCCCTACCTTCTCTATCGCGGGACCTTTGCGCTGCTGGATAGTACCTATCTTCCCTTACACTTCCTCTGTTCCCATTACTCCCTCTATTACCATTACTCCCTCCGGGGCCTCCTCTACCTCTCGCTCTGCCTCTAAAGTTTCCGTAACCTGCCCTGGGTAAGTCTCTCTCATACTGCTCTCTTTGCGGACACTCGTTCCTCCAATGCCCTTCTTCCTTACAGTACGCGCACTGATTCCTACTCAAAGGCTCCCTATTCCATCTACCATCGCCTCTATCTGGGCCCCGTCTATCTACGCCTGCGATCGCTACCGCTAGCATATCTGCCTTTCTACGCATCTTGCGCTCTTCCTCTTTCTTACTTTCTGTTTCCCTATTCATATATACTTTGTTCGCTACCTCCATTAGTTGGGTGATAGACATACCTGCAAACCCTTCTAATTTCTGTAGCTTGCGCTTAATATCTCCGTAAGCTTGGCTGACAAAGGCGGAGTTTACCATTCGGGAATTATCAGCGTCTTCCGGATTAAAGGGGGTATACAAGCGGTATGCCTCCAATAATCGGTCATAAAAGACACTGGGCGCTTCATCACTTTTCTGAATCACCTCAACTGTCTTCGACATGTTAATAGCTTTCTTCCCTCCGGCTTTCATGCCAGCAATTATAGCATCTCTATAGGCTTTAAGTTGAGCCATATCTGCGCCATTTACATTCCAGTCAGGATCGGTGTTAGGGTAATGTGTTGCGGCCCATGCTGCCGGATTGGCTTGATTTAAAGCACGGGCTCTCTCCTCTAGCGCCTTAATGGCCGCTTGGTTAATCCTTGTCCTTTCCTCATTATTGAACAATGTCATTAATAACTGCTGGCAATCAGCCCATGTCGGGTTATGTGTCTGAACTATCGAGGTGAACAGATCGGTCATAGCTTGTGGTTTCTCAGTGTACGAGGAATTGTGGGTCTTCCAATTCAAGAGATCGGTAGTCGTGAACGGGACATATACGAAGACTGGGTCAGCATGTGCCATTTGACCTGCGGCATCGATATAGGCTGACCCAGGATTCAGACGAAGAGGCATCTGATAATGTTTTAATTGTTGGGTACCGGTCAGTTGTCGGGTTAGTATGGGGCTACGTGGAGGGGCGTCAGTTAAAGGTTCCGGTCGAGAGGTAATAGGGCATGAGGATGTGGGAACTTGATTTTGGGAAAAGTTAGTGAATAGTATACTCCGAGCCGAGCTAGAAGAAGCTTGACCGGAAGTTTGAAGTGGCGCCAAATCAGGATATTCAGATCTAATGGGGGTTGGTCCTGGTTCCGGAAGGGGAGTTTTAATACGAGGGGGGGTGGATTCTGTACTGGAGGAGGAAGCGGAAGTGGAGGGGGGCAATAGGGGAAGGGGTGCAGAGCTTCCTGCATTCACGTCACTTCCTCTTAAAGGAAAGTAAGGAGGCGGCAAAGGGATCTCGGACTCAGGGGGCGTGTCCAAAATGGGCCTAACACCAGTCCTAGTGGACAAACAAGTCCTGGCTACCATGAGGCGACATTGCTCCTCGTGGCATATCCGGATCCATTTTGGCGAGTCATTTACGGCCTGCCCCCAACAATCAATGTATGGAAACTGTCCGTAAAGTTCAGGTCTACCTGACACAGCCACGTGTACACGCTGTACCAGGGTTGGATCCAAACTGCCACGCGGCGGCCATGCCGCAACCAAAATAGGCCACTCCCTAGTGCACAAAGTGACCAAACGTACAGGAGACATTTTAACCCCAAAATCACATGTTTTGAATCCCTTTTTAAAATTCTTTACCATACAACCTAAGGGATCCGAAATCGTTGACTCTGACGCGCCCATACTTATCAATGGAACGTCGTTGACAACGAATACTATGCACGCGTTCTTATTCAACAGTCACACCCGTTTCCTCTGGCAACAGCACCACGTGGTACAGTTACCGAGTGAAACGTACACAATAACACAATAATCACTCAGGGAATTCCCGTACACACACAGCTGTTACACCAGTCACTAAATAATCAATATTATGCCCTTTGGCGAAACTATACAGTCACCCACGCTATAATTCTCTATATATGAATTACCCGTCTATAACACACCCCAGTAACATCGTCTTTTACTAGTATCGGTTACAGTACGGTTAGCATAGGTCAAAGCACAATTTAAGGTCACAATACAATTATTAGTGGTTACGGTGTTAAACATGCAATAGACGACAATGATTAGTACTTATATACAGTGTCAGTAAATATACAGGGTTATGGTACCGTGCACTATGATACAGCAACACACTATTAACACTCTCGCTAGACGGCTGAGCTCGCGCTATCTAACAAGATATACACTTTACTAACAATCTTTAACACATTTACAATCCCAACTAAACTATTGGCCAGTACCTTGAATGGACTACCTAAAACTATATACACCCGTTTTGGTTAGCCACACTGCCCAAACACCACATATAGCGAACTAGAGGGCGAAATTTACAAAATTGCCCTTCTAGTCTATTTACTCTATCAAAAGTCTAGTGGGTTCCAAATTTACACGCCTTCCCACTTAGCCAAGATAGGTTGAGAGCTAGCGAACCGAATTTACACAGGCGCCGCTTAGTCTCCCGGTCCCTCCGACCTAGCGAACGTAATATACACCCTAGAACGCTAGTCTAGACAAGACACCGGTGTCCGGCTAGGGCTATTTACACAGGACCCCGCCTGACTAACCAGATCAAACGGTCTTACTAAAGAGCGTTCGATCGAGCGGTGCGCCTTCGCTCCTTCCCTCCGACAGAGGGGGCAGATTCCATACACAGATTTAAACCCCTTTTGGGCCTACCGCACAATCGGTATACCCCTAGTGGGTCTGCCGTCTAAAACAGCAGTTGTCTTACCTCCTCGTTCCTGAACCTGAGTTCACACTCATCGACGGGGACACCCCAGCACTTCTTACGTAGAGGCCGATGATCTCCTGGACAACAGACCAAACTGTTAACTGTCAATCAAACTATAGGGGTAAGTGTTAATCATTAGCGCTCCACTTAGGAACTTTATGGTGGATTTCACCCCCAATCTACCTACTTTTTTGTATATGTGAAGGTAATAATGGTCACTTTCTGTTTGTTAAAGGTACAATGCAATGTCTTATATACCTTCCCTCGGTCTACTTTCCCATTAAGACAAAACATGCTACTTTGTAAAGAATTGTGTATCAATTGGCTGGTTTCCAGGAAGGTATCTCAGTGGTCATTGAACTTGAACCTACTCTTTGACTCAGACTTGGAGATGTCCACTTGTCAATCCTCTGTCCTTAACAGAATTCATAGAAAAAAAATTGACTCTTCTCGACTGCATGTGTCAGACAGCTGGTGAGCCCAAAGATTACACCTTCTACAGCACCAAAGTCTACAGCAGGACTCACTATATCTTCCTCTTATTTGGTCACTTCTATTTACTCCTGTCCTCCCGCGTAAGCTAAGGTAAACCCACCCTTCTGATATCATCACAATCTCCTTTTCCTTGTAATATCTACACATTGGCCTGGTACATTAGAGAGGAGATCAGCCAAACCTTCAAATATTACTTCACAAAAAACACCTGAGAGACACCTCCCCTAAGATTACATGGGAGGCACATACACTGGTGATTAAGCGTTTTATTATATTATATTATTCTCATCCTACATGTCTAAAACAACAACTCACAGAATTCACCACACAGAAAATCACATAAACTCACCATGAATGAAGCTATTTCCAGTTATTAGAACTACAGGTAAAGTTGATCTTCCTGCTTTGACTGCGCATGCATGCTCACCTCTCAGAAGAAGCTAAAGATTCACAGGAAGCTAAAATAAAAGTTGAGTAATTAAAAAGTGCACTACTAACAACCCCACAAGGCCCCCTGGTTAGATGATCACATAGCTGACTACTACAACATAAATATAGATCCACTCACTAAACCCTTTTTGGAGACCTGCAACTCCTTACTGCATGACCATAACTTTCACCTTTAAACTCAGCCACCATCACCGTGTTACCCAAATCTGGCTGCTTGATTCCCCATATCCTACCTTTACACAGGCTTTAAAAAGCTCTCCAAAATATGGGTCAATAGTGATGTCCCAAACTGTTCGCCGAACGGTTCGCGAACGGTTCGCCACGAACGGTTCGCCACGGACTCATCATTGAGTAAACTTTGACCCTGTACCTCACAGACAGCAGACACATTCCAGCCAATTAGCAGCAGACCCTCCCTCCCAGACCCTCCCACCTTCTGGACAGCATCCATTGTGAAGCTGCATTCTTAGTGAGCTGTGTCTGCTGACTGTGAGGTACAGGGTCAAAGTTTACTCAATGATGAGTCCGTGGCGAACCGTTCGTGGCGAACCGTTCGTGGCGAACCGTTCGGGACATCACTATCGGTCAACCATCTAAAAAAAACATAGCTATTTTAGAAAGGGCCCTTATGGGGTCACCTGACCTTTTCTATTTTCAACTTTATGTCATATGGGTTTTGTGATGAAAATCTTTTGATTTACCCGAGCACAACATACACTGCACTCCTAACGCAATTCTCTAACCATTCCCTATTAGCACTGTAACACTGTTGAGATGCCCTCTCTCAACCTTGTTAGCCTGCACATTACTTTCTCACCACTAGTATCCACACCATATGTACATCCATGGATTGGTGACCCAGTATAGTGACCACAAATTTATAGCAAATGCAGATGATATGCCCTTTGTGGTCACTTGACACTTGTTTCCCTCCCCAACATAATCAGAGAATTCTAATCAGCAAACGCCCAACCCAGCTTACCTGATCCTTCCCATTTGCATCTAACAATGATTATGAACATAGGGATATAGCAAACTCCTTATACTAGAGCTCTATACCAGTGCACCATGACACCCTCCTTCTGCAGACCTCTTTCTCTCCACATGCCACATGGATTAGATGCAAACATTTTGTCCAGATGAATATCATCCCTCACTTCCTCTTGTTATTTCAAGCTCTCCCCCTTTATATTTCATCCTTGTTCTTTAGCTCAAGTAGTAACATTGCTCTCATAACACATGTGGGATTCCAGGCCAAAGTGAATATAGGACACAATCCTGATTTGACCCCAGGTTGTAGGAAGCCTGGCTGTCCTTGACATGTGCCATTGTTAGAGGGCCTCTCTATTGCTGCATCTTTTAGAGTAATGTATCATATTACAACTGGATGTTACTTGTTCAGTGGCCGCCCTGCACTGAGCATTCTCGAGACGACGACCACCACCATCTTATCCTACACATAGCTACATTGAGGATTTTGTTTTAAATATGTTTATTGGATTCATATCATAAATTTCAATGCAACGTATTTGTTTTTTTAAGCGGGTTGGTGCCTGCGCAGAGGCACAGTTGACATTACATTTGTACTTATGCGGGCTGTTGCCTGCGCAGAGGCAGTTATTAGGTCGTTGGTTATACAGCAAGTAGATATAGTTTTAGCAGTGTGTTGTTTTCTTTGAATACATTCTTATTGGAGTCACAGTTTGTGTCTGGTATCTAAAATGTCTTCGCCTGTGCGGGTAGTTGCCTACGTTGCGGCTTGGGTTTAGTTGTTTGGGTGTTTACGCGTCAAGTTGCCTACGCAGAGGTATAGCATCTCGGTGTCCCAGTCATTACAGCGAGACATGTCTCTGTGTTTTTATGTTTCAGTTTTCGTAATGTTCTTCCCTTTTACTTTTGTGGTGTCGTGTTCTTGCGGTGTCGTGTGTGTATGTATCTGTTTCCCGTCTTAGGGCATCCGAGTCGCGCTCTGCAGGTTCTGAGTGGTGGTCTATGTGTGTGTGGTGTATTGTATTGTTGTGGTTTATCGGCCTGGTTTGGTGTAAGTAGTGCAGTTGGATGGGTATTGGGAAGGGGGCTGGGGGGTTCCTGGTCATGCCTTCTGCCGTTGCCCCGGCTTGTTGCGTTCCGCTGTCTCCCGTTCATTCTATCTATTCTGATGTCTTGACTTTCCTCGTCTCTGATTACGGTATGGCTATTCGATGTTGGAAGGTGGTTGATGTAATTAGTCGCGTCCAGTGGAACCACCATTTGGTGTATCGGTCCCTTTGTTGCGGGGTGTTTGCCTTCACGGCCTCGAATTTCCTCATGGCTTCAACCTCTTCCACCCAGCGGGCTCTCGGGGGTGTATTGGTCTGCTTCCAATAGATGGGGCTGGTGGTCTTGGCTGCATTGAGACAATGAGGATTTTGTACCTTGGGACATGGTAAACTATATGAAATCCTGGAATGGTCTATAATGAAATAAGCTGTCAGTATATATATATATATTTACATTCTGTATTTTAGGCAGTGCATAGTATAACTGACTTGGTGGTTCAAACATTTCACAGGAATATACATAGGAATGTTTATTCAGCAAAGAGCAGAATAGGAAATGTTGATGGTGCTGCAATTTTTTTTATAATAAAAGGAAAGAGGACAGACAAGGCACAGCTCTAATATAGGTAAAATAGAGTGAGTTTGGAAGCTTCAGAACTATAGATCTGTGGGATAGTACAAGAAACAGATGCCACTGAATAAGACAGGTAGTAGAGCAGATATGGCTCCATAGGATGATGTTTTAGATTTAGGCATAGCCATCACGCATATCAAGAGAACATCACTATGTCAGCCCAGCTGCAGGTAAATCTCGTGTGCCACCTAACCTATACCCTTGGAAGGAGAGACCTGGAGAGCTACGTCGGGGAGGCCCCCTCATGGAGGTAAAGCCCCAATAGAGTCCAGTGTGTTTCCCAAGCAGTGTGTCTGCAGATTCGCGGTCCCGCGCTCTCCACAGCATGTCAAGAAAGCCTCCTGTTCTGACAGGGCACATCGAGGATGGAGATGCCTGTTCCTATGCAGGTGGAATGAGTGGCAGCTGTGGCAGTTTCTTGCGCCGTCTTCTGAGCTGTGCTTCTTTGGGAACATGTGGAGAATAGATATTCTTGCGGCGGTGATCAATAGAACAGCTCCGGGGTGTCACGCTTTGGTCAGCAAGATGGTATACCCCCTTTCACCAAGCATCGCCCAGAATGATGTGGAGGCACAGTCAAATGACACTAGTATTGGTTCCACAAGTGGAGATGACCACAGGAAGGCATCTCTGGCTGCAGGCTCCAGCAGGGCAGCCATCTTGTCAACAAGGCCTCACCTTTCTGCTTCTTAAGGAAGGTGCGTATTTTGGTTGTGTGGCAGTGCCAAGTTGTCAGTGAGGGCTGGGATATCCTCCACTAGCCCAGAGGGGGGGAAACAAAGCTCAACACTAGCAAGCTCCAAAACAAGGCCAAGGATTGTCCGCCTCCTCATGCCTGAGTGCAACTGCAGGCCGCAGGTAGGTCTATCATGGGCTGTGTCTAATCTCTTCTGGTTAGAAAGTGTCAAAAGAGCTGTGGAGTGTTCCCCAGGGCTGTGGACAAGATTATAATGGAATGAAAAAGACGAATTTGGGCTCAAGCTGAAAGTTTCCCTGGGGAGCTCCAGCCTCATGCGACCCCCTCGGTTGTCTGTCAGGCCCCGCCCCCCAGTAAATATTGTATTTATAATGTTTATAATTCCTAATTCTGAAAATTCCTATATTTTACCCCCTCAATTGATATAACCATCAAACTATCCCATTTATTAAATCGAAAAATATGAATGCAGAGTGGCATATCAATGTATAACATTTCTAGGTCTTATTATGTCTCTGTAACTTGCAGCTATGGCTACAATAAAGTTTGAATTAGTTAAAAAAGGTTGCACTCAGTGGAGGTGATTACTGTGTAACTGTACTTGTTTTATACTGTTTGCTATATTTTTTTGTTTCAGTCTGGCTCATTTTGGCAGAAATAATGTCAGCTGGCAGATTTAGAATTTAGTAAACATTAGGGAAAGGTAATTTTAAGCGGCAGGTAAATATTAAGTTTAGCTACTTATCCACGGGTGGAAACTGGTGACCCCTCAAATGGTCATTTGCTGACTTATCATGCTGTGCCTGTAACCCGGGATAACACAGTAAATTACTATGTAATGGTTTAGGCCATTCACTTCTACAATAATGAGTACACAGCCTCCACAGTTTGAGTTTCTGAACAAAGCTGTCCTGTCAAGTTTCTAAATGTCTCTAATTTCTGATTTTATTGAAAGATGCAGGCAGCATAACTGGATAAATGTATCCAGACAGCACTGCAGAGGTTCCAAGGCAAAGTACTAAATTGAATTTTGAATGGTTTCCAAGCTTGTTTTTTCTGCATTTAGCCCCTTGGGTCTAGGACCAAAAGAATTGAGGGGGTGGGGCAATTTCCAACATGAAAGTGTGACTTGGATATCATACATTATAACACTCTGCTATATACCTTGTATCTACCATGGACTATCTCCATCTAGTTTATGTAGTAAATAGTGAGTTGTGGTGCCTTAACAAATACATTTAAAAATTACAGCCAACATAGCCGACTTGGAGACATTCTCCAACTTGGCTCAATTCTCTTCCAATTGTCCATTGTTCTTGGTTTGTATGTCAAGCTGGGAACTCTGGGATAGTTGTAGAACCAGGTTTTCTCAGGTTTCTGTAATCAAGGACGGCTTTCCAAAGTCCAGCTTGAGATATGTAGGTAACGCACAACAGTCTTTTCTCTTCTAGGTTTAGGGTAGGGTACAGGTAGAGCTGCGGTTTGGTGATTTAACACTATGCACCCAGTGGCGTACACACATTCCATGGGGCCCCAGTGCAAAACTGATCTGTGGGCCCCCCTCTCGCCTCCCCCCTCTCCCCTGATCCGTGGGACCCCTGACACATACATACAGACACACACACACACACAAACACACAGACAGACAGATACACATATACCCCCCGACAGACACATACATACACACACATACATACAGACACAAACATACATAGACACAGACAAACACACATACATAGAGAGACACAGACATACACACACATACAAAGACACACACACATACAGATACAGAGACACACACACATACAGAGACACAGACACACACACATACAGAGACACAGACACATACATCGATATAGAGACACACACACATACAGACACACACACACATACAGAAACACAGACACACACATACAGAGACACAGACACACATACATACAGAGACACAAACACACACACATACAGAGACACAGACACACACACAGACACATACAAAATGTTTCCTGTTTCCTACCTTTTGTGACTTTCCCTGGGGTCCAGTGGGGTCCAAGAATGATGGGAGTCAGAGTTCCCACTCTGATTCCCTCCTCCTTCCTCCTTCCTCCTTCCTCCTTCCTCCCACGTGGGCTCTGATAGCTGGGAGGAGTGACCGGGGCAATCACTTCCTGCCAGCTGTCTGATGTAATCACAGGGGGCCCAGTTGCACTGTTAAAGCGCCCAGCACTGACCGGGCCCCCTGATAATACATATCCATCAGGTGGCCCTGACAGCATGGGCCACCCGATGGACCCCTTGAAAGATGTGCCTGGCGGTTTGCTGCGCAGGCCGGGGCCGCAAAACGTGGCAGCTGGTTAAAGGTTGCGGGGGTCCGCAGGGTGGCCGGGCCCCCTGGAGTTACGGGCCCGGTCGCAGCTGCGACCCCTGCGACCGCTGCGACTGCGGTATGTCCCTGATGCTTAATGTATCCTTTCCTGGCGAGGGAGTGGTGGTCAGACCAATCCCGATGTCGGCAGATCGACAAGGTAAGTGGCTGACAGCTTACATCAACCCCCTCTTAGAACCGCCCTCTGGACAGGAACCACCTGGACGATCGAGAAAGCGAGAATGGAAAGCCCGGAGAAGGCGAGGAGCATGGACTTCATCAACCTCAACCCAGAACCTCTCCTCAGGACCATATCCCTTCCAATGAATCAAGTATTGTTGGTACCTGGTCTATAAGTAAGGTAAGTGGCTGACAGCTTACACATGGCTGCTCAGCCAGATAAAAAAGAGCATTTCATAAAGATAAAACTTTCATGAAATACTTATAGAGACTGTGTTGGAATTTCATTGAAATCCCAATGGAATCAATAGATATCAAAGTATGAACTAATTTGTCTGATGATAAAATCCTACCTTGACAAAACATGACAAAGGGCTGCCACCCGCTAGCTTTGTCACTTCCCACATCCATCACTAGTGACTGCTTTGGGACTATGGCATTGTCTCGCTCATTGTGAGACAATATCTATGAAGGCATCTGAGGTCTTGCAAGAAATTCCATGGACCTCCATTGCATGTGTAATGGATGCCAGGAGCTTAAGAGGGCAGTGGGTATATCTCACCTCCGATTGTTTTGTGTGTGTTTTTTTTTTTTATGATTTTGGCTTCTTTCATTTTTTCATATTATCCTTTTTTCTCCTTTTTTTTCATAGATATACAAAAATTAGTTGGTTTGAGAGAATGGGACCTACCTTTTGCTTAATGTTCTTATGTCCAGTCATATTATATGATTTCATCTTTTTATTATCAGTATTGGATATGCTTTTAACTCTAGATGCATTATTTATTGACATGTCATATTTTGATTTAATGTATGTTCTTTATGTGTTACTTTGTTTGTTTCTTCTACCTTCTGCCTAAATAAAAATATATATAAAAAAATCAAATCACACAAATGGAGATCTACTGACACTAACATTTACTTTTCTATATTCTTTCTGACTAAGCCCAGTAATCAAGATACATAGTCAGTTTATTTCCATTTGCAATGAAGGTGATGGGCTGCACTTATAGTCTGATGTGTTTATTTAAATGGAATACCTGAGAGATCTGTCAGTGTACAAATAAGCATCTCAGTGACGGTGATCTTAACGCTTACAATTGTATACTCTGCAATGAACAATCTGGAGTTTATTCACTGAACACCAAGATTAAAGAAACATTTTGCATTTCTATTTTCAATTCACTACAATTTAGTGCTTAGAGAATTAACCCTACAATCGCCCATTGCTGCAGACCTGATTTTTATCCGAGTAAATCTAATCATTTGTATTTTTGGATAGCAGCCATGGAAACTAAACTAGTCTTGACTATCAAACTGGTTTCAGTAATATTTCATATTAGAAAGAATTTTAGAAAAACATTTGTTTAACCTACAGTATAGCACAAATGGAATATATGCACAAGTGTAAATTGAAAATTATGCTTGTAAATGTCCTCTTTATTATTTAAAATGAATGTGAACAACAAATTGATGTTAATCTATATATACATTGTCATGCCCACTATGTGTGACTCATTGTTCCTGATAAAAATATTGTCAATCAATGTGGTGTCTATCCATTGTTTCATTGTTTTTAAACTATTGTTTACTAATGTGACATGTATATGGAATGGTTACCAGATAGTTGTGGCAAGATTGACAGCAGAACAGTAATGGTTAATTTGGCTACGTTTTAACTAGTCTAGAGGAATGAGTCATTTGTCAGCTCTCATGAAGAGAATTGTATACTAAGGCCTATTGTATTGTCTTGTGTGTAAACCAAATAGACTGTAGGAATTTACAAACAGGTATCTGGTTATAAGGAGTTGTTATATTATTTATGGAGCCTGATAAACAACAAAACACTTGCAATATATATTGTAAATTAAATGAAGGGTTATTAACTTAAAGATTTGGAAGTGATTTTAGATGCTATTTTACTTTTGAGTCATGATGCCTGAAACATTTATCAAGATGATCTGACCTGGTTACAAAAATATCAGGAATACCTGTATATAAATACACAGCCATTAACATTTCCAGCCATATAGGAAATACTTGAATTGCCCCTCTGTTTCCCTCCAGCCATATAGGGAATTGTTTCCTGCACCCACCGTACCCCTCATCTGAAGGGATTTGAGATGAGCCACAAAAGTAGATATAATGAAATCTAAAAAAACCTTGCAATCCATTTGAAATCCAAACTGAATTAGCAGTGGATTTCCATTTCCTTAACGCTCTCATGAGACACAAATAGCAAAATGCTGCACATACAGACTACAAGGATCATGACCACTTCATAATACTGAAGTGGCTATGGTGCGTAGAATAAGACTTTACTCTAACTTAAGATTCCCCAATTATAAATTACCTTGGCGGCTTTTATATTCTAATAGATGGTGGTGGTGTAATGGCGGATTCTTTAATCATTATTTTGGGTCTAGTGTAGGTAAATAGTGATTTTTAATCTTTTTACCCACCGACACAAGTCACAGGCCCATCTAGGAATGGTGGTGTTTGTGACATACATATTATTAGATGAACTGTATTCAATATGTTTATAAAGTAGTCTCTTGGTTCCTGCAGAGATTTATAATAGTAAATCATTACAATATATTGTTATGGTAGAAAAATCCCCATTACAAAGGTAGATTCAGTTCAAACAGGTTAAAGTGTGCATTCAGTTGATGCAAAGATCATGTAACTCTGGTGGCTTGCTTTTCATCTCATCCAAATGTTTCAAAATTTGACAGACGTTGCCAAACTGCATGTCTGTTCGGCAGATCGAATGAAATTAATGGAGATTTGGCACAGATTTTGCAAAGTTTGAGTCATAGGCCTCAGTTTAATATTTTTGTGTAAGCTTTTCAAATGATTTTATATTTTTGGATACATTAATTAAAAAAAATTTTTTTAAGGAATATTAAATCATTTTAAAAGTTTAACCAAAAATAATACATAATTTGAAAAACGTATCCAAAAATATTAAATTAAGGCCATATCGAGGAGAGTGAAATTTACATATATGAGGTCCCAAGTTAAAGGTGAATAAAATGCTCTGCTCACTTTACTGCTCGCTCTCCACCTGCTGATAAACCTGTCTGTTAAAATGTCCATGACAAAGAGATGGGCTTTGGGTGCCAGAGAATTCTGTGTTTATTGTCAAGCCACTTGTAAGTGAAACTTTATTCATGATTCACTAATGAAAAGCCGTAAATGACTGGTGTTTGTCATTGACCTCACTAAGCAGGACTTAGCTATGGGCTAGCGTGCTTGGTTAATGCACAACGTGTTGGAAAACAATGGAACCTTTGGAAAAGTGTCTCCATTTGGCTCCACTCTATGCAGTCACCTTTGCCTCATCATGTTTGCTTTCTGGTAAAAACAAAAAATGAGGGAAAAAGGTGCATATAAACTGTTATGATAAATTGTAAACTAACTAGCTAAGAATAGATTTGGGAAAACAAACAAATTCTGCATAAATGGCACTAATTCCCCAATTAAAAATGTGCCCTAAATTTCAGAAAGTTCTAAATTTCAGTAAGTTCTAAATTTCAGTAAGTTCTAAATTTCAGAAAGTTCTAAATTTCAGTAAGTTCTAAATTTCAGAAAGTTCTAAATTGCAGTAAGTTCTAAATTGCAGTAAGTTCTAAATTTCAGTTAGCACGTCTGAAGAACAGACTAGAAAATTGCAGAGTTCAGGCCAAAATAGCAATTTTCCAGCTACAACAGTTTTAATGGAAAACGCGTGATTCTCTTGGTAAATTCTCTGCAATTCCACATTTAGGGAGTGACTCTCATTTATTGCAGCTCGATCTACTTATGCACAACTGACACAGTAAATTTATCAAAGTCATGATTTATTATCTCTACGCAGTCCAATATCAATATAGCAGGTAGAACACTCAGCAGATCTGATTTCTTATCAGGCTTACTGAGATATTCTGCTGAAGGTTAATGCACTGTGTATTCCACGTATCCATGACACCTGTTCATCATAATATTTGCCAAACACAATCATTGATCATTGCCCAGCCATTCTCACTGTTTTCTAAGATTTTTCTTTCACTGATCATTTATAAAGATAACACACAAAAGGTCAGGTACTATTTTATTCATGTCTGAAATATCAGATTATTATCTCATCAACATACATGAAAACAAGTATTCTGACTCTCCTCCAAATAATATAGAATTGTATCCATGTTTTCTAAAGTTACCCCTATTGAATAAGTGGTGCTTTGTTCTCAGATACATGGGTTCCGTTAAGTGTTCCCTTGTTAGCTGTATATAAAGTAAGACCACACTAGGCTGGTTCTTGGAGAGTTTGTATGCATTTCTGGCTTGGGATGGACCCAGCTAAAACTTGTATACTGGTTGCAAAATGATTACAAAACAATGGTTAATCATTTTCCTCACGCCCTTGTCACCTTTTGTTCTGTGTGTACAAACATATGCCACCACACGTTTGTGCGTTTTTGATGGCACATGATATAATGCACCTAAAATGTTTTTTCAACCTTTCAAGCTGGTCGAATGTACCCCATATCATACTTACCTACACACTGAACGCCCAGGACTTTGAGTTTAACTTCTACAAACTAACTCTAATGGTGTCAATATAGAGTAACCTGGGCATTGTTTTGTAAATATTTTGCACAATAAATTGCCGCTTGTACTTATAAACAAGAACCGTTATAAAACCACACAAAGCCTCAGTACCACCAGGTAACATACTCATGCCTTCCAATATTTGAGTGAAAATGGACTTGTGCCACTTTTATAAGTAGGAAATAAAATACATTTTCAGATCATTTTTTTTTTATCTAGCACTTTCTGAATAGTTGCATAGTAATATAAGCGAAGAACCACTCAAGTCCATGAAGTTCAGCCTTTCACATATCCGTATTACTGCTGTTGATCCAAAACAAGTAGATCATTCCTATCTGAAGAGCTTTATAATTTCACCATAAATGGAGAAAAAACCTTCTTGGTTCTGGTTGTCCCTTGGAATATTCAGCTGTTATCTACATATTAAGCAATGGAATTTATATAATCCCAGCAAAAATGGATCAGATATAAGTTATATATTCATTTAATAATTGATGCCCTTCCGAGTTGGCGATTACATTTTTTTACATTTTGGGTTTTATTGGTTGAACTATATGAACTCTCATAAAATCTTCTTGTAACGGACTGTTTTGCCCACAAGAGGTTAAAAACCATTTAGGCGATATTCCCCTTTCAGATGCACAGACAGCTACTGCAATCACCAATCTCCCAAACTGCAAACTACACAAATTCTCCAATTCCCGAACAGGAAACTCACGAATACTGGAAACAGCTGAACAGGAAAAACCATACAAAAGGTTTACACTCCTGGCAGTCAGCATACAATCCAGTTCCCCCAATAACGAGACGACACTTCGTTTGAGGGTTAAGCAGAATCTGTTTACTAGCACCAAGAGAACCTTCTTTTATGCAGGTTTCCCTTAGATAGGACCACCCACAGGGTTTTACAAAACAACCAATCATACACGTATATTACAGAAACACTCCCAGCAATTACATACAAAAATCCTCCCCTCTGCCTGTGATATAATTATGGCACACAATGGTTTAACATAATTAACACAGGCAGGAAAAATACAGTTTTTACACATACACTGTAACTTTAAAACCATACATTCAAGCGTCATAAAAATAATATTTAGAATCAGCAACCTTTAAATATAAACATAACCAAAAATCAGCCAAATTGGTCCATTGGTTCAAAAGATAGATCGAAGTCCTTTGTGACCAAATGAAGCATGGCTTTTCTGCCCAAAACCAGTTCCATAGAGTCTTCTATCCTGGAGATAATTGGGAAGTAATACAATTATCTCCCAGGACAGAGGCAAAACTCCATTGAACACATGGCAGCAAAAGACAATAAAACACATACAAATATATAACTGTGCAGCCATTGCATAAAACAGGTACATTCAACATATCCCCAGATAGCTCAGATCTGAGCGCACATTATTACTGAATGGCGCTCAGATCACACACATACAGTTCAATTGCCATGGAGCCAAAGTCTTTCCCATTGTCTTTCATTATACGAATGAGCTCCATGGCATAGCTATCTGGGGTATCACCGCTCAAACAGGGCAAGCACCAAATGACCTGGCTTTCGTGTCTCCGCAGGGGAAAATCAAGCGTTTCAACATGGGGCCATAGTCTAAAGGCAGCAGGCGGGCAACCAGGCTTCTCCAGTGCATAGTGGCGAGGTTGGTTCCGCCACACTTCTTTATACAGACGATAAGGTGGCTGAATTGTTTGTTTCTTTTTTTGTATTATTTATTTGGCATCCATTTTGTGGGCCTTAGTCAGTGAGGGTAATTCACTAAGCTGAAATGAATTGTCCAGACAAATGCATATTGTATACAAGAGCAAAGCTGTGAAAATGGCTGGAAAAATACACCGAAGAGTCAGCTCAACTACTTTCTGTAAAAATTAACATTTTCCTCGTCAGTTCTTGCCATTTCCCACTGTAGCGAATAGTCCAATCTAAAGCAGCCAAACATAATGTACTGAATCTAATAGTGAAAATAAAACATCTGTGTATTTGTCAATATACACTAGATCCAAATTGTCTACTGCTCTGCGTATATATAGGGTTATGTTTACAGAGCAGTTATAGGGCATGGATTTAAAAGTGGAGCAATAAACAGAATTGATTTCCATGGTGACTGCTAACATTTTAGAATTTTGCACTGCACTTTCTTTTAATAAACAAGCTCAATAGTGTTAACGGTGAAGATGCTTAAGTGTTGATTATATGAATGCAGTGGGTATAATACATTGCTATTTTTTCATCTTTTAGATATCAGCAGTCAGACAGGAGATACAATACTCAACGCTTTGATAATTCTCCCAGCCATAAATCTGATCCTTTCTGAGTCTAATAGCTTTCTTTATATATCCAAGAACAACGGGCGAAGATCACTGTTGTTACACAGAGTTCTTTAACATTGGTTTAAAAAAAGATTATCATCTGCTAAAGGGTTTAAGCTATTTTTGCAAATTAACATTTAAAATATAAAAGGCACAGGACGCTTCTTATTAGTAATGCTAGCTACATGTCCCGGACATGTCTGATACTAAGAAACTGCTTCTTAGGATATATTCTATTCTTAGCTCGAGGTTAGACACCAAAGAGGAGGTGGGAGAGGTAGAGTAATAAAGGGACAGGCAGACAGACATCCAGTTCAAAGATACGTTATGGTTAAAACAGAGATAAATAGTTAACTGGATGAGATTTTATAACATAATCTCTTTCCCTTTGGCAAAGAGTGCGGTGTCTCCTGTGGCTGACACTCGTAGGCTCAGATCTGGACAGATATTGCCATCCCACCCGCTATGTTAATTAGGTCATTTAACAGGTATAAACAGCAGGGACTCCTGTATTCCTGTATATTTACACCAGAAATTCTAAGCCCTGGATGGTAGTAACGCCGAGAGAGACCATGGAGGATCTGTTTGTTCCATTGCCCAATCTGTGAGTGCAGATCCAGCAGTATGAAGTGTGAAAGAAGGGAGTAGTGTGATAACCCTCCTGTAGCCACTTATATTGCACTCTTGGGGCTCAGATCTACAGTAATGGCAGGTGGGAGGTATGAGATCTCAAAGAGGGGGTAAGAGTGCTGGAGAGCCACACGTTGGGGTCGTTGGTTTATATGACATACAAGCAGTGGTGACGGGTCATGAGCAAGGGTTGTGGCAGCCCCCCTCCCTTAATGTCTTGTTGCAAAATAATTTACAAACATTTAATATTTTGGTGTGGGTAAGACTAATGAATAGTTTATTGGAAAAGCACATGTGGTGTCTGTCATGATTATAGCTCTAATAACTAATCATGGGTTTTGGGACTCAACAAGTCATATACTTTTTAAAATTTTTATTTATTGATACATTTTATTTAATTTTTATTCTTTTACTTAATCCTTCCAGCATTCCTCACATACAGGTACACATCGATTATTAAATTACCTAAGAATAACACAGCTGATGGAACATAGACCTCTAGGTATGTGATGGATTTTACATTAAAAGACAGGTCATGAGATTTGCAAATTTAAACTGTAACATAATAGGGAAAACATGAAAAAAATATAAATAAATAGCACAAGCACTCTCACTGAATATATGATAATTCCTTGTGCAGTGTTTTACATGTGTAAATGTATCGCTCGTACTCCCTGTATGTTACAGTTATCTTTTGGGAATAACGAGATATTTAGTGTGATGGTTGTTTAAAACCAGAGTTCATAAGAAAGTGGCAGATATTGTTCACTTTTAGAAATAAATATGTACAAATTCTGGATTTCCATAACTTTAGCACCTAAAAACAGGAAACAAATATTATGTTTATAACTTCTTTACTTCTACAAATACAGCAAAAAGTTACAGTAGAAAATGTGAATAATTACAAGAAAAAAAGCCAAAATTGAAAATAACACTCTGCAACCAAGAACTTCAACATCAACCAGTTACCTGTAACTCCAGCTATAAATGGCCGTAGTGCTGAATCCTCATCCTCTTTCTTGCTGCGACAATGAAATATAATATAATATCCTGAGGATGTATAAAGGTAAAAAGTTCATAACCTAAGACTTAAAGCATGTCAATATAAGAAAAACAAAATACACAAATCATAACCAAGCAGAAGAGAGAATTAGTCCAAATGTGAATAAACAAAACTGCACGACACATCAGAAAGAAGAAATCTTCACGTTTAGGCACGCAAAATAGCTCGGTACCAAAGAGATTGTGGTGAGGCAAAACATGATACAACTCCCCACAGCTGGGATCTCTGGGATAACAGGGAAACGTGAGCTATCGAGTTTCTCGGCCCAGGAATAACTCCTCAAAGTGCAATTTGAGATATGTAGGTAATGCCTAGCAGTATTTGTTTTGTGTTTGCACTGTGGGGAGTTGTATTGTGTTTGACCTCACCAGATTCTTTTTGGTACCGAGCTCTCAGAGAGTCTCCAACTTCCAGACAGGAACCAGTGCCATGCTGATGAGACCCACGAGGTTGAAACTGCAGTCCATGGTTTCTGGTCACTGATTCTTTTGGATCACAACCTATGCTTTGGTTTAGCAAATGTTTTGTTTCAAACAGTGTCCATTGCTAAAGGTATCTGTAGAAATGCAGTATGAAGTCTGAAACACAATGCCTGTGTTTGCTCATTTGCATGTTAAGCTGGGAACTCTGGGATAGTTGGGAAACATGGTTTCTTGTTGAGAGTTATCCCAGCACACACAGCTAGTGTTATGGTAACCACTCGCATTGACTAGTAACCTTTAACATGGCAGACGCCACACACTCGGCAGACTCTCGTGCCAAGCTGTCCTCTATCCTGAGTATGGTCTCATTCAGGGTAAGCATACCAAGAGAATGCACCTGATTAACAAGGTCCAAGACTCAGGACGCCCTGAACATTGCAACACCGTCCACGTAAGCAGGGCTGAGGCTGGCATTGCTATCACCACTACCGAGGAAGGCATGGGCCTACCTGGCGACTGGTCTTCCTGAGCTGAAGCTGATGACACAGCAGCTCATGGGGCTCTGTGATTGCCACTCTTTATATGAGACTCCCACACTTATTGACCCACTTTTCCTCGGGCTGTTGGCCCAGTTGCGTTACTGTGTTCTGCCCTTGAAGGGCATAGGATGTCATAGGATCCAGTATGGGGCTTACTTGAATGACTGGTATCAGATCATAAGCCCTTTCTCCCAGGGGACACTCTACTCTTGTAAACCTAGCTAAACTACTGTTTGTGCTTACTATATTTTATTTTATTACTTGCCTAATATTTAATGCTAACTTGACGGAATAGTAGTGCAGAGATAACATGAAAACCAACATTTACAGAGATATTTCTACAGAGTTTATAGAATCATGTAAAGAGTGACTCCAGAGAACAATCTTCAGCTTTAAGAATATGTTGATTAACATCTATCAGAAAAACATGAATACTTCTTAGAGTGATATCCACACCTAGAAATATCTATGCCTACTAATGAAATAAAATTCCTGCCCTTCTAGCTTAAGTAACTGAACGCACTAGGAGATAGGTTTTCCAAAAAGAAATTGCAAGTGGATAAACAAAACTCTCATCTAAGCTTTATTGTCTTTTCCTTGTAAGTTTACAAGCAGTGGCCCACAAATAATTTAGGATTTTAAATTACCTTAGGGCATAAACAAATGTAATGCCGGTTTTAGTTCTGAAAATAGAATTTATTGTGAATGTACACTGCTTTAATATCAAATATTACTTTCAATAAAATAAGGCACAACATGGTGAGTTTAAAGTTAAACGATTTTAATAACAATGAATCAATGTCTTCCAAGCACTGAAACAGATTCAGGACCAAAACCAAACTAAATGTCACAGAATGTGAGTTGAGAGGGTCTCTTGAGATGAAAGCCTCTCATAAACCTGCACTCTGATGTTGGGTGTTGGTCTACTTGATTGTTGTCCATGAATACATGAATACCGAAATAGCAATCTTTAGACATTGATGGCAGTTTGTAAGAGATCCAAATCTCTCTCTATGCACCATTTACACCAAATTATTTACAGGCTGATCTGTAATTAAATTTGGTACAGCGTGCCCAATCTTCAGACACAACATCATGAGTCAGTTCTACAAATTAATCCTCAATATCTGAATACCTAAAATCAGTCAGTTGATTAAAGAACTGCCTTTAGATCTGGGATCCAACTGATAAAAAATGCAATTGGTGATCTAAACATGACTTTAACCGTTTTGTGCCTAACAAGTCCCAACGTTGGTTCCGATATTGGAATGTTTGACTGTGGAGTCTCCAATCTCTATGATTGACGATGTGCCATATATTCCTATAGAATTCAACAGGTCGGGATATTTTGTCTTCAGCATTACACCTTAATGTAAACAGAAATGCTAAAATAATCTGGCTAGATCTGCTCACATTTACAACACGGTGCCTCGTAGTTAGTAGATGTACTGGACTCTTCTGACATTTTATCTATCCAAAGCTTGATCAGGCTGACTTTGCTTTTGGTCCTGCTAATAATTCCAAACTACTCATATAGGTATGTTTTGTTCTTTTAACTAGTTGCTGCCAGTTCTGAGGTCTCCACAATGGGCACCCCATCCATTCAGACTCATGTGAAATTCTATTATGTCATCTGGATTGGAGTCAAAGATTGCTGTGTCATTCTATGCATCAACGTGCTTCAATTATGATATGAGGTTTTTATTTCCCTGTGTCCACTGACAATGACATTTTGTCAGTGTAGGAAAAACCTACTGAAATGTTGAGCCTTCAATCTGTGGAGCGCCCTATAATGCAATGGTGCCAAAAATATTGCTTAAATTGACACTTCTAGCAATCCCACAGTCCTCCTCACGATTCTTCTTGAAAGGTGTTGTTTCTTTAATACTGACTTGATCTCTTTCTGAATTATTGATTCAAGGATTAATCTGACTGCCATTCTGGGGTCAAGATGGAAATTTTTTCCTAGTTTGTTGCAAAATTGTAAGTGCTTCAAACTGGGTTTTTATTGCCTTCTTTTGGATCAACAGCAAAAAACAAATGTGAGGAAGGCTGAACTTGATGGACGCAAGTCTCTTTTCAGCCTATGTAACTATGTAAATATGTAACCAGTGTAAATTGTTACAATGCAATGCAATTATAATTGACTTCTTCCAGTTTATACAAGAACCCAGCCTCTGAAGAAGATGCAAAGTAAAACATATGTGAATTAAATTGCCACTTTCTCTCATTCCATTAAAAAGTAACACATTTCTGATCATCTGGCTGTCTCCAGACCAGAAGATATGCATCCTTGCTTGAGGTCCAACCTTGACTAAGAAATTGTTTGGTTTATAGCAAAACAAGCTGGTTTCCAGGGTGACAAACAGCAGGTAACTTCTCAGTATGGAGGTCAATATAATGTAACAATGTTAACAGAAACAGCACAGAGATGTATACACAGAATCGGTTATTTACAAAAATTACACCGTGATGAAATAATAATAACGTGTATCACTGTGACAAAATAATGTGGAAAAGCTGGTAGAATAAGTTAATTATAAACATGAAATATAACAAAGGATGTTCAATCAGTTAACGAACAAATCAAAGGAAGGTAGAATTGGTTAGCAACATAGATTATATCACAGTCAGAGGTCAGACGAGTTTATTATATCTCTCAGAGATTCATGATGACTTGCGGTTAAGCTGACACACAACACATTTATTTAAAATTGTTGATATTTGGTCCATGTCAATAAATCTCTATCACATAAGCCCACTACAACTGCAAGCTTGTTCTTAGAAGCATTCCATAGCTACGCCAATAACCCTGTGCCCTGTCTCTCACAACAGGAACTTCTAAATTTGAACCTGTATAATAAATAGTGTACTTCTTGATTTGCAAAGATTGTTTTGTTAATTGAAAAATGAAACAGTGGAGGGAAATCCCCCACTCCAAGAGAAGTGTATAAATCTTGTAGATATCTTTTGAACAGTATTTTAAACCTATGAATTCTAAATTTATATTTAGGCTCAAACCTAAAAACGATCAGTGAGTTTGCCGCACAATCTTATAGTAAAATAAAATGACCTGTCCTTAGTGATTGACCTTTGATTTTCCAAAGTCATCCTATATGTGGGCAGTGGCGGATCCAGAGCGACCACTGGTTTCATGAGTTTTGTGAAGCACCAGAGTGCCGACGAGAGGCCGAACTGTAGGCACTTGAATCGCCACACGATTTCCTGCCACTGGAATTGTAGGAATTTTTGGCATTCCTCGGCCATTGGAATTGTGAGGTAAGCGTCCTTCAAGTCGAGTTTGATCATCCAGTCTCCTGTAAGTAGGAGGTCCCGGAGAGAGTGTATACTTTCCATGTTGAAGTGGTGGTATGTGACAAACATGTTTAGGGGACAAAGGGTGATGACTGGACGAGCGCCTCTGCCTTTTTTGGGGACCAGGAATAGGTTGCTTAGGAAACCTGGTGTGAGAGGGTGAATTGCGGAAATTGCACCCTTGGAGGCTAAGGCCTGGATTTCCTGCGAAATCAGGCATTGATCGTGAGTGGAGAACACCATGCGATTGGGGGGCTGCATTTGGACAGGGTATTGTACAAAATCTATAGAGTAACCCTGGACAGTGTGAAGGACCCAGGCATCTGCAGTGAGCATGCGCCAAGCATTGACAAAGTGATACAGTCTGCCTCCCACCATAGTTAGTGAAGCCAGATTAAGTGGCATTGAACTTACCATAAGGTCGTCGGCTATAGGAAGAACCTCTGGGTCCCCGAGACTGCCATGGTCTGCCCCGAACTGGGAAGAAACGGTGAGGTAGGTTTGGGCTCAGGTGCTGTACCTGGACTGAATGGAGCCACGACAGCCCAGTACGAACCCCGGGATGAGCGGCCGGGCAGACGGCCCTGATATCTGACAGCCCCGCCAAAAACTCTCTGGTGAAACACTCGTTTCATGCTGGCTTGAGCTTCATCAAGTGCTGTAAAGGTGCCTACATACGTGCCTAGCTCTTTAACAAAATTATCTCCAAACAGGAGGGCTTTTGCCTGGGGTCCAGGCTCTGAAATAGCTAGGTTCACTAGCTTAGGTTCTATTTTTATTAGGATTGCTTTGCGCCTTTCAGTGGCCACCACAGTATTGGCGTTGAACCAGCAAACATACAGATCACTGGATCCACCTCCTGATGGCTTCTAAATCCACCGGTGTACCACCTGCTAGTGCAATTTCGACCATGTCAAACATTTTCGCAATTGGCCCAAGGACATCCAGGACCTTATCCTGGCAATTCTGCCAGGCAAAATCCAGGCCCTTCTTGGCCTTCCAACCTGATTTCCCCAAGGATCTACGTCAGGGGTGGCGCATGCCATATCAGGAATAGTGGGGCATGGGCATTCTGCCCAGAGTTAGTTTCATGCCACCTTGTCAAGTGGCTTTCTAATGCATGCAGCGATATATTTTGCTACGTGTTCTAGGGGATACCACTTCGAGGATCTCAGGTGTTGTAAAGTGTTGGGATCAAACAGTGGCTCGCCATCAGGGTCTATTAGGGCGGCGTTGTCAACTCCATCTTTGGAGTCTATTCCCGCTACTGACAATGAGTCGTGCCCTGGAAAATAACTGGTGGAATCATAAGAGTCCTCCTCATCTGACTCGCTCTGTGCCTCCTCTTGCTCCGATTCAGATTCGGAGGATTCAATCTGGTCTTTTGCCCTCTTTCACTTCCTCACCGATTTTGCCCGGTGGGGGGCTCTTAGTTGTGGTGCGACCACAGGTTCTGTGACATGACGTACCCTGTCCGTATGTATAATTTTGGAGGCATCCTCGTCCAGGTGGCAAGACTTTTTTGCTGCTTTACGCCCACTAGGGGCCACCAGTGTACTCTCCGGTAGTAGTGACAGTAGGAGGTAATTGAGTGGGTGATATTATCTGACGTTGCCCCCATAGCAGTATAAATGGCTTGAGTTACAGACTTTGCCATAGCAGCGTCTAGGAGGGAATGCAACTCTTCAGAGTCCATTTGCTCTAATGACACTGCAGCTAATGTCGGTAATTTTGACCTTGCTGGGGGCGTCGGGTTTATGGTGGCACTAGTGGCAGGGCTGCAAATGTCAAACTCTTTGCCAGATTGCATGTTACAATTTAACTGAATAAGAGTGACAGGCGCAAACTATTTAAAGGAGGGCCAAGGAACTGAAGGGCAAGGATGATTTATTCCTATTAACATGGATACAATGGGAATTTGACAGCTAGTAGGCACAGAAAAAACTGCTAATCAGCACAATAGTAAAAGTAAATCAAGCTTACCGAGTGTTGCGTCAGGAATAAATTCCTGGGGAGCACGGGTAACCTGCCCAGCAACTGAGCTGTGAAAATCCCGCCCCCGAACGAGCAGTATTGGCCTCGCTAGAAAAAGCGCGGCAAAACTGCCAACCTTAATATGGCCACCGCGATGCGCACTCGTGATGTGCGCATGCGGGTGCGGCGGTAGTCGCGGCTAAAGCCGCGAACCGCCAGGACCGCGGAAAACGGTACCCGGTGTGAGGAGGGAGCCTCAGGTTTTGGTTCCCCTCTAGGCAGGAGGTAAACCTGGTCGGAAAATAATCAAACCGACCAGGAGACTGAGGGAAGAAAAAACAGAGATGGGGGAGGGAGGGAGGGAGGGATGAGGAAAACAGTAATAACAACAAATAATTTACCACAGAAAAGGGCAAAAAAATGCATAAATAAAGCAAACAAGGGAAATTAAAGGGCAAATGAACCCAAAATATATAAACATTAATGGAATATTCCCAAATATGAGAGAGAGAGAAAAAAAATTGTACTTAGCTGAGCAGGCAACAGCAAAGGAAAGAAGAGTGGCTTAGGGTCACATGGGACATTATTGTGCTAGGAACACTCTCATTGGTTAATATGTTAAATGTGGTTAACCCTTTGGAATAAATGATGTTATTATTTAATATCCACAATATCTTTAATATCCTTTCTTTTTCTGCTGAGGAATAAAGAAAGAGATAAGCATAATAGGAGCCTCCGTGTCCTTTAATAAAATTATTGCGCAACAAATGCAGATAAACTCACGAGAGCACCTCAATAAAAGTCTGCGAATCACACTTAATCTGATTTTTAAGCTACTGCATTCAAATCTGGGTCAGGATTTCAGATCTTTACAATAAAACAATTAATTCATAAGGAAACTGCTACGAAGTAACATAGAATGCCCAGGGCTACTGAGACCGGCAACGTGCTAAACTCACACAGAGAGAATCTCCATTATATAACCAGCTGAACATGTCACTGGCTCGTACTGTCTAGACAAGCTTGCTATTAGACAGAGATGAATTTGCAGCTGCCTTGGAGATGAAATATATATACACAGTACTGTATATATAAACCTTGCTTCTGCAAAGCACACGTTGCAGTATTTCCGGAACTGATATCTGGCGATGATAATGCATAGATAGATCTTATTTAACAGAGCAGGAAGTAACCAACAACCTGACATTTGTTAACAGCCCATTCAGATTTAATCACCCTCAGCCAGCTGATAATAGGAGTTGTAGTCCTACCATACCTTGGTGGGGGCATTTGTTTCTGAAGGGGATAAAAAACATGTTTGACAACCTAGCTGCTCCATTTAAATTAATATTGCAACATGAAAAACTAATTTAAATACCTCCCTTCGCTAACAAGGAATAACATTTATTTAACGCACAGGATAAACAGCCGGTGCGCACGTTAGAATAAAACAATACTGTAACTGATACCGGAGAAACTGACGGAAGCAAAGCACAGAGGGATGGACACAGGTTTCTTCAGGAAGGAAGAGATTCTTTATTGGATCACCGATCGGGACTCAGAGGGACTAATGTCACCAAAAATACAGCAAGTTCTGAGCCCTGAACAATAGTGCAGGCTCCCTATATAGGCACATAACTCCTCCCATATTAAGCTCCACCCGCACATTCTCTTGACCAATCATTACAAATAAGAATTAACTTCCTGCTTGACCGCATGGCTTGTCCAGCACAATGGAGGAGGGGAATACTACATCCTGTATTCTTGCACATGCTCCGTACACTACTGATCGTATCTTGCCTCGTGCAACCAACTGATCGATACGTCAGCATATGCACGTACACATGCCACGTGGTAATCTCGGCCTACTAAATTTATTTTTACCGAGATTCCACCACATTCCCCCCTTTGATGCCTCTTGATATTTTACAATTACTTGAGGCATCACTTAACCTTGGTTTGCATACACCACAAGTTACCTTTGAACCAGACCAGACTTATCCTATGATGTGAATCTTCAACACTCGTCTTCCTGCATTGGTTCTCCCTGATCTAGAGCCTTATATTTATAAATTGCCATTATCTGTGCAGCAGCCTTCCTCTCTGCTATATTTTCTATCAGGCTTTGCACAGACCTAACTACTAAGGGTATAAGACACGGCAGGAGTAGACACAACATTAAAATCAGTAGGACTCCACCTACCACTGCCTTAAGCCCTCCAAACCACTCATACCAGCTACCAAACCAACTACTTGGATTGTACCCTTTCCATACCTGAGTAGGCACATGCGCTAGTTTAACCATATGGCTAGTAAGCTCAGCTATTGCTTGCCCTTCGTCATCTATTTGAAGACAGCAATTGCTCAGGTTAAACTTCCCACATACACCTCCCTCTACTGCCAAAAGATAATCCAAGGCTAATCTATTTTGGTAAACTGCTGTTCTCATCCTGGTATTATGCTTCGCTAGAAGATTGAGCGCTTGTGATGTCTCGTTAGTAATGATCTCAACCACCGCCTGTAACCTTATAATGCGGTTGAGCATATAAATAGGGGTTCTATAACCAAAGGTACCATCCTCTGCCCACGTGGCTGGCCCATAATAATCTATAATACGCTGGGGAGGCCATTCATTATCTTCCCAGGCACCTATCTCTATGGGTCCCCTTTTCTTCCTATGATTCACATCATACACTTTAACACCTAAAGTCTCACCTGTTTCAATAGGCAACAAGAAGAAGGATGGTTTCAACATACCCAACACACATGCCCCTTCCCAGTCCTGTGGTAACTCCGAATAGGCCTTCTTACCACAGATCCAGTACAAATTCGCTGGGGCTCTCCAGTTAGATGTGATGGATAGATCAAACCATACGTCCTTTAAATTGGCATATCTTGCAAGCGGGTTAGATGGTTCTGAGACATTTGAAGCCGACCACCAAGTTGTATTCTTTGTATCATCATCATAAGCTTTTTGCCCTAGACAAGTTAATTCTCCTACAGAAGTATTATACATCATTCCTTTCCTCGCTATGCAAACATAACCTATGATGGAGGTCTTCAATCTCCACTCAGATTTACCTCTAACACTCATATGATAGTCGGCTTGTGTAGATATTAATTGGTCAACTGCCTCAGAACCGGACATTACCTCCTTTGCTTCCCAAGGCCATTGGTCTCCCATGTTAGTACCTCCACACACATAGCAGTTGGTAACATTAAGACTACCGGCAATACTCTCGGCTAAATCAATGAACAAGTTTTTAGCATTATGGGGGATCTTATTATCTATGCTCATCTCTTCATAAAAGGAATGGTATACTTGATGAGTTTGGGAGGTTACCGTATCAGTCTCTATCCCTATAAACAATATTGTCCCAGGGTCTAAACCCGTCCCATATATTTGAAACCCAAATAAATTACCATATTTATCTAAGAACTTGTCAGGGTTATTTATAAGTATATGGATTGGATTGCATTCCATAGACTTACAATATGGATAGTAGGCAACTTAGTCACAATCATGTCCTTGTCTGCTGTCTGTCCCCAAGTCGCCCACCCCACACAAGACCAATATGGGCAGAAGTTATAATCTCTATTTGGACATCTTGGACTTACATATTTATTTTTACTACTGGGACAAATATATTTATCGTTAGACCCATACGTCCTCTCCCATCTAAGATCCCCACATACATTCCACGGCTTTCTACCACTTGATATTGCTTTACACGCATCAAATAGCAGAGCACCTGAAGAATATACGGATTCTAATACCGTCTTATTAATTAGGGTCCCCTGAGGATCTCCATTTCTGAGAGTCAACCAAATTGTACGGGGTTGATACTCAGGACTGAAGCACTTAGGTTCTCCTACTCCTAAATGACACACACTATATTCTATATTTAAGTATCTACATCTTGATACATCTCCTTTACACTCATATTGCGAATGCCAAATTAGGGTCTGGGATATATGGTTACCTGTTCTTGTAGTCTTAATGCATACCTCACAGCTAGGAGTGTTGGTACCTCTACCTTCCTGAATATAAAAATACACATAAATAAACATTATTAAAAATACATCTTTCGTCGTCATCCTCAGTCTTCGTCCGTGCGAAGGCACCTCAGCTTTCAGGATGTAAGGGCTGCAGGGAATGGAGTTCTGCTCGTCTTCACAGGGGTCCCCTCAAGACTTTCCCTGACTTATACACTCGTTGGTGAGTGGACAGGCTTTATTATGGCCTTCTCACTCACTTACCAAGTCTCTGAAACAATAAAATTTGTAATCTACAAGATTCCTCGTCACTCCGACTGAGTCGTGCGTTTTAACCGGATCTTGCAGGGATTCTCTGGATTTGCTGTAACTTGCCAGGAATCGGCTGCTGCTGGTTTAACCCTGGAGTGATGTATCCACGGAGCCACTTCGGCTACTTTTATCGCTGTAGGGGTAGACAGAAGAACAACATAAGGACCTCTCCACTTGGGCCCTAACGGCACATTATTCCACTCTTTAATCCACACTTGGTCGCCTGGGTGGTAACTATGAATTGGGGGATAAATATTCACAGGTAATCTATCTTGTACCCATTTCTGTACCTCCTCCATAGTCTTACCCAACTCTACAACCTGCTGCCGGGTAATTCCTTCTCCCAACTGACTCAAATCCCCCCTTAAGTTACCAAGCACGGGAGGTGGTCGCCCGTACATGATTTCAAAAGGAGAGAGGCCCATCCTTCTGGTAGGTGTACTACGGATTCGCAATAGAGCTATGGGCAAGAGAGCGTTCCACTTAAGTTGGGTTTCCTGACACATTTTAGCCAACTGATTCTTAATAGTTCTATTCATTCTCTCTACCTTACCAGAACTCTGGGGTCTATATGCCGTATGAAGCCTCCACTTTATACCAAGCATATGAGTCAATTGTTGTAGGCACTGATGAACAAAAGCTGGACCATTGTCCGATCCTATAGAGCAGGGTAGTCCATATCGGGGTATTATTTCTCGTAGCAGGAATCTCACGACTTCTCCTGCTTTCTCTGTACGAGTTGGACATGCTTCTACCCAGCCTGAATAGGTGCACACCACTACCAGCAGGTAGCGATGTCCACCCGATTTAGGCATCACTGTATAGTCAATTTGTAAATCGGACATGGGAAGTCCCCCCATAAACTGGACTCCTGGTGGCTTTACTGGTCCTTGTCTTGCATTATTTTTAGCACACGTTACACATCTACGTACAATGGCCTGAGTCAAGTTGGACAATCTTGGTATGTAGAAATGTTTTCTGAGAGATTCTTCTGTACTGTCTCTCCCAGAATGTGTCCCGTTATGATAGTTTTGGACAATTTCTACCGCTAGTGATGCTGGAATAACTATTCTTCCATCTTCTAACTGATACCATTTGTTCTCCAAATACTTTCCAGGTTCAGTCCTTAACCACTCCTCTTCTTGAGCTGTATAAATTGGAGTCCATTGAGACAGTGGAGTTGGTATAAGAGCAGCTATATGCCCCACATATTCCTGTCTTCCTGATTCAGCAGCACGCTTAGCTGCACTATCTGCCATCCGATTCCCTTTGGTTACATCACCATCTCCTCTCAGATGCGCCCGACAATGTATAATACCGACTTCTTTCGGCTCCCACACTGCTTCCAATAGTTGTAGGATCTCAGCTGCGTATTTGATTTCTTTGCCTTCTGAATTCAATAGTCCTCTTTCTTTATACAAAGCTCCGTGGGCATGAGTGGTTAAAAACGCATACTTGGAGTCCGTGTAAATGTTCACTCTTAAACCTTCAGCCAATTGTAACGCTCGTGTCAGTGCTATCAATTCTGCCTTTTGTGCTGATGTTCCTTTTGCCAGTGACCGAGCTTCTATCACCTTGTCTATCGTTGTTACTGCATATCCTGCATAGCGGATCCCTTCTTTTACATAACTACTGCCGTCGGTGTAATATTGAACATCAGGGTTCTGGATGGGAAAATCACGAAGATCTGGTCTACTTGAAAATACTTCATCCATTACTTCCAAACAATCATGTTGACTTTCAGTAGGTTGTGGCAAAAGGGTAGCTGGATTTAAGGTATTTACAGTCTCTAAATGCACTCTTGGGTTTTCACACAACATTGCTTGATACTTGGTCATACGGCTGTTACTAAACCAATGATTTCCTTTGTAATCCAACAACGTCTGTACTGCATGTGGAACTCGTACATAAAGTTCTTGACCCAGAGTGAGTTTATCGGCTTCAGCTACTAGCAGGGCGGCTGCAGCTACAGCTCTTAGACAAGGTGGAAGTCAGCTGGCCACTGCATCCAGTTGCTTAGACATGTAGGCAACAGGTCTTTGCCATGATCCCAAGTACTGTGTCAATACTCCCACAGCCATTCTTCTTTGCTCATGTACATACAGGTAGAATGGCCGTGTGTGGTCAGGTAGACCTAATGCTGGGGCACTCATCAAAGCCCTCTTCACATCTTCGAATGCCGTTTGCTGTTCTTGAGTCCATAAGAAGGGGTCGTGCTCTGTACCTTTGATAGCTGCATACAGTGGTTTTGCCAGTATCGCGTAGCTGGGAATCCATATCCTACAGAAGCCTGCTGCCCCCAAGAATTCTCGCACTTGTCTTCTATTCCTGGGTATGGGTATTTGGCACACAGCTTCTTTTCTCTCTGGCCCCATAATTCTTTGACCTTCAGAGATATGGAATCCCAGATATTTGACAGTTGGCAAACACAACTGAGCCTTCCTTCTTGACACCTTGTATCCTGCCTTCCAGAGAATGTGTAGTAGATCGTGCGTTGCTTGCTGACATACTTCCTTTGTAACTGCTGCTATCAACAAGTCATCTACATATTGTAATAATACACACTCTCCTGGGATAGACTCGAAATCTAGTAGATCTTGACTTAGAGCTGAACCAAATAGGGTAGGTGAATTTTTAAACCCCTGGGGCAATCTTGTCCAGGTCATTTGGCGTTTCGAGCCCGTTACAGCATTTTCCCATTGGAAAGCGAAGATACATTGGCTTTCTGCGGCAATTCGGAGGCAAAAGAAGGCATCTTTGAGATCTAAGACTGTAAAGTAAGTAGCCCCGCCCGGAATTAAAGCAAGCAGGTTATATGGATTGGGCACGACTGGATGTATACTAACAACCGCATCATTGACTGCTCTCAAGTCCTGCACAGGTCGATACTCATCTGTACCGGGCTTTTGAACAGGCAGCAATGGGGTGTTCCAGGGGGAAGTACAGAATTTTAGGATACCATACCGTATGAACTTATCCAGATAAGATTGGATGTTCTTCTTAGCCTTCTGCGGAATATGATATTGTCTCAGGCTTACTGGATAAACCCCAAGTTTTAGTTCGATTTTAATAGGTGGAATATTGCGGGCCAGTCCTGGTGGGTTGTTCTCTGCCCAAACTCCTGGTATATTAAATAAGGATTCATCACTCCTCGGGTTTTGACTAGTCAACACTGTATAAAGTCGCCACTCTTCTTCCTTTGGTACAGACAATGTCATAATACCTGAGGGTCCATTAAACTTTAAGGATGTTGTTCCATTTGGTAGGAACGTAATCTGCGCTTGTAATTTGGATAGCATATCACGTCCCAGCAATTGGACTGGACACTCAGGCATATAAAGGAATTGATGTTTTACTACGTGGCCTCCCAATGTACAGAGTCGACTTTTAAGAACCGGTTTTTCAGCACTTCTTCCAGTTGCTCCTATTACAGTAATAGTTCTTCCAGATGGAGGAGCAACTAGATTAGTCACCACCGAATGTTCAGCACCAGTGTCGATCATGAACGCACTCCTTTTTCCACCTATTGATACATCGACCATAGGCTCCGCTCGACCAAGGGGGATGGAGCCCGGTCGGTATCAATAGTCCTCCATGACCGTGTCAGCCAATCCCACAAAGTCCCTACCTTCTCTATCGCGGGACCTTTGCGCTGCTGGATAGTACCTATCTTCCCTTACACTTCCTCTGTTCCCATTACTCCCTCTATTACCATTACTCCTCTACCTCTCGCTCTGCCTCTAAAGTTTCCGTAACCTGCCCTGGGTAAGTCTCTCTCATACTGCTCTCTTTGCGGACACTCGTTCCTCCAATGCCCTTCTTCCTTACAGTACGCGCACTGATTCCTACTCAAAGGCTCCCTATTCCATCTACCATCGCCTCTATCTGGGCCCGTCTATCTACGCCTGCGATCGCTACCGCTAGCATATCTGCCTTTCTACGCATCTTGCGCTCTTCCTCTTTCTTACTTTCTGTTTCCCTATTCATATATACTTTGTTCGCTACCTCCATTAGTTGGGTGATAGACATACCTGCAAACCCTTCTAATTTCTGTAGCTTACGCTTAATATCTCCGTAAACTTGGCTGACAAAGGCGGAGTTTACCATTCGGGAATTATCAGCGTCTTCCGGATTAAAGGGGGTATACAAGCGGTATGCCTCCAATAATCGGTCATAAAAGACACTGGGCGCTTCATCACTTTTCTGAATCACCTCAACTGTCTTCGACATGTTAATAGCTTTCTTCCCTCCGGCTTTCATACCAGCAATTATAGCATCTCTATAGGCTTTAAGTTGAGCCATATCTGCGCCATTTACATTCCAGTCAGGATCGGTGTTAGGGTAATGTGTTGCGGCCCATGCTACCGGATTGGCTTGATTTAAAGCACGGGCCCTCTCCTCTAGCGCCTTAATGGCTGCTTGGTTAATCCTTGTCCTTTCCTCATTATTGAACAATGTCATTAATAACTGCTGGCAATCAGCCCATGTCGGGTTATGTGTCTGAACTATCGAGGTGAACAGATGGGTCATAGCTTGTGGTTTCTCAGTGTACGAGGAATTGTGGGTCTTCCAATTCAAGAGATCGGTAGTCGTGAACGGGACATATACGAAGACTGGGTCAGCATGTGCCATTTGACCTGCGGCATCGATATAGGCTGACCCAGGATTCAGGCGAAGAGGCATCTGATAATGTTTTAATTGTTGGGTACCGGTCAGTTGTCGGGTTAGTATGGGGCTACGTGGAGGGGCGTCAGTTAAAGGTTCCGGTCGAGAGGTAATAGGGCATGAGGATGTGGGATCTTGATTTTGGGAAAAGTTAGTGAATAGTATACTCCGAGCCGAGCTAGAAGAAGCTTGACCGGAAGTTTGAAGTGGCGCCAAATCAGGATATTCAGATCTAATGGGGGTTGGTCTTGGTTCCGGAAGGGGAGTTTTAATACGAGGGGGGGTGGATTCTGTACTGGAGGAGGAAGCGGAAGTGGATGGGGGCAATAGGGGAAGGGGTGCAGAACTTCCTGCATTCGCGTCACTTCCTCTTAAAGGAAAGTAAGGGGGCGGCAAAGGGATCTCGGACTCAGGGGGCGTGTCCAAAATGGGCCTAACACCAGTCCTAGTGGACAACCAAGTCCTGGCCACCATGAGGCGACACTGCTCCTCGTGGCATATCCGGATCCATTTTGGCGAGTCGTTTACGGCCTGCCTCCAACAATCAATGTATGGAAACTGTCCGTAAAGTTCAGGCCTACCTGATACAGCCACGTGTACACGCTGTACCAGGGTTGGATCCAAACTGCCACGCGGCGGCCATGCCGCAACCAAAATAGGCCACTCCCTAGTGCACAAAGTGACCAAACGTACAGGAGACATTTTAACCCCAAAATCACATGTTTTGAATCCCTTTTTAAAATTCTTTACCATACAACCTAAGGGATCCGAAATCGTTGACTCTGACGCGCCCATACTTATCAATGGAACGTCGTTGACAACGAATACTATGCACGCGTTCTTATTCAACAGTCACACCCGTTTCCTCTGGCAACAGCACCACGTGGTACAGTTACCGAGTGAAACGTACACAATAACACAATAATCACTCAGGGAATTCCCGTACACACACAGCTGTTACACCAGTCACTAAATAATCAATATTATGCCCTTTGGTGAAACTATACAGTCACCCACGCTATAATTCTCTATATATGAATTACCCGTCTATAACACACCCCAGTAACATCGTCTTTTACTAGTATCGGTTACAGTACGGTTAGCATAGGTCAAAGCACAATTTAAGGTCACAATACAATTATTAGTGGTTACGATGTTAAACATGCAATAGACGACAATGATTAGTACTTATATACAGTGTCAGTAAATATACAGGGTTATGGTACCGTGCACTATGATACAGCAACACACTATTAACACTCTCGCTAGGCGGCTGAGCTCGCGCTATCTAACAAGATATACACTTTACTAACAATCTTTAACACATTTACAATCCCAACTAAACTATTGGCCAGTACCTTGAATGGACTACCTAAAACTATATACACCCGTTTTGGTTAGCCACACTGCCCAAACACCACATATAGCGAACTAGAGGGCGAAATTTACAAAATTGCCCTTCTAGTCTATTTACTCTATCAAAAGTCTAGTGGGTTCCAAATTTACACGCCTTCCCACTTAGCCAAGATAGGTTGAGAGCTAGCGAACCGAATTTACACAGGCGCCGCTTAGTCTCCCGGTCCCTCCGACCTAGCGAACGTAATATACACCCTAGAACGCTAGTCTAGACAAGACACCGGTGTCCGGCTAGGGCTATTTACACAGGACCCCGCCTGACTAACCAGATCAAACGGTCTTACTAAAGAGCGTTCGATCGAGCGGTGCGCCTTCGCTCCTTCCCTCCGACAGAGGGGGCAGATTCCATACACAGATTTAAACCCCTTTTGGGCCTACCGCACAATCGGTATACCCCTAGTGGGTCTGCCGTCTAAAACAGCAGTTGTCTTACCTCCTCGTTCCTGAACCTGAGTTCACACTCATCGACGGGGACACCCCAGCACTTCTTACGTAGAGGCCGATGATCTCCTGGACAACAGACCAGTGGCGCCGAGACGAAGGGAGGTCCACGCAGAAGTTCAGGGGTGCAGCCGTAGAGAACGTGGGCAAAGATAGACCGTCTCACGCCTCTGCCTCTCAGCTACCGTTGAACGATGAGCTTCCCGGCCAATGCACCAAATGATACCGGAGAAACTGATGGAAGCAAAGCACAGAGAGATGGACACAGGTTTCTTCAGGAAGGAAGAGATTCTTTATTGGATCACCGATCGGGACTCAGAGGGACTAATGTCACCAAAAATACAGCAAGTTCTGAGCCCTGAACAATGGTGCAGGCTCCCTATATAGGCACATAACTCCTCCCATATTAAGCTCCACCCGCACATTCTCTTGACCAATCATTACAAATAAGAATTAACTTCCTGCTTGACCGCATGGCTTGTCCAGCACAATGGAGGAGGGGAATACTACATCCTGTATTCTTACACATGCTCCGTACACTACTGATCGTATCTTGCCTCGTGCAACCAACTGATCGATACGTCAGCATATGCACGTACACATGCCACGTGGTAATCTCGGCCTACTAAATTTATTTTTACCGAGATTCCACCACATAACTGTCTATAGAATTACAATTACCAGCATGGTGCATGCGCATAATTACATGTTCTAACACTGTATGGCAGACACTAGGACCATGCAGAGAGCACTTCAGTAGTGCTTTCTGTGTTGTGAGTCAGTCAGATAGACAGTCAGTCAGCCTAGCGTGATTTACCCCTTCAGCTGGGGACACCCTCTCCAGGTGGGTATACCTATTATGGACATTGAAAGTGGCACAAGGGTTCACCCACACACCCCAATCATATAAAGTGTACTGTGCTTTATTGCACCTCAATAAAGAGAAAGAAAATCTCACAGTAGTTAATATGTCATCCACAATAAATGTACATCCAAAACACAGAGAGAGAGAAAATATAGTGTAAATCCAGACACAAATATACTGCAAGTGAAACAACCAATACACTCACAAGGGTAAAGCAGGTAAAGCCTGCTCAAACTATAAAGGCTTCAAGGCACAGTATCCAGCAATGGGTACCTTTAATTTGTAATAGTTTATGGCGAAATGCGTCGTCACACATTGTGTGCATTCCTGGACGGAGTCTACCTTTTGCGATTTTTATTTTAGACCTATACAACACTTCGCGGGGACTGTAGTTTCCCAGCTTTAAACCAGCATAAGAGGAGCCTCGGTGTCTTAATAAAATTCACAGATTTTACTATTAACATGACGTAAAGTCATGATTTTATTAACGACGCGGAGGCGAGTATTATCCCTCCCTCCCATCCCAAGGATTGATTGAATATGGGTAAGTTGACTTCACGGTAAGTCTTTGAGTATCGGATTTCCTGTTATGATTGTATGAATTCAGTCTAAAGTATTATACGTGCATCCAGTTTTATACTAAGATATTACCATATTTCTCCTCTCTATTACAGCTTAATTTGACATTGTATCCTTATTGGCATTCTCTTTGTTGGTGTTCCCTTTTCTATTGGATGGTTGTCCTTGTTCGGGATCGCAAATAAAGAGGAAACAGTTTACTAGACACCACCTATTGCGCTGCAGTGTGGAATCCGATTGGCTGCTCCTGTCGCTAGGAAGATGTACCACTCAGACTATTTATTGTTACCATACTGTTTAGGTTATATTTTTTTCTTTGCTGCCGAGGTAAATAATGAAAGAGTGCAGCATAATACTCGCCTCCGTATCTTAATAAAATCATGACTTTACGTCATGTTAATAGTAAAATCTGTGAATTTGGTTGCAATTCAGTTATTTCAATCACATTTTGCTGATCCAGATTAAATTCAGTTCTTAGTTAGTAAAAGCTCTGAAATCTGTCAATCTAACTTTCCCTACACTTTAACCCTGGCAGTGCTAGGATATACTGTCCAATAGATATGAAAATTTATTTATTAAGGATTTGCACAAAAAGCACATTTACATTTATTATTATTATTATTGTTAATTAGAGATGTCGCGAACCGTCCGCGAACTTCTCGCGAACGGTTCGCCACGAGCTGTTCGTGGCGAACTCCGGTCAGCTGACACGTCCCGGCCAATCTCCAGCAGACCCTCCCTCCCAGACCTTACTACTTCCTGGACAGCATCCATGTTGAAACGGTTCGCGACGGTTCGCGACATCTCTATTGTTAATTTCGCAAAAACAGTACTCACAATCTGGAATTAATTGGTATTAATTGTATGTAGAGAGAAGTAGATCTCAGCATTCCTAATTATCAACCTATGAAGAGAGATGAGTGTGTGAGTTATACTGTATAGCAATATAATAAGACAGATATAAAAATGTACATCTAAATAAGAGATATGGAATATTTATCGCCCCTAGTGTATAGATTTGCGATGTGCAAAGAAACATTAACTTGTATTGCCACTTGTATACTAATTAATTTGACATATAATAAGATTGGTGATAGGCAATTTGGTTCATTTCATCATGAGGCATTCTTTTCGCCACAGTTTATTTTTGTTATTTTCTAATGCATTAAACTGTTAGTACACCCCTTATACATAGGTGAATACAGAGTGGCGGGCTTAGTCGCAGCTGCGACCTTGGTAGTTCCGCCACTGGGTGAATATTTTGATGTTACTGTACTGTGCCAAAATAATCTTTCAGGTACTTTTTTTTTTTCTTTTTAAATTTTTTTGTCTCCCCCACAGGTGGGAGCCCTAATATTAATAAATATTACTATTATTAAATATCAATAGAGGTGAAATATCAACCACCAGCTCCAACCCATTAATATTAATAATATAATACCTAATATCCAACCTTAATAATAATGATGGGGTAAATAAATCTTAAAAAAGCAGCAAAAAAAAATAATCTTAACTGTGCCGCAATAAAAATTAATCCACCTTCACCCATAAAGGACGGGCCGCAGAACGTGCACTCATAGCTTGAAAGTCCTTATGTAGGCTTCTCCACTCTATGACGGCTCTCAGACAGTGTGGGAAAATTTCACATGCTTTGCAATATGAGGAAGAGTTCACTGATTGCTAGGCATGTAAGCCATCCAATCAGAGCTCTCTGACAGCCATATCTCACTTATCTCAAAGTTTGGGCCAGATTTAATTCATTCGGTCCAGATTTCAGCTATTCGGCAGCGTTCAGTCCAAATGAAATCTGGGCCAAATTCAGCGCCTGAATTGCAAAATCTGTAATAGCATAAACAATGACCCCATACAGCAATAAATGGTTTTGCCCCATGCAGTATGAAGCAATTCGGAGTAATGTAAATAACCCTGTATATCAATAATATCCTCTAGCATGTAAGCTGATAGAGCAGGGCCCTGATAGAGCAGGGCCCTTCTGTTCCTGTGTGTCCAACTTGTCTGGTTACAACTACATGTCTGTTCGTCCACCCATTGTAAAGTGCTGCGGAATTTGATGGCGCTATATAAATACCATAATAATAATAATAAGAAGAAATCCTGCATCTTGTGGATTCTACATACTGCAGGCCGAATGAGGGTACATGTCCCAGAACACATGGTGGATATGCATAAAGTAATGAAATGCGTGCATTAAGGTAATTAGACCAGGTATTAGGAATGATTCACTAAGGATGACATACACAGCTTTCTCCTACTCTAAATATTCATCTGCTGGTAGTCATAAAATATACATGTCTGCCTCGAGTGCAATGTGGCATGAGCTATGTATGTGCAATAAGGTAGGAGTCATGGATTTTTTCACTAAATATTAAATACACTTTACTCTATAATAAGCAGTTGGAAAATTCGCAGATTTTGGCCTAAGTGAGCTTGTTGAAGCAGGTCTTTGTATTTATCTGTATGCCTCTGTATTTCTTTGTATGTCACTGTATGTCTTTGTATGTCTCTGCATGTCTCTGCAAACTCTGCAGGGGCGTACCTAGAGCATTTGGCACCCGGGGCGGATCCTGTGCTTGGCACCCCCCCCCCCACCCCCCTCCCCAAAAAACAAACAAAAAAAAAACCTGTAAAAAATGTTAAAGGTTTTATTTCTTTTATTTTTACAATTTGTAAACTTTGCAAAACCGTTGTCAGCCCCTCCTACAAAACCCTTGTCCTGCTCTGCCCCTCCTACAAAACCTCTGTCCTGCCCCTTCTACAAATCCTGTACTGCCCCATCTACAAAACCCCCGCAACCCCCTTCCACAAATCCCCTGCTTATCCCCCCTTATGAAGACTCCTGTCCCAATACAAAACCCCCACCCCCTTCTACAAAATCCCTGCAGCCCACACACACATTTACAGGCAGACAGTCACACACTCAGTTACAGACACAGTCACAGACACAGTCACACACTCAGTTACAGACACAGTCACACACTCAGTTACAGACAGACAGTCACACACTCAGTTACAGGCAGACAGTCACACACAGTCACAGGCAGACAGTCACACATACACATTTCCTCCGTGCGGCCAGTTTATCAGCTGTTTGCTTGAGTGAGCTGTACTGGCCGCACGGCACCCTAACTACCATGGGACACTGTGCGGCCACAGCTCACACAGCTCCCTCCAGCCAGGGCCGGTACAAGGATTTTTGCCGCCCAAGGCAAAAGTAAAGTTTGCCGCCCCCTATGTGACATCACAATGCCCTAGCCATATGATTTGCCATGTTAACTAACGCCAGTGCTGCAGTGCCGCCGTGTTTACATTAAAAGGCCTGCAGGGACAGGCTATAGACACCAGAACCACTACATTAAGCTGAAGTGGTTCTGGGGAGCTTAGTGCCACGAATAATATACTAGATTGCCTACTTACAACCAGATGAGGATGATGATGGGCTCTATCTGCAGTCTGGCTCCACTGGTCTGGTGTAGAACAGGCTCTCTGGAGGCTGTGTGTAACTGTGGTCATAAAAATCAATGTTCTGGGAGAATGGGAAGCAGCTCCATTTTTGGGGGGCGCCTTACACAGCTCAAGGTCTGGGTCCCAGGGTCCACCTTCATGTTCTACCAATGAGTTTGTTCACAGGGGGGGGGGTGTTGTGGGGATGTCCTGATATGTGTGTAGGGAATGCATTGTGTGAAATTGTGTTTGTATGTGTAAGGGCTGCAAGGTGTGTTTCTGTGTATGTATGGGATGCATTGAGTGTGTGTAATGAATGCATTGTGTGTTTCTGTGTGTGTAAGGGATGCATTGTGTGTAACAGTTGCATTGCTTGTGTATGTGTGTCTGTGTGTGTAATGCATTGTGTGTTTTTCTGTGTGCAAGGCGTGCATTGTGTGTATGTGATGAATGTCAATCTCTCCTCCAGCTCCCAATTTCCTTCTCTTCCTCCCAATTTCTCTTTCTCACCCCCCTCCTAATTTCTCTCTCACC